>JAHRHZ010000267.1:26372477-26432940 GCA_024137785.1 Ginglymostoma cirratum | reverse complement strand
AGGCCCGAAACATCAGCTTTCCTGCTCCTCTGACGCTGCTTGGCCTGCTGTGTCCATCCAGCTCTACACTTTGTTATCTCAGATTCTCCAGCATCTGCAGTTCCTACTATCTCTCAAACCAGGCAAGGGTAGCTTTAGAACAAATAAAGGGAAAGTAATTTTTATATGCAAAATAGACAACATGGGAACTAAATTTTCAAGTAGGATAAAGACACAAGTCTTGGAATCATTGGGATCTGACTGGATGGATGAATCAAATAGGCTGTAATCTTTATGCTTCTGCAGTTTTCATTGTCTAACATTTGATCTTCCTTTGTGACCTGGCAGACCAGTTTTTCCTGTTTTATCTTCTAGTTCTTCTAAAATGTTACTTCCTTAGTTAGATCAAAGTGTTTCAAAATATAAAATAGAGTTAAAACATTTTGTAACATAGCCTCTGTTTTATGCTCATACATAACCTGCCACTTACAAGAAAGGTCAAGGCTTCCCCGACCAAATAATAGCCCTGAAATTAATTCAGAGGTGCAGTAAAAGCAAACAGGGATAGCCAATGTCATATTGTCATATGTCACTTACCCAGAGGGATGTTCAGAATGTAGGTCAGTGGCTTTTAAATTTAACCAATTTACAATCATTTTACTTTCAGATTTGGCATTGATTGTGTAGTAGCGAGCACAGCCAGGACTTGCACAGTACGACCTCAACTCCAAAATTTAAAGAGCCATAAATTTAGAGGAGTTTGCAGTTGGAAACAAGGGAACGCAAGATATGATAATAAGTAACTGAATGCTCAAGATTTGTGTCCCTGTTTCAGTGATACCTTGCTTAACTTTATGCAGGGAGCTGAGAGGAGCCAAAGGAAGATGCGTTTCACCATCAATGAGAGAAAGGCGCTTGCTGCTGCCATGAAGGTGCAGCTGGAGGTCACCAACAGGAACACTGCCATGTTCCTGGGCTCAGCATAGCAAAAACATTAATGACCTAACCAGGTCAGAAAAGGTGAGTACAGTTGCACATTCACTCACCTCCAGCAAAATGCATCACTCCACACCCCCTGGATCACTTTTTCACATCATTCCTCACAACTACTTACCTTGCTCATGCACCTACTGTTCTCTCTGCATAGTTCCATACATTTCCATCTATCCATCCACCACTCATACTTTTATGCTTATCCAGTTTCATGACTTCCTCTGATGGTCATCCTTATCCAAGACACAGTGTCCATGGAATAAATACATGCCATATTATGTCTGTTCTTTACCCCGTTGGAGCAGATGAGAGTATAGAGCACGAAACAAAGGCAAAAGCCTAGAAGTGAGCCTCTACAGATTGCCCAGCTAACAATCGCAGGAGAAAAAGTGAAATAACTCCACAGAGGCCATCACCAAGTCACCCTTTATTTACACATGAAGAGTCCTGACTTCGATCCAGCTTCCTCAGATCCAGCTCTCAGAGAGAACAGGATGCTTGAGACTTCTGTTCTTATCTGTCAGCCAGGGCTCCCTGATTGGACTAGATTAACAGGCCCAATCAGGGAACTCATATTCTATGGGATCCACCTGGCTGACCATATTACAATCACTACAGAAAGCACTGGAAATCAGTGGAGCTTTGATCTTCCTTGCCACTGGAGGTGGGAGAATAAGCCTTCCCAGTTACGTGGTGACACAATTAAACATAAACACCTTTCACCAAACAATACTCTGTTGACGTTATTTCACTAGCAAATGATCATCTACATAATTATCAGTTGCGAGCAACTTAGATTGTCAGTACTAACGCACGTCCTTTCTCTCTAACAAGGCCTTCACATTTGCAACATGACAGCACTCTCAGAAGACAGCTGCTCAAAGGAACTTGATTTCTTCTGAGAGTGCACTCACACTTAGCTGAGACCCAGACTGGATACTTGCATTCAGTCTAAGTATAGACAGGTAGTTGAGATTTCACTTGCTCACTCTCACTGAGTATGACAGCAGTGGAGAATCACCCGCAAATAACGCAGCGCTTTCCAACTGAACCCAGATCTTGTATGCCAGAGACTGTCATTGAAATGAAAACTAATGAGCAACAGCAGGGACTGGCCTTCTAAGCATGCTAACGACAACTGCAGAGAGACATGAGCAGGCATTCTACCATTCTAAGTGGTTTGATGTTGTTTGCAGGGCATTGCAATGATGATATCTTGCATGGTTAGAGAGGCCAACTCATGGAACATCAACTGAGGCCATGTGAAGAGTATTTGGTGTTATAGGCTAACCTACAGCCTTCTCCCCCACATCCATCTCTACACCCATCGCACGCCGCCCCCTACCCTGCCCCACTCCTCCAGCAACATGATGCTATGTAATTTCTTGTTTATTTATCAGGGACCTTTCTTTAATATACACGTACACACACACACACAGAAATACAAATTCCTTCAGTAACAAAAAGGCTGAGTATTCTGCAATTATTTTCACAAGAGTGATTCTACAAAACAAATCCACATAATAAGGGGAATCAAAGCGCAGCATTGAATGGACTACATGTAGGGTATATTGCTGAAAGAAGCTACCAGATTTCACTTGAAACTAAATAGAGCATGTTTACAGATTTAAAATTTGAAGCCACTTTTATTTGCACCAATTCCGCCGAATCCCAACATGCAAATTCTCCAGACTGGTGCTATTAGTGGCCTGTAAAAATTGTTCAAATACTCTTGATGTGAGTAAAGATTTTAGATTTATCTTGGTTTAATTCATAAGTCAAACTTTTCACCGATATGAACAGAACATGGGACAAGTTGAAATCTAAATATTAATAAGAGTAATGACCAAAAGTACTGATGACTTACTCAGCAGTTGATAGTTCAAGTGGAAGCACAAAGCAGGTGAAGCACAATGCATGAAATGCTGCCATGCCTCAGTCTGCTTGGAGAGATGCTTGGACATTAATGAGAGGTCTCATTCAAAGGACAAGCATCTGGCCCCCTACTACACCAGTACAAATATATTCCTGCAGCTGCTCCTTGTGAGACTGCTAAATAACAGGAGTAAAGTCTTCTGGGAAGTTAGGGGGCTTGGAGAGAGATAATGAAATCCTTATTTCAGCCACCATCATTGTTGGCTTGGCACCAAAACAGGACAAGCTGGAATTGTTCAGGAACCAGTCGGATGGAAAGAACAGTAAATGCAGGAAAGTTAAAGATACTATTCTAATCACAGATTCTGTCTCTCCTGTACATTCTCCATTAATGCATTTTCTCTGCCACTTTTACTGCTCCTCCAAAAAAAAATCTTTGCTTGGGGGCGCAGCAGCACATGAGGCAAATCCTCCCATTCTTGATAAAAGAAAAGAACAGCGGATGCTAGAAATCTGAAATTGCTGGAAGAACTCAGCAGGTTTGCCATCTTCTATGGAAATCAATCAGACTTAATGTTTCATGTCCAGAGACCCTTCTCCAGAACTGATTGTGGCTAGGCAAATTATGGTGTATTTGCTGAAGATAGGGTGGGGGGAGAGAGATGGAGGACAACAGTTGGACGGACAAAGGAATGGGTAAAGATCAATCTAGGAGAATCAATAGCTGCTAATGGGGGCTGTTAGTGTCTAACAATGGGCTGTATGTAGTGGCAGCCCATGTGATGACCGGGCCTGGATGTGGTGTTTGGGTAAGGACATCAGAGAAAGTGCTCAAGCCCTAAAATTATTGTACTCAATATTATGTCCAGAAGGCTGCAGGGCCCCTATTGCAGAAAATGAGGTGCTGTTATTCCGGCTTGCACTGAGCTTCACTGGAGCACTATAGCAAGCCTGAAACAGAGATGTTGGCCAGGGAACTCAGTGGTGTGTTGAAGTGGCAAGCAACCAGAAGCTCAGGGGCATTTTTGCAGACAGATGTAGCTGTTCTGTGACCAAGTTGTCCAGACTGTGTTTCATCTTCCAAATGTAGAGAAGACCACATTGTGAACACAGTAGGCTAGTTTGAGTGAAGTGTAGGTAAATCGCTGCTTCATCTGTAAGGTGTGTTTGGGCTTGGATACTGAGGAAGGAAGAAGTAAATGGGCAGGAGTTAAACATTCTGCAGTTGCAGGGGAAGGTGGCGTGGGACTGTGAGGAGATGTGGGGAATCGAGGAGGAGTGGATCAGAGTGTCCCAGAGGTAACGGTCCCTGTGGAAGGCGGACAAGGGAGGGGAGTGTAATATGTGTCTGGTGGTGGCATTCTGCTGGAGGTGGCGGAAATGACTGCTGATGGTTCTCTGGATGTGGATGCTGGTGGGATGGCGGGTAAGGACATGGGTCCCTATTGCTGATGTGGGAGGGAAGACAGTGGATGAGGGTCAAAGTGAGATGAGTCAGACCCAGCTGAGAAGCCTGCCAACTACTATGCTGGGGAATCCTCGGTTGAGGAAGAAGGTGGATATTTCGGAGGCCCCTTTGTTGAAGTTGGCCTCATCAGAACAGATAAGACAGAGATGGAGGAACTGGAAGAGTGGAATAGACTTTTTGCAGGAATCAGGGTGTGACGATGAATAGTCAAGGTAACAGTGGGAGTTGGTAGGTTTCTGATGAATATTGGTGGCCAGCCTATAGCCCAGAAATGGAAACAGAGATATTGAGGAAGGGAAAGGAGAAGTCAGGGATAGACCAAGTGAAAGTGACAGCTGAATGGATATTGAAAATTGATAAACTTTTCCAATTCCAGGTGACAGAAGTAAGCAGTACTGATGATATCATCGATATACTGGCAAAAGATTGTGGTTGGGGGCCAGAGTAGGATTGGAACAAGGAAGGTTCTACATAACCCACAAAGAGACAGGTATAACCCAGACTCATGTGTGTACCAATGGCCACCCCTCTGACCTAAAGAAAGTGAGAAGATTTAAGGAGAAGTTGTTCAAAGTGAGGACAAGCTCGGTCATGCAGAGGACAGTGGTGGTGGGTGGGGATGGTTTTGGCCTTTTCTCCATGAAGAAGTGAAGAGCCCTGAGATCATCCTGGTGGGGGATGGAGGTGTAGAGGGATAGCACATCTACGGTGAAGAGGAGATGGCTGAAGCCCGCGAACTGGAAATTCTTAAACTGATGTAAAGTGTCAGAAAAATGTCGGATATAAGTGGGAAGGGGCTGGACAAGGGGAGAAAGAAGTCAAGTCAAGGTAGGAGGAGGTACGTTCTGTGGGCTGGAACAGGCAGAAACATTGGGTCTGCCCGGGTCGTCCTGTTCGTCGATTTTGCGAAGCAGGTGGAAGTGGGCTGTGCTATTCTTGATGCTGTAAAAGAAAGAGGGCAGATATAGCCATTTTAGAAATGTGAGCTGGTAGATTGCAAAAGTCTGGACCAAAGGTGTATTTGATGTCAAATTTAAGTTGAAACATTTTTATTAAGCTGTTGGAGAGGTTAAGTTGCAAGGAATTGAAAAATTGTAAAGGTACACAGTTAGTATGAGGGACACTTCACTTCAGTGACACAGAATCCAAGTATGTATATTTGGGAATTTGTTTGAAAGCTTGGTGCAAAGGGAGAAAGAGATACTTTAAATAAGATTTACTGCAAGAAGTGTGCTATGTGGGACATTTCTTGATGTGGGTACAGGAGATATTTTTTACTTCTACAGTTTTTCAGTAAGTTAATTGTTTGATAAGAAACTGCTATGAGGGGCTGTCTTTCAATTGCCAGAAATTAGAAAAGCACCTTGTGTTTTGAAGTGCTTATAGTTTGACTTAACTGAGAATCACCAGGAATAAGAGAAAGTCATGGCCAATGTAACAAAGTGGTATAAGTAATCCAAAGCAGAATAAAATTACCAGAAGGAAAGTAACATTTAGATATGGCTGCACAACTTGGTTGAGTGGAAGATGTAGACTGTAACAGGTGTGAAATCACATGTGGGAAATGCTGTCGCTGCTGAAAACTGAAACCTGGATTTCAGAGCTCGTAAAACACCGTGGCACATCTGCCAGGCTGACAGCTACAGGGATTTCACCTTCCAACACATGGTCACACTGCAGCTCAGGTGTGTGAGATAGAAAGCAAATGGATGACCATCAGGCAGTCCAAGAGAAACAGGTAGGTAGGGCAGGAGTCCTGGGATCGTGCACATAAATCTGGGCTTCAGTGTCTGTAGACATGAAGGTAGCTTCCCTCCCTGGTACCAGCATCAAAACTGTCAGAAGAGACCGCAGGAATATTCTTTTCTGGGGGAGGGTGAACTGCCAGAAGTTCAGGTTGGTGCTGATTACTTATTGAGGAACAGGGAAGTGGTCATGAAATCAGAATTTACTGGGTAAATAAGGAGAAACTGTTTCTCCTTGTAAAAGACTCAAGAATGAGAAGATGAAGATTTAAAGTGATTGGTAAAAGAAACAAATATAATGCGAGCAGAAACATTTTCACAAAACAGGTGGTTCAGGTGTGGGAGGCATTGTTTGAAAGTGTGGTGGAGATAGAGTCAATTGAGGCATTCGAAAGGGCATTAGATGGTTGTTTAAAAAGAAACAATGTGCAATGGAGCAAAGAAAGGAGAATGCCACTGAATCATAATGCACATTTAGACAGCAACTAAATGTAATGGGCTGAATGACCTCATTCTATGCCATTGCACTTCCATAATTTTGTGATCACAAGGAAGTTAGTAACTTCCATAGTTTAACTTCTACATTAAATTAGTGCCTTGATTAATTCTCATTTTGATAAGAAATGGTATCTTTGAGAACTATAACTTCGTTCTTTGCATCTAGCACCATTATGAAGGCTTTGAGGAATTGACATGCAGTTCACATTTCTTGCAAATTACTCAAAAGCCCTTCCTGAAAATCTGCAGAAATGAACAAACAAAAATCACAGAGGCAGCTTTGCTTGGATTCCAAACCAGAGAGAACAATAACACGGAATCAAACTTCTGTGGATCATGGAAACCTGAAATTAGCCAAAAAAAAGCTGGAAATACTCAACAATACTGACGCATTTGCAGGAAGAAAGAGTCAACATTTCACTTTGACAGATCTTTCAATTCAGAAGTGAAATTAAAACATGAAACAGTTTTAAGTAAGATATAAATGCAAATTGTTGCCGTACATACACTGTGGTAAATGTCAACTTTATTTCCGACATTTTTCTGGTTACACAAGTTTGATGGCATACTACAGACACAAGACGCTTTGTTTTCTTTATAGTATTGTCCTTCTGAATTTCATCAACATAGAACTAGCCATAACAGAGGCCCATATGTGCATCTAAGTTTCCTGCTAAGATGTAAAGGCAGCTGTGGATCAACTCCTCAATCTGTCATCAACTGTGTAGAAAACTACAACATAAACACAAAAGTTTCAAAGAACCTGTGCTGCTCTTGGGTAACAGGTGATGTCTGTCCAACTTAACGGCACACTGAGGACTGTAAGAAAGGTTTAATGAAAATGCTGCAATATAGTGTCATTTTAAAAATAATATACAAATAAACTGACATTATTGAACATATGTTATTATGTGTCAAGGAAATAAAAATTTGCGTTTAAGGCTTCAAACAATGTCCAAACAATGTTCATCTCCAACATTTTACAGAAATTCTTTACTGAATTAGCAATGAGTGAACATTAAAAATATTTCACTGTATAATCCTGTCCTTTGAAAAAGCTATTTCTACCTTTATGCTTTGTTTACTTAAAGATCAGACCAAGAATGGAGTTCCTCTTGTTAGACCACCAAGTAGTTCCAAAATCATCCTCCCCATCCTCCACCCCCCCACGTACTCAACACAAATCAGACCACCAAGAAACACAGATGAATGTATCTCCACTGGACCACCAGGGGATAAAGGTATATAATATATATCTGCTGCCAGAAAATCTCTTCCAGCTACCAGTTTCTACTTGCCAAACACTCATATAGTGATAGAAATTACTGAGAACGAACTTTTAATGAATTGATTACTAGGCTCTATCACATTCGTAAGTCTATTTTACTAATACAGTTGTTTTAAGCAGTTTAGGTTGTTTTATTTAAAATTAAAATAGCACACAAAGGTATTTTACTTGATTTTGTCAACCAATTCATTTAAAAGGGATTATATTATATATGAAAAAGAAGAATGATTTGAAAAGGAAGAATGCAAAAGACTATGAGGATAATAGATAAATGGGAGTAGACATTTGCAGTTGAAGCAAATGTGGCAATTTGCACATCCCAAGATGAAACTGAGATAAATGACAAATTACCTTGTTATTTAGAGGTAAAGTTTCAAAGATAAACGTTGACCTTTAAATAGTGCTATTGAACCTATTGCCTCCACCTAAACAGGTTTAACATTTCTCCCAAAAGGTGGTATCTCCAAAAACACAGCATTCTGTGAGTACGATACTAAAGTAGCAGCTGGAATCATGAACCAGAGCTTCCTCTGTCCTTTCAGCCAAATCCTGGAGAAATGACCATTTACGTCAAAAGCATGAAAGGCAATTGGGAGCAGTACTTGGAAAATTCTGGATGCATGTTCTCAAATTCCTGTGAAAGATTTGTGAACCTGCCAGCTCTGACTCAAAGACAGGGCTGTCACCATTCAGCGACATTCTGCATTGCAATGTGCCAAGGAAGGAAGAGCTGTGTTTACTTCACTATAATGAGCAAGAAATGTTGCAGGTCAGATATGGATTTGACCTGGTTTTAACTTCAATCAAATCCAGGAGGCATAGCATCAATCCTGTTTAAGTCAATTAATCTAAATGCAAATAATTTTTAGTAGAAGTGAAAGTGTAACTACCTGCAAAGGGTGTTTGAAACCTCTGCCTTCACTTGCTTGCAGTATAATTAAAGTTTAATCTTTAAACTGAAAAACATTAACAACAGACAGGAAGGAGGGAAAATCTCTCTCATTCAGTCACATGAGGCTTCGATCATTTTAAATCTGGGCCACTGCAACATTTGAAGAACTGTCTTTCTTTTTGTCTCGTGACAAATCAGACATTCCTTGGACCTGGCATGCACTGTTTTCAAGGCCTACTTAAAGTAATAGCAGTAGAGTAAGGCTTCTGAGCTTGGGGCTTATCTACTCAGTCTGCTTTTCTTTTCATTTCTGTTCTTCATTTTCTGACTTCTTATTTTTTCTTTTGTTTTACTTTCCTCTTATTGTAGAGCTCAGTCACAGCGATGGCATCGGTAGAGGCAAATGAGCCCAGCGCAGACTCGAGTGGCTCCAGCATAGGCTCATTGCAGTGGTAGCGGTGAGTTTGGATTCTTGGCAGCTTCTGCACCCACAAGGTCATCCTAGTGCCAACTCATAGCTGCTGGAGCAGAGGTGACTTTGGGTTCCAGTGGCATGTGTGTCCAGTGCAGATTGATAGAGGCAGCGGCAGTGGTGGACGCGGGTTTGGGCCCAGTCTGAGACCCGGTGGCATTCACAACAGCTGCATTGGCAAGGGTCACCTGAAGAGGACTCATGGCGGTGGTGGAGTTGAATTTGGGCCACTGCGGTACCCAGCAGCATCAGTGGCATCTGTACTGACGAAGTCCGGCAAGGACTCACAGTGGTGAGGGCATTAGCGGAGGTGAGATGTTGCCAAAGTTTGGTGACTTTCATTTCAGCAGTGACAGTGCAGTGAAGGAGACTTGTGCCTGGCTACCAGGCCCTTGGCCCATGGCAGAGAACATAACAAGAGGACTATAAAGATGAACACTTTATTTTCTTTATTGTCTTCACTTTTCTGCTTTTATATTCTGTGTTTTGGTTTATTGTTCTATGTTTTAAGATGCAGCGGGAGACACTATACAAATAATTTACACTGTATTTTGTAACAAAATACACATGTCAATGAATAAATCAAATCGAATCAAACAATCAATACTCTGTGTAACACAGAGCCAGCAAGATTTGTGATTGGCTTCGTCCAAATAACATTGACATACTTAGGAAATATTTTACATGGAAGTACAGAAAATCACAGGTATTTATTTCATTATTTAATATTGCAATTGCTATTTTGTTTGGTAACGGGCATGATAGCATGGCAGCTATTGATATGTAATGGTTGAAAATTCTGTTCCAACCATTAAGAGATCTGAAACTGAATTGAATGAATTTAGCATTTTACAGGCGAGCACCTGAAAACAATCACAAAATCTGTTTTTGGATTGTTATAACAACCTAACTAATTTGTTAATGTTCTTAAGGGAAGAAATTGTGCCCTCCTGCCACCCACCTTGTTAGACTCCAAAGTTACTGCAACCCACAATATAAGTTAAATTTTAAATCTAAGTGTGCTTCAGGTGAATAATGGTGTGAGACAAAAGAGTAATCCCTGCCTATTGCCTCATCTCACCACCAGCCTGCCTGCCTCCCCATCAAGATAGCTCAGCAAGAAACTCACTCACTCAAATCCCACCGTCATATGTATAAACCCTCATTGTATCCCACAGGAGCCTATGGTTTAGTGTCAGAATCAGCTGGAAGAAACATAAATTGTGTTGGACACTTAAGGATTCCTAGGGCCCTAGAAAAATTCAAGCTATTAAAACCTGTGCTAAGATCAAGACACCAGACCAGGTCAAGGTAGTCCCAAAAATTTGTTCCAGAAGCCATGAGAGCTCTCCTGCATCCCCTAACACACAATGAATCCTTAGGAAAGAGGATTTAAGTGATTACGTTGGTCTGTTCTATGATTCCTGCCATTCTGTAGCTTTTATAATAAATTCATGCGTGATTCAGCAGTTGAAAATGCATTGCTTAATAGTCAAGCCGCTACTCTCCTCCTGTCTATAAAGTCGGCTCTGTGGAGGGCACTCCTCCCATGGTGTCAAAATAGCGAGTGATTGGAATGCTTCAGGAGCATGGTATGACCTTTTTCCTTGTGTTTTATATGCTGCCCCTCCCTCAGTGTTCCCGATAGTCAAGGGGGCTAATTCAACCACTACTTATTTGATTTATAAACTCCTTAGAGGCAAGAGATGGGCAATCAATACTGTCTAACAAAATTACCCACATTCTAAGAGCAAATTAGTAAAAAATGACATTGGCTCAAAATTTGTTGTGACAGGTCAATGAACCACAACTGGTGGTTGAACACACTCTTGCCAGTTTAATGTCAAAGATATTTTTGCCTAACAAGGTACATGAAGTGGGAAATGGAAGCAGGGTGGTGCCCTTACGGATCATTTTGCGACCAGGGTAGACAGGGCAAGTAACTTTATATTTCTTTGACTGGACTGAAGGCTTGTGAAATGAGCAGTGAGAAGAAAGTGTGCATTCAATGTAAATCACATATAGAAAGATATGAAGTGATTGAACAAAAGATTGGTTTTGAAGATAAAGCAAGATGCAGAATTCTTTTTGGAAAAAAATCTTCGTTAAAATCTGAAGGACAGATGTGACACACCTCTAATAGTTAACTTTTGGTGTCAGAGAGAGAGATCAACCAGCATCAACCAACTAGTGCTTACTTGCTGCCAAATGACAATTTCTAGTTTTCTCAGGTGAGTTAGGTCCGATCTGCTGTACATGTACAGGAACTTCAAGTATCTCAATGTATTTCAATGATGAGCCAGGTGGTTGTTCTAGCAAAAGTAATGGTGTGACAGCATTTCTCAAACAGCTACTTATGGGTTACTGCATTTGAATGCGTCTCCACTAAATAAGATTAAACTTAAATGTTCACTTGGCAGCAATTTATGAAACAAAACTATCGTGTATTCAACATGAGTAATGCTAATGAGCTCTAGGTTCAAGGATTTCACTTATTACTTATCAGATGTAAAATAATCATATGAAATGAACTCTGTATTCACGTGTAATTTATTTTTCAGATGGTTTGAAGCCATAAATATGAATTGCTGTATTGTTAGCCTGTGCTCTGAGTAACTGTGGTTAACGTATTTTATACCTTTCATGCATCTTGGCAGCGCGCCTAGATCTGACAGAGCAGAGTAATGACAGCGAGCGGAAATAATGCCCATAAAAAGTGATGCTGACCGTATTAGGTGATGCTTAGGTTGTGTATTTTATGATCTAATGAATACCGTAAGCCCACTGTGAATATCAGCGGAAATGACTACGCCAATAGGTGTTACCTATGTCATTTACAATATATAATAAAAACAAATAAAATGAAGAAACACAAATATGCTTGTGCAAGTCTATCTTTTGATCAATAAAGTACAGTTGTGGAGCAAGAATTAAACTATATCACTTTCAATAAAGGAGATTAGAATATTTATGTTTTAGTATTGTTTCCATTCTCCATTCAAGTTCATTCCAGAACAGTCCGGAGTATTCAGACATTGAACTATGAAGTAGTTGCAACTGGATTTGTAGTGCAGGAACAAATGGAAGAGTAAGTGTAAAATAATCTGTCAGCATTGATCATGCATCACTCCCCAAATTATCATGACTCTCTAAGTTTCTGGAGGTAAATGTCAGATAGAAATAAAGTGATTATTTTTGAGCCTATTATTCAATCATTGCAAGGTTCATTATTGACACAGGATCTTGCTTTCCTTTCTTTCAATTCTCACAAAGCCTATTCTCAATTTTCTATTTCAACCCTCTCATGCATAACACATACACCACAACCACCATAACCTCTGATGTTTTCTCATTTGAGTTTTCAAAATCTTTCAGAGACATCTGGGGTAACATGATGGTTCAGCGGTTAGCCCTGGTGCCTCACAGCACCAGGGACCCGGGTTTGATTCCAGCCTCAGACAACTGTCTGTGTAGAGTGTGCACATTCTTCCCATCTTTCCTACCATTTCATTCTTCATGAGTAACTGAGTTAACATGTGAAATAAAATATATTTTGATCTTGCATTCTAAAGGTATCAAACTTCCATTTCTTTGTATCCATCAACAGCTGGGTCTCGGATGTAAGTATTTTAGGATACCAAACTCATTCTCATTTTCACATTTAATGAACGATAGATATGAACCTCAAAGGTGAATTTGGCCCTTAATTCCACTTTCTTTGTTTTATTTTGAAAAGAGGACAGCTACAGAGAAAGGATAACTGCAGGTGTAAAAAGATCCATTCGATGAATACACAAGGAGAGTTTCAACTCTACAGAAGGATGCTGGTGCAACAGAACATTCACATGTCAACCAGCCTGTGTTCAAGTGTTAGCACACTTTAAAAGTGACAGTCATAGAACTATCCCCTAGTCATCCCTTTGTTGTAGATATAGGCTCTGTGTGTCGCAATCCAATGAGAAAAAGAAATCAGGCCAAAGAAACTTCAATCAGCCAGCAAAACCAAGATTCTAAAAGATCAACTATTTGACAAGCAACATCATTGCTACTGGTAACCTCAACAGACTCAATACTGTAGACAACACTTGCCTCTTTTCTAAATTGTTTATATTTGTGTTGCATTACTAATTCTGCTCATGTTCAGTAAATAATAAACTCACTCTTCTTGATACATCAAGAAAGCCTGGGTAAATTGTCTCCATTAAAGCATAAATTCTTTCAGATTTGGAAGAAAAATATCCTGAAGGGAACTGAGCAATGGAGTAAATAAAGAAGGGAAGTTAGTGCATTTCTTCTCGCCAAGGAGGTTAACAGTTTGATGTATCCCATCAGGGGCTTTACCGAATTGGGGAACGATGATCACAGTTTGATTGCAACAACATTGTATTTCTTACCTCTACTCATACAACACAACCAGGCCATGAAAAACATGTCTACAAAGAGCTATGTGACTTCTCTCCTTTTCATATTACTTTCACTGAG
The DNA here is from genome assembly GCA_024137785.1 of Ginglymostoma cirratum. Classification (NCBI taxonomy): domain Eukaryota; kingdom Metazoa; phylum Chordata; class Chondrichthyes; order Orectolobiformes; family Ginglymostomatidae; genus Ginglymostoma; species Ginglymostoma cirratum. Next base: position 26,419,248 of record JAHRHZ010000267.1, on the reverse strand, counting down.
CATTTGATTTCCTAGGGATATAAACTTGTTTGTCATAATTTTGTCACATCAATCCTCAAAGTGCTCCTTCTTCATTTTTTCTGTATCTTCTTTGCTTTTGTTTACATTATGGGCAATATCAACAGGAAGTTGCTGCTGCATATTCCCTTACTTTAGTTTAATGTAGTATATTGGACAAAGTCTCACCAAGGGTTAACTGTAACACACTGTACTGTCATGGAAGGAAGTGATATATACTCACGTCATCTGAAACTCTCTAAGAGCAAGCCTGGACAGAAGCTACTGTAAGGAAGTCTACTTATAATTGTAAAAATGGTATAACAAAGCTCAAGTGCTTTGCAGCCTGAGGACTTTGTGAATTATTGAAATTATTCCAAAAGAAAACAGTAATATATGTTTGGAGCTGCGAAAAAAATGCTGATAGAAAAATCTCTATTCTAAATGAAATTTCATGCCAGTTACTCTTTCAAGACAGTTTCAATAAAGCTGAAGCACAGTCAAAGACAAGAGATTTGTTTAATTTTTTTTATCAAATGAAATTTTACATCAATGCCAGATTGTAAGCCAGTCAAACAAATATATGCACAATGTGTGACTGTGCAGATGACAGCCTGGCTGTTTTGAGGATCAATAAGAGTATAGCTATCTATGACTAAGTTATTGTTGCATTAGCTATGTGATTCAAACTCTGTAAGAACACCATTATATATAGCCAGCAACATCGGAAAAGCATGAATGCATTTACTAATGATTTGCACCAAGAAGCTGAAGACAAGGGTAGAGGAATCTGAAAGCAGAACTAAATCACTACTGAATAGTTGTTGGAATCATGTATGATGCATTATTTGACAACTTGACACAAACAAAGACAAGATTCAGAAGCCAAACGGATACTTGTTATCAGAATGGTGGTGTTGTCAAACAGAGACACCTAGGGGTTCGGGTACATAGTTCGTTGAATGTTGTGTCAAAAGTAGACATGGTAGTCAAGAAGGCGTTTAGCACGCTTGTCTTCATGCTCAGGCCATTGAGTATAGGAGTTGGGACATTATGTTGAGGTTGTACAGGATGTTGATGAGACCACTTTTGAAGTACTGTGTACAGTTCTGGTCTTCCTGCTATAGAAAGGATATTTATAAATTAGAAAGGATTCAGAAAAGATTTACCAGGATGTTGCTGGGACTGAAGGGTTGAGTTATAATGATAGGTTGGATAGACTTGGACATTTTTCACTGGAGCGTAGGAGGTTGAGGGGTGACCTTATAGAGGTTTATAAAATCATAATGGTCATAGATGTGGTCTTTTCCCTAGGGTGGGAGTTCATAACTATGGAACATATTTTAAAGATGAGAGGAGAAAGAATTAAGATTTAAAAGGGACCTGAGGGGCAACTTTTCACACAGAGGGCAGTTAGTATGTGGAATGAACTACCAGTGGAACAGGTAGATGTGGGCACAGTTACATTTAAAAGTCATTTGGACTGGTACATGGATAGGAAAGATTTGGCAGGATATGGGTGAAATGCAGGCAAGTGAAACTCGTTTAGCTTGAGAAACTTGGTCAGCATGGATGAGTTGGACCAAAGAGTCTGTTTCAATGCTGTAAGACTCTATGACTCTATGACTTATCCAGATGCTTAAATGTTGTCACCTCCACTCTCTCAGGCAGTGTGATCCATGTTTCTACCACCCTCTATTGAATGTTTGCCTGCACATTCTTCATTTTCACTTTTGAAACTTCCAATTGATCTTGCACTACAGTACATGCAGTTGTGAGTGTTTCTAGAAACATTGACATGTAATCCAAAAGTGAAGATTCACTTTTTTGTTTCGGGAACTTCTTCCTAATCAATTTTCATGGACCTTTAATCTCATGGACATAAATCAATTCAAGTGGACTGAATGTAAAATAATAATTTGGAAAATCTCTGATTGGAAGAAATTTAACCTTTGTCCCAATTCTATGGCTATTCATGATGGTATTCCATTATCATGGTTTTGAGAGCCTGAAGGTATCTCTGCAAAGCTCTCTTTGTATTTGTGGTTGAATTCAATTGTTTTATACCCAAGCTGCTGGTGATGTTGTGGAAAACTTCAGACATAAATTTAAAATCCTGATCAGTTTGTTGCTCAACTGGTAGTCTGTGACAAGTGAGAAAGTGAACTCTTGATCTGTTTCCTAAGCCTCAATTAACAAAGATATGCCAAACACTTTCTTTGAATTATCATCATTTTTTCATTGAATTTCTGATGTTCTGACACCTGCTTGTGGTATTACATTGACCTCCATTAAACTTCTGTTTGGCTATTTCTCTGGTCACCATACAGAATGGGAAAATACCCAGAACCCATTCCTGCAATTGTTTTGATAGCCTCATTCGGATTTTCCATGGTTATGGGCTAATTTGTAACATTTGCTCCAGCAAAGTCAATTCACAGGAGTAAATTCACTCTGTCCATGGGTAATTTCTTAATTACTCATACTACTAGTTGTCCAGAAAGCAAGTCACACTCCAGTTAGACTTTATACAATGGAACCAGAATGTACTTTCCATCTAAAATAAACACAAAGAACTGTGGATGCTGGAAAACTGAAACAAAAACAAAGTGCTGGAGAAACACAGCAAGTCTGGCGGCATGTGTTGAGAGAAAAATACAGTTCACATTTCGAGTCTACCGACCCTTTATCACATCCAGTTCTGATCAAGGGTCACTGGACTTGAAATGTTAACTCTGTTTTTCTTTCAATAGAATGCTGCCAGATCTGCTTTGTTTCTCCACCACTCTCTGTTTTTATATACTTTCCACCTGTTGTGCTTATCAAATCTTTGACTTTCATCGAACTTTGTGGAGAGAAAACCGAAATATTCTAAATAAACTCTGAAAGAACTGCAGATGGTGTAAATCAGAAACAAAAACTTGAGTTCCAAGGAGTTCCAAGGGAGAATCACTTGACCCAAAATGTTAACTCTGATTTCTCTCCAAAGATGCTGCCAGACCTCCTGAGCTTTCCCAGCAATTTCAGTTTTTGTTTCTAAATTATTCTAAATTCTTCTCCTGCAAAAGAGTTTCAGTAGCCTCTATATCCTTAATATTGTTATGGGCTAGGATGATTCATTTGAAGAAAAAGGGACTTTCTTCCCTTTAAACGAAAATCCTTTATATCTCTCATGTACTTCTTCTGCACTTACAGTGGTGTTTACCTCAATTATCTTACTTGTAGTTACAGCTAAAATTTGGTCTGTGGCCTTTCATTTTTTGAGTTTACTTTTTGAACTTATTCTTAAAAACACCAACACGTTCAATGAGTTTCCATCACAACTTCCAGCATTGTGAATAAATGTGTCCCACTTTGTTTCAAAGGAAATATCCCAGCTTCTTGATTAACACATCCACCCTCAGTATTTTCCTTTCTGTTTTGGGCAGGAGATCTTTGATAATTCTCAGCTATTCATTCTTTACCCGAGCTACTTGCTTTCCTTTCACTCTCCTACTTTCTATTCCGTTTTAACTTATGAGGGTGACAGAGGAATGATTTAATTTTATGGACCAGCCCATAATCATCAGTCATTAAACCTGCCAGTCTAGAAGCTGCAAACTTTTGGTTCTCAGCGTGGGTTCTTATTTAGGAAGCTAGTGAGTTTTTAAATTTCTCTAAGAGAATTATCTCCTTAACGATCCAAAGTTCCCAGTCTACCTACTGGACAGACACAGGCTAACTAAAAACCTGATTTGTGCATTTAACAAAAATTTCTATCTATCTCAGATAAATAGATTCTAACTGCAGGAAAACAACCCAAACTGTCGACATATAACTCTGCAAGTGCGACTCTAACCCCCTTATAAATCTGCCCTGACACACTCATACAGTTAATTAAAGTATATCATGTTATATGTGTAGGGGATGATAAAACTATGGGGAGCTTTTTGATGACCCCAGTTCGGGTGTCTGCGCAGATTATCCGTTCGCTTGTCAGAATTTTCTGTTCTTCAATCTCTCTTCTTCAGGTTTTTTCACTTCTTCACCAGAGACATAGTTGAATAACTTCAAAATCTCTTAGTTACTGGTTAAAGGCCATGACTTACAGCAATTTACAAAAGAAAATAATATGGTTCTTCTCAAGCTTTACGTATTTTATTGAAGAGAAAGTCATACCATCTACCCTTTGCAGTGGCCTAAAGGCTTTTGCACATCCACAGGCTGTTCAGTTACCAAGGAACCAGTCAGAGAGTTATTGTCAGGCTGATAGATATTATCATTCACAACTGATCACAACTCCACAAACCAATCAGCAAACGGTTACTGGATGAATTCATTTTGTTCACAAGCCTGGTACCAGCCAGTACAAGCAGCCTCCCCACTTGTTGAACAAAGCTACTGTGTAAACATGACTTCACTGAAGTTCAATAATTTGCATTCGGCAAGTAGAGCAATTCCTCTTTGGTTTTAAAACAGTGATTTTCCTATTTCAGTCCACAATCAAAAATAGAGAAATGTAAAATGTTTTTACAAACTAATGAGCCAATTAGAATACAGGATATCTTTGATCAGGTACAGCTGGTAGTGGCTAGCAAGGATTAATAAGAGGAGGTTCTTACTGAGGGCTTTTATGATGTAGTGGCTGTGTCCCTACCTCTGAGCCAGGAGACCTGGGTTCAATAGTACCTAATCTAGCAATGTGTAATATCATCTTTGAACAGGTTGATTCAAAAATATGAAAAAAGAGAGGTGGTTCTTAATGGTTCAGTGAATGGAAAGGAAGACTAAATACAGTAGGAAAACTTAAGCCATCAAAACCGGGAAAGAGATCTACATCCAGTCAACTAATGTTGCAACTTGGCATCCCAAAGTTAATTGACTGAGAAACCACTGCTTTTAATAAGTTTATTTTGGATGTGTTACTATAAACTTAATAAACTCTGTAAAATGTATAAAAACATATCTATACTTAGAACAGATCTTATAATTAATCAACATGACTAAACAATCAGATTGGCTTTTTCAAACATAGGCTATACCTGTAACTGACTTAGGACTGACAATTCAGCATAAAGTGCACCTGAAAATCTTATATCACGCCACGTTTATTTTCATGAAGAACCTACTACATGGTCTTCTTCTCTCCCATTATCACTAGAAACATTCTCTTTTCACATTATAACCTTTACACAGTTATTTGTTTCTCTCAGATCTCCATTGATTGCTGGGTTCCCATTAAATGCCTTCTGATCTATTTACTGTTCTCTCTTAATCATACATGCACTACCAGCCCCAGCTTCCTCCATTTGCATTCTCCTTTTAGTAACTGCTCACCAATAATTAAAATCAGAGGTGTTATGAGCCAGAACTAGGTGAGCACACATAAATTGGAGTTTTGGAGGTCGATGGTCATTGCAGAGATAGGGAGGGGCTATGGATTGATTTGAAGCACAATGATAGGCACAGAGCAGGTCATTTAGCCCACTGAGAATGCTCTGTTATTTAATATGATTGTGGCTCAACAAACACTCCAATGCCTGTTACCCACACCATCTCCATAACTATTTACACCATTTATACTAAAAAAACAACTTCTACTTTAAATATACTCAAATATTGAGCTTCCATAATCTCCTAACGCAGAAAATTCCAGAGATTCATCACCCTCTGTGTAAACATAAATTCTTCTCATCTCGCTCCTAAACTTCATCCCCCTAATTTTTAAATTATGGCCAAATTATAGACTCTCAAATCAGGATAACATCTTACTTGCATCTATCCTACCTCTCCCTTTTAAGTATTTTGTAGATTTCAATGAGATCACCTCTCATTCTTCAAAATTTTATAGAATAATACCTCAGATCGTATAACCTCTCTTCATAGTACGGTCGTGCCCTCCTATGAACAACTCCAGTGAACCTTTGTTGCTCTCCCTCGATAGTAATGATATCTTTCTTGAGATAAGTAGAGTAAAACTGCACACAGTATCCAGGTCCAGTCTAACCAAGCTCCTATACAACTGAAACAAGATGTCACTCTTCCAGTATTCAAGACCTCATGAGATAAACAGGAAAGAATATATGCACGATCAAATCATTTTTATCCAAGTTTCCATTTGTCATGTCCTTGATTACAGATTCTGGCATTTTCCCAACTTCTGATGTAAGGGTGATGGATCCGTCGTTACCTGATTTTTCCATTGTTCCTTTCTTAAACAGTGGGGTGACATTTGTAAGCTTCAATCTGCAGGAGTTATTGCAGAATCTATAGAATTTTGTACCGTCTACTTTGCCAGTTCCTTTGACCCCCGGGATATAAAGTATCAGATCCCAGGGATTTATCAACTTTTGGCTCCATTAGTTACTCAAGTACAAATGGAGATGTCAAGATCAGGACATTGCTTAATTGAGAGCCGGTGCAGCCTGCAAGCACAGGATGATTGGGAAAGGGACAGTGTGCAAGCTCGGATATGGGCAGCAGTGTTTTAAATGAGCACGTTTACAGAGGTAAAATGTGGGAGAGCAAACAGCTATCCATTGTAATAGTCAAGTTTTGACAGAGGAATGATGGTTTCTGAAGCAGATGAGCTCAAAAAGGGGCAAAAACAGGAAATAAAATGGGGATGGAAATAGGCTGTCTTAATGATAATGCAGATATGTGGTCAGAAGTTCACTTCATGCTCAAAAATGACACCAAGTTATCAAACAAGCTGGTTAGTCTCAGACAATTAGCAGGGCAAGGAATGGAAAGCTAGGAAACGGGAGTTTGGAGCAGGAACTGGAAACCATAGTTTCAGTCTTTCCAATATTGGAGAAAATAATCAACTCGATGTCAGAGAAGTAGCTTGATAAAGTAGCAAAACTGGAAGAGTTGAGAGAAGTGATGGCGAGGGTGGGCTGAGTGTTAACACCATGAGAAAGATAATACTTTGCTTTTAGATGAGATCATCAGAGAGCAGCAAGAAATAAGAGGAGGTCAAAAATAGATGCAGAGGAAATGGTGCAGGAGCAGGAAAAGAAGCCATTATAAGCGATCCTCTGATTGTTATTAGGCAGATAGGAATGGAAGCAAGTGTGTGAAGTTCCACCTAATCAGCATGCCGGAAAAAAATTGGAGAAAGATGGCATTGGCAGCCATATCAAAGGTTATGGGCAGGTCTAAAAGGTTAAGGAGTAATATTCTACAAAAACAAAATTTTGCAGATGTTGTCAGTCTGAAATGTAACAGAAAAAGGCAAAATATCATTGGAAGTGCAGTTTGTCGAGGTATTGAATGGTGTAAAATATGATAGGAGGGAAGTCCTGGCAAGATTGGCTATGCTTAATATCACATGGCTGAAATGGCTTGCATCGTGATGCTCAAGGGAAGTTACTTCAATCTTTCAATCTCGCCTATATATGAGGGAGTTGACAGAGAACTAGAAAGTTACAAATGAGATGCCTTTATTCAGGAAAGGGTGTAAGGACATTCTTAGTAACTAGAGGCTTGTGAGTTTAACATCGGTGGTGGGTAACTTAGAAATAGTCATCAGGGCAACAAAAACCATCAGGCAATTGGATAGATTTGAGTTAACTAAGGATGACCAGCACAGAAGACAGAGCTTGCTGGAGTATTCTAACCGAAATTTCAGATGAAGTAACAGATGATATGGGAAATGCAATGGACGTTGTCTGTATTAATTTTAAGAAAACCTTCGACAGAGAATCACATCAAATAGAGGCTTACGGAATAGGAGGGTCTGCCGCCAACTTGAAAATAAATTGCCTTCGAAACAACACAGGATGTCATGGGAAATGATTCTTTTTCAGATGGAGGTTGGTAGGCAGCAGTGTTCCTGAAAAGTCAGTGCTAGGGAGCACTGTTTTGTTGTATATAAAAGGCATGGTATTGGAATACAGGGTAAACTTTAAAACTTTGCTGATGATACCAGACTAGAGTAATTTCATACAGGGAGGACGATATTTTCACCTATGGCAGGCGAATGGTGGGTGGAATTTAAATTAAAGAAGTGTGAGGTGGCATATTTTGGCAGAAGGGATAAGGCGAGGCAACTTAGAGTGAATGGCACAGTTCGAAAGTGCATACTGTGACAGAGGGAGTTAGATGGCATGCACATTGATCTATGACAGCGGCAGAAAATTGTGAGAGCTATTAGCAATGCATATGAATATTGGCCTTTATAAATAAAGTTCAACATCCAGACAAGGTGCAGAGGAGGTTTATCAGGATGGTTGAGGGTTGAAGGTTGGTGGTTTAGTTACATGCAGTTAGGTTGGTGTGAACTAGGATTGTTCTCCTTGGAGAAAAGGACATTCAAGAAAGGCTTCATAGATTCAAGATTAAGGCAGGTTTAAACAAGATGGGCAAATATTTGGCAGTGGCACAAGAACTAGGGTACATTTGTGGCAACGTTTTTGGCAAGAGATGCAGGGAGATTGTGAGGTAGGACCTTTTTTATTCAAGGACATCTAGGGGCGTGCAATACATACTGGCCAGCCAGCAATGCCCACATCCTCTGAGAGAATATGAGGCTCGTGGAAGCAAAGGTGGTGACTAACTTCAAAAAAAATTGTGTGGGAACTTGAGGAAATTAAATATACAGGGCATTGGGAATACAGCAGCATTGGATTGTTCTTAATCTCAAACAACATAGAATCATAGAATCTCGAAAGTGCAGTAAGAGGCCATTTGGCTCTTCAAGTGTGCACCAACCCTCTGAAGAGTATCCCATCCAGATGCCACCCCCACTCCAAGCCCATAATCCCATATGGGTGTTTTATTAACCATGGTTTACCCACCTAGCCTGCACATTCTTAGACACTGTGGGAAATTTAGTATGGCCAGTCCACCTAACCGGCACATCTCTGGACAGTGGGAGGAAACTGGAGCATCCAGAAGAAACACACGCAGATACAGGAAGAACATATAAATTCCACAGACAGTCACCCCAGACTGAAATTAGACCCAGATCCCTGCCACTGTGAGGCAGCAATGCAAATGAACAACATCTTACAAATCTGTGACATCTACCATCTCAAAGGACGAGGGCAGCAGAGGTATAGAAATACCACCACCTGCAAGTTTCTCTCTAAACCACATATCATTCTGTCTTGGAAATCTTCCATTGCTCCTTCACTGTCACTGGGTCAAAATCCTGTGTGCATCTACACTGCAGGGGCTGCAGTGATTCAAGAAGGCAGCTCACCACTACCTTGTCAAGGGCAGTTAGGGATGGACAATAAAGGCTAACCCAGCCAGTGACACCCACACCACACTAAAGAATTCTTGAAAAATTCTATTCCTTTGTCAACTACTTTAATAACAATTATGAGATTTTAAGTGAACGGAGCAACAGCTCAGTTCCAGAACTAAAGAATTTCATCTGAATCCCTTAAGTATCCAGTAATCTTTGTACAGTATAATTTATGGCCTACAACATCAATGCACTTAGTGATATGAGGCATTATTTCACATCATGACATATTTTCCAGAAACCTTGCCATTTTGTAATGACAGGCACTTTCTTTTTCCCCCAGGGTATCTGTTCTCTCAGTACTTAGGTCTGTTCATGTCAGCAAACTGTAGTGATTCTAAAGCACCTGAACAAACCAGGGAGCCAAGGTAAGTCCGCAACACAAAAGGGGCATGTTTAGTCTGCATGGTACATTTTCCTAATTGATTGACATTTTACAGTTCTAGTCTGTTGACAAAACAAGTCAATTAAAAAAGGAAAATTCTTAAATACTCTATTCATTCATTGCATGTGGGTGTCTGCACTAATGTTTGTTTTCTCTCATAAATGTTAAGCCTGGGGCAATTGTCCTAACTTAAAATTACACACTGTTTTGGCAACTCAAAGAATTTTTCACAGCACGTGAATTAAGCATTGACAAGTTTTCTTGACCAGATATGAAAGACTGTTCACAACCTGCTTTTCAAATATCCTCTTTTGTATTGACCAACTGAGATCAGATTGATTGAAAAGGCGTGAAACGCTTACACAGATTCCAAACACTCAACCACATGAGGCCAGCATACCTACAATAAGAGTTATTATGTTACACAAAGCTTCAGCAAATGGATGAAGAGAATTCTGAAGCAAAGGTTCCACTGTTGTGACCACTCAGGAAGAGTTTGCTAGTCTTCAGTGGACTGTTTGCCACAATTTATCATGGTCTGCTGTATCCTGCACACCTTCACTATTTTAAAGATACAGCATCAGCCTTCAGGTAAGTAACTGAAGAGCAGGTTGGAAAGGAACAGGGAAAGCAGGAGGAAGCGAGGAAGCAACAAACCCAACCCCTGTCTCTCCAGATTGTGTGTGATTTCTAGATCTAACAACAGCACCGGGTAACACAATCATAAATCTCCATTCTGAATCAATGGTACAATGTATCTTCACTCTGTAACTAATTATCACAGTGTTCTCTTGGCCACAATGCTGAAATGAAAGCCACCACAATACAATCATTCCAAACCAATTGAGCAACCCATTCAATATTAATTACACCCATTTATATTAGTAGTCTAATGACGCTGCTCTATCTGCAGTATTGTTCCTCCTTATGCACTGGGTCACCTTGTAAATTGAATCTCCCCAGGTACATGGTCTCTTCCTAGTCTGGACTTCCTCAAACATTAGGTCACCTTGTCCTCTCATGCACTGGAACTCCTTATGCAAGGGCCTTCTCGCTTGCTGGAGCACCTCATGCAAGGTGCTGCCTCATACACCAGGCCTACTTATGAACTGAACATTTTCCAGGACTAGTCCTGCCCATGATAGGCAAGAGAGGGAGCAACATCAACATTAACAGCAGTAGGAGCATCACGAGAATCAACACCAGCTGCCTTCTCCTCAGCCATATGCTCCTCTAAAGGGAAGATGGAATGGACTCTGAGGTCCGAGTGAAAGGAAGTGAGACTTCAACACAACGTCAACAGGAAGAGGATCAGCTTTCTCAATGCACCTCAAAAGGCTAATGCTCTCAAGGCAGGTTGCTTCTGACATGTCCCCTCCAGTGGATAGGTGGACATGTATTACAAGTGATCAACAACAACCCTGTTCCTTGAGGGGACCACCACACTTTCCATTCGCTGTCTTTTGACAAGTCATGTTATCACTTCTCTTACAGGGAGAGAAAGCAGAGATGCAAGTGTTTTTGGTTGTGTACAGAATTAAGAAGGTCATCATGTGACTACATGGCATGAATGCGAAATGACAATGGAATGAGGCTGAATATGAGTGTTTGCTGTTCAGAACAGAATATGAGTGCCTGCAGTGAAAGAAATGAGTTGAACTGCACAGTATGTTAACCTGATGAGTGTTGTGCAGGAGAACACCAGAGAGTCAGGATGTTTCTGTTTCTGCAACGGTGATGTTGGTATCACAGTCCAACATCTACGGACGTTTACACGGTTAGTGCTTTTTCAAACGAATGTGACCTGATGTGATAGTTCTGCAAATGCAAAGCTTAAAAATGGAAATAGTCTAGAGACGGGTCTTGAAGATTTCAAGTGACGGGTTGTGAAATATTTCCTCATTATTTGTGACAAAGAAACCAGAAGTGAAACAAATTGCTGGAGAAATTCAGCAGGTCTGGCAGCATCTGTGGAGAGAAAGAGGAGTCAATTTTTCAGGTCCGGTGATGCGTCTTCAGAAACTAAAAGTGACATTACCCAAACACTACTTTCTGGAAACTTTACTCTTAAAATAAAATAAATTGCCTAGTTAGCTTTAAGCACAAATCTACTGGAATTCTTGGAGAATGTAACTAGTAGAGTTGATCAAAGGAGCCTGTGGATGTTGGTTATTTGGAATTTCAGAAGGCTTTCAGCAAAGTCCCACATAAGATTTAATGTATAAAATTAAAGCACAAAGGATCGGAGGTAGTATATTGAAAAATAAATAGAAAAATTTGTTAGTTGACAGGAAAGAAAAAGTGGGAATAAATGATTTTTTTTTCTGAAGGGCAGACAGTGACTAGTGGAGTACCACAGAGATTGGTACTTGGACCCAAGTTGTTCACAATATATTTTGACAATTTAGATGAGAAAACTAAAAATAATATCTCAAAGTTTATAGATGACACAAAGTTATGTGGAAGAGTGAGTAGTGAGGAGCTTACAGAGATGTTGCAGTGTGATTTGGACAGGCTGAATGAGCGGGTAAATGCAAGGCAGATGCAGTATAATCTGGATAAATGTGAGGTTATCCACATTGGTAGCAAAAATAGGAAGGCAGATTATTATTTGAATTTCTGTAAATTGAGAGAGGGGATTGTTCAGTGAGACCTGGGTGTCTTCATGCACAGGTCGCTGAAACTAAGTGTGCCAGTGCAGCAGATAGTAAAGTAGCCAAGCTGTATGTTAGCCTTCAAAGCAAGAGGATTCAAGAACAGGAACAAGGAAATATCCCTACAATTACACAGGGTATCCTGGAGCCATACCTGGAGCACTGTGTGCAATGTTGTTCTCCTTATCTAAGGAAATTGAAAGATTATCCAAAATAAAAGGTGAGTAATGAAACAGGTTTGATGCCCAAGACGAATACATAAAACAGAAAATATAGTGAGTATAATGGTGTTCGGTTTACAAAATTTTTCTTAAGTTTCTGTCTGAGTTGTAATTGAATTAAGCTAGTGATTAAAGGTACTGTTAGGCAACAAGCCGCAATCTAAGCATATCCTTGTTTGAGTTATGCAATATCTTGACAATACAGTCAGATGCTTATCAAAACTCACCCCCATATGCAAAAAGTAAAACAAAAATCACAGGTAGTCCTGTCACGAGGACCATCTGATACACTTTATCTTCTGAGAAATGTTTGTCTTCACGATTTTGTTGTGAGAAACGTATAGCAATTAATCAGGGGACAGAACAGAAGAGTGTGAGGGTATCCTTGACCGCCGATGTCTTTTATCACAGAGTCAGAGAGTCATACAGCACAGAAACAGACCGTTTGGTCCAACTCATCCATGCAAACCTGATACCCAAAACTGATCTAATCCCATTTGCCAGCATTTGGCCTATATCTCTTTAAACCCTTCCTATTCATGTACCCAGGTAGATGTCTTTTAAATGTTGCAATTGTACCCACCTCTATCACTTCCTCTGGCAACTTGTTCCACACACACACACCACCCTCTGCATGGAAGAGTGGGTGGTCAGTTTCCTTTTAAATCTTTCCCCTCTCACCTTAAAACTATGCTCCTTAGTTTTGGACTTCCCTACCCTGGGAAAAAGACCTTGGCTATTCACCCTGTCCATGGCCCTCATGATTTTATAAACCTCTATAAGGTGACCCCTCAGCCTCTGATGCTCCAGCAAAAAAAATCCCAGCCTAATAAGCCTCCCTTTAGAGATCAACATGTGTGTAAATCTTTTCTGAATCCTTTCAAGTACAACAACATCTTTCCTATAGCAGGGAGACCAGAATTATATGCAGGATTCCAAACTTGGCCTCACCAATGTTATATTAAATGTTGTAGCATAACAGCTTTAGTTCCCAATGCTAAGGAATTCTTCATAATATAAAACAGGGAAGAGGCCCAGTGCTAACAGAAATGAACGAACTGCTGCATGGAAATGCAGTCTTGTGTGTGTCCATTCGTTAGAAGGTTGCATTTTGCAACTTCAATTCAAGATGCTGGACCTTATGTACTAGGTAAGCATGTTGAGAATGGAAAGTGGTGGGAAAACTATTTTGCAACTTGGTATAGATCAGGAAAATGCTCAGCTTGCATCAGTAGCAGCACATACTTTTGCTAAATAGAGCTTGGGAAAGTGTTCTTTACAGGTTGGTTTCGGTGCCTCCAAAGACAGTGAAGCCATCTATTTACTACGTATTGTTTCTGCCAAAGTCAGTTGTGGCAACACTGGAAGCTAAATACTGAAATAGTAAGGTGTTATAGCTAAAAGGTGACAATAAACATCTCAGTCAATAAGTCTTGATATTTGACCAGCTGTTGTTTGGTCCCCAAAATGTTCTGCGTTTCCTCACTTTGCATTTTACTGTAGATTGAAAGCTGCAAAAATTTGTTTTTCATGACAGCTCGTCTGCTGTTGTAGTTATTGCTTTTGATCGTGTCTTATTTAACACATTTCCTGCGAGTGGAATGTAGCTTAATGCATGAGATTAATTAGAAGTATTAGAATTGTGTACAGTGCAAAGCTTTTGTGCAGTGAAATAAATATCATGTTAAATATCATTGATACTTAATGCAATTAATTCTATACAGAACTCACAATCCTTCTGTCACACCTTTGTATCGAAGGTAGAACTGTCTACAGATGTGTGCCATTTATTATATTGCTTAATGCACTTAACTCACTCTGTGAGGAATTATGGCTTTCTAGACTAACGAAACAGTGGGTTTAAGCCATCAGATCAAGTCCCCCTTGCCATGCAAGCTAAAAGTAACCACCAATATAATATGGTTACACACCTCTGTGATTATTATACCTTCTGCATTTTTGAACTCAACAGGCTTACAGAGAACTACAATTAATAAATGTTAACAGCAGATAGCAAGACATTGAGATTCTGATAAACCTGCAGGAGGTTGGTGACAACAAATCCGGATAAATTAAATTTTGCAGCTGGAATGAAAAAAAATTAGACTGCCCTAAGCTTCAGCTTTCCAATTTCTGCAGTAGATCTACCAAATCAAAACAGATTTACTGCTGACTCAAATTGATGGAATTTTAGTTATTTTGTTGATAAATGTAAATTTCACACAAAATATCAGATAGCACAACAGCAATTATCATCACATTTTAGACAACAAGTAAAATGTATTAGCCATTAACTTGAGAGGTTTTACCATAGAGGAGACCTTTCCTGAAGTTAGAGCTTTGTGCTGGCTGGTTATACTGCATTCCAGGCACATTTTTTCTTAAATGCACAATTATGGTCAATTGTGTTCACAGCAATTATTCACTACCTGTGAAAAAAAGAAGCTGAAGCGAGGTTTGGCATTTTTATTTTAACTAAGAATAAAGAGGGCTAGTTCTTTACTGTATGTAGTTCTTTAATGTCTCACTAACAAAGCTGTTAGAATGTGAGGAGAGTTTCTGTCAGTCCAAAAGAAGTTCTGTGGTGAACTCCAAGGCTCCCTATCAGATTGGTGGTGATAGGCACACAGACTTGCTCCACATATTTGTAATTCAAGTTATATAGCTTGATCTTCATTTGCATTTTGCAAGTATGTGATTCATACAATGGCAGGTGGACGAGGTTTAAAAGCTGCCGTACATTGTCTAAGGGTACAACATAGCTGGCCTGGTGTAATGGTCTGAAAGAGTGAATTCTGAAGAGGCGCTTAACCAACACTTACAATAAGGATGTCATGTGGACTTGTGTGCAGAACAGCTTAGCATCTTGAAAGACCGTCCATTCAGGTCCTCCTCATAGTTTCTGTAACAATGCCTATCATATTAATCTAACCGATAACTACTTGCTAATGTGCAATAAACTATGGGTGGAAATTCTCCCCTCCCTGATCTAGTGCGAGCAAGTGACAGAAAGTTGGTAAACATGGAGAAAATGAAAACAATCAGAATCTTGACTTTCAGAAAACATTTTGCTATATTCTGCTTGAGGCTTCAATGGCAACTTCAGAATTGAGTAGTGACTATCTTATTTCCATACATTTGCATCTCATTAATACCACAACTCTCCCGATTTCTATGTCACTCCCATGATCCTCTTACCCTGAGAAAGTGAACAATATAAGTTACTGACATATATGGCAGAGGCAGCTACAGCTCACCAATTACCTTTCCCAGCCATCATCCAACTGTTTCTTCACCTAATGTCCCTTTACGCCCCATGGTCAGCATTCTCCACAACCCTTCATTCACGCAGGTCAGTAACCGCAAACTACCGGCCTGACCACATTGTTCATGTCTGCTTTTAGACCAACTCGCACATCACTTAGCCCTTCAGTACTTCACTTTGGAATTCAGGGTCAGCCAACTACTTGCACACTCCTGCCAGGTTACTTTGCACACAAAGACACACACTCACATATATGCATCTGCCTAGAATGCATCTTAAGGATCTTAGCTTGCCTTTTTATGCTCATTTAAACTTACTTGGAGGCTGCCAGACATTACCTACTTTGCATTGCTTTTTAATCACACAGGTTTTTTAGTACTCAGTCATAGGCTGCCAGTGGTTTACATTGCTTTTTAGCATCAAGAGAGAGACAGGCACCTCGTAATGGTGGCAGCACTGGACAGAAAAATGTAAGTATATTGCTGTGCAGATCCATGCTATGTCACCATTATTCCTGCAGTATGTACAGCAGTTTACGTGGCAAATACTCTGTGTGGGCTTCAACCAAGAGGCCATGGCCACGTCTCTAAGTCAAAGCGGAGGAGTCCTTTGTGGGATGACGAGAGACAAAGATCAGACAGGGTATAATGTTACAGTCAGTTAGAGGCCTGTCTGAGTACACTACATGGGTGGGCCACAGTCGACAAGGTGCTTGGTCCAACCCAAAGTTTGGAGATCCTTGCCATTATAGTCTGGTGGAAGCATTTCAGACTTGGTTGCAGAAGCAAAGATTAGAGAAGTAGGAATTGTAATGCTAGAGCGGCTACAAACCACACAGCACGGTAGAGGTCCATGGGAGCAGTCATGAGATGTGTTCAGCAGGAGACAAATGCACAATGGATGCTTTGTGAGTAAAGTATTTTTGGTAAAGGAAATCTTTAAAGAACATGCAGTATTACAGCTGAGAAAGCAAACAAGTAAAGTCATTCTTTATAGTAGAGACCAATTACACCACCAGAGAAGATGGGCTCCAGAAAGCAAGGGTACTGTAAGGGCCACAAGGCACTAAGCCAAGGTCATAGACCCAGCGTTGTCACAAAGCAAGAATTAAAGCAACAAAGGATTAGAGGGCTAAACTGCCCTAGTAACAGCCTTGGCCTAATCTAAGAGGGTAAAATGTTAGGAGACTTTATTAAGGCCGCAGAAAACATAGGAGATCCTTCAATCAGACCTGTTAAATGGGGCAGGTATTTATTTTAACTGGAGGGAGCAGGAATCATCCCCACATAAACCATTAAAATCATGGAGTATCATTATTAGAACCACAGACAATGGAAATCATCAGGAATAAACCTTTAAAGCAACAAGATTTATCTCTTAAAACTGTAATTAGAGGGAGTCACCTAGTAAAACTGCGTTTAAAGCAGGCATAGTTTATTAGCACTTCAGATAGCAGGATAAATTCAGTAACGTTGTTAAGGGATTACTTAAGGCCTTGAACAAATATTTTAGCCACAAAAAGTGGGATTCTATAATTTTAGCAACACGGAGGCTGGAATCCTCTACTTTTAGCTGTAAGAAAGTGGAAATCCTCAATTTTTGACTGCAATCATGGGAAAATATCGCAATAAAGCAGAACAGGGCAGCAGCACTCTTACAACTACAAAATAAAAGGCTTTTAAGTATGAAAAATACATAACAAAATTACAAAGACATGGCATCAAAAATAATACTGCAAGAAAGATTCAGTTTAAGAGATGGTCCAAATAGAATACATCTTGCAGAAATAATTCTTACAATACTGAATTGCTTCCAAATTCGAAACTAAATTAGAAGCTGAACAAGTTAATACACTTCTACATGCAATTGGGTGTATAGTTCACCAAGATGTAAAAAGTGAAACGAATACTTTTGAAGAAGTCCAGAAAACCTTTGACAATTAATTTAATGCCAGAAACAATAAAATCATTGAATTCTGATAAGAGTTCAGCATCCAGGGAAATTCCATTATGATCTCTACAGAGTAATGTGGAAATTCACAAGAGAATTGTGAAATGTTGTCAAAAGAGATAATCATTTAGATAGGTCTGGATGCAACACAAATCAGTCCTAAAAAAAAAGCAACCTAAGTGCAAGGGTTGAGCAGAGTCCTTTCACTTGTTAAACTACAACACCATAAAAGACACATGTGAGAAACTAGTGCAGCAAGTAGCTCAGGCAGCAGATGCTAAAAGTCCTTGTCAGTTCCGTGGAGCAAAACTGCTTTATGGGCACACACGGCACCCAACTGCTAAAAGTGAAAGCTTTATCTATATCAGTTACTTCTAGAAAATATCCTGAAGTAAGATCCAGTTACAGAAAAACAAAGAGGCTAATGAGGCAAACAGTTTACAATAAAAGAAAATTCTAAAGTGTTAATAAGGGATATAAATGACCCAGGTTTTTGGCAAGAGGATTTGTTTTTTCAATGGGTCATCTCAAAAATTTCAAATTAAGCACTAAGGCAGTATCACTATATTCTCAAATAAGGAGCTAAGGTTAAGAAAACATTATCTGCAATTGACAATGCAATGCAGTAATGGTTCGGGGGTGCAGCATCTAAATTTAAAGAAATGCTAAAAGCAACTCTTTAACATTGGTAAAAGTAAAGGTAAAGTCACTGTAGTTCCAGAGGACCATACAATAATTCTCTTATTAAAGAGGTGGTTCAGGTAGTTTAGCCTAAGAGTTATGACGGCCCAGGCAATGGGGATGTTTAAGAAGGAGAGCCTTCATGGTAACCTCAGCCTGTATGGGAATTGAACCCACGCTGTTGGCATCTCTTTTGTGTATGTTTGTCTTGCCCTCAGTCCTCTTCAACTGGCTGAAGGAATCAAATAAAGACAAGAACTAACTGATTCAGGAACAGCCAACCCATGGAACAATAAGCCAAGGAACAGTCAATTAAGAACCACCCAGTCATGAAACAACTGGTCCAGAAATATCGGTCGAGGATTCCATTCGGCTCCCAGATGCATGGCAGAACCCAAACAGAAGGCAGACTCCACTGAGTTTAGTCACGTTGATATAACAAACTTGTGGCTGTACCGGGATAGCAGAAACGTATTTCATTGCTAGCGGCACTGAAGAGAGTCCAGTCTGAATCAGCAAGATTTGTGAGGAAGCGTGAGCAATCAGATGGCCAATGAGCTAACTAACAAATCTTTAACCGATGCAATTCAGAGGATAATACAGCTCAGTGGACAAATAGTAATGTCAGATTCTAGGATAATAATCAATGCTGAGGTGACTCAGAAAAGGCAAGTTCAAGCAAAGAATTCCATTTCCTCATTTTCCCAGAAAGCATTCTCAGAAACAGTGACAGGGATCATTGCTACAATCTTTAAACAGTGGGAGTGAACATGTTGGTTTCATCAATAACGCAAATGCCAGGGGCAAATTAGACTGTTCAAACAAATCAGCAAGCTGAAATCAAAAGTTCACATTTTTCAGCACAGATTTATAGGCCAGCTCAGAGTGAAAGTTTGCTGACACAGGTCGAAGTTTCCATGCATCCAATTTCATGGCAGTCATCACTGAGAATGGACAACCAATGCCCAAAATTCAGGCTATTGCAAAGAAAAGATTGCCTGTTTGAATAGGGTAGATGCCCTCCGCAAAGGAAATCTATGATATTTAAAGCCCTCTCAATATTACAATTAAAATAATTGGCTGTTTCAACAGAATGACATTATCCATGAAACAAATGCAAGTGATTATAAATCCTCCAATTTTATGAGTCTTTCAGACATTGTACTATCCTGAGAAATCAAAAATAATCAATCCAGGGATCTCCCAACCTTCCCAATACAAAGTGATCATGTTCTAGAATAATAGTGAAACCTGAATTTGTGAAGTCAGAGAGTGAGGGGAGATGAAATAGTGGGAAAAGTAATTATATAGATACATATCTGATATTAATAATGGAGAGAAACCCTGGAAGGAGATGTTGTAAAAGGATGTGAGTTACTGAAAGGGTTAATACAGAGGAGTGTAGTAAGAACCACCTACTATGAAGATATCATGTGGGCAGAACAACTTAGGAGCTCAATGCAATGTGACCTACCTTCCACGTCCTCCTCTCATTCTCTGTGACAATGGTGTTACCTGTAACTAGTTGCTAATGTGCAATAATTATTCTTGTTCAATACAAGAGTCTTTTGTAGTTCTAGTTAGTAAGTTATTTCCTTGCATTGCACTGGACCAAGCAGACCCTGGAAATCCCTGCTTTTAAGGGAGAGGGTGACAGCAAACTTATTGTGTGCTGATGTACACACTTGGTTTAACTGCATATACAACAACTAGTAGGTCATTAATAAGAGAGAAAAACTGATAATCTCGGTCATTTTGAAAGAGAATATATATTGCTGAGTGAAAAGGTGGTGTTATCAGCATTTCACGTGGTGATATTTTGCTGACTGCAAGTTTAGAAATTGAAAGGAGAAACCGTGCAATTTTTCAATATTAAATAACAAGTTGATTGTGCCACCTTTGCTTGTTTCTCTGACTGATTTGTGCATTGGGAGTAAAACAAAATGAAGTTTTGATTAGAAAGAATTATCTGCATAGGTAACTAATCAAATGCTACAATGTTTCTCAGATGCCCGAACAAAATACCAAACAGTTGTGGGCATGAAAAAGCTTACATTAAGACAGTGCAGCCACGTCATCTTGCGTCCATGTACCCAGGTTTATTGAAAGATGGATGTATGATGTGTACATTGTTTGCTTGGAAGTAAAGCAATGTATAAATCGTAATGGAAAAAGCTGTATCACACAATCTACTCTTAAATTTAAAAAATTGCATCTAAATGCAGAGTGACTACTGTGTTTCAGTGACAGTAGAGCCTGGTGAAATCATGTTCTGACATTATGTAAGATAATTTAACTCGATTCACAGAATGATTATTTGTGTTTGCTTACTTCAAGAGATAATGAAATGGAGCTGTGGTGAGTGTTGGTTACTTCTGTGGATAAGAATAAGGACACATTAGGTAAATGTACATTCTTCCATGTGTGGTTTAGTTGCATTGGTGATTACCTATGCTGCATACGCCTCAGTTTGAAATTTACCATGATCATTGTTACCCTTACACATAAGGAGGGCCAAGAGGACCAAGTATTATCAGGAAACATTTGTTTACAGTAGCCATTAATTATCATAGAATCTCTACAGTGCAGAAGGAGGCCATTCAGCTCATATAGTCTGCACCAATCCTCCGAACAGCATCCTAGCCTATACCCGTAAACGCACATTTTTTCATGGCTAACCCACCTAGCCTGTGCATCCCTGGACACTATGGGCAATTTTGCAAAGCCAATCCACTGACTCTGCACACCTAGGGACTGTGGTAGGAAACAAGAGCACCCGATAGAAACTCATGGAGATATGGGGAGAATGTGCAAACTCTACACAGTCGCCCAGGCTGGAATCGGTCCCTGACATTGCATAGCAGCCGTAACTAACCACTGAGCTGCCCTGCCACCCATTGTATCCTAAGGTTTAAGTTGGCTATAGAAAAGGACAAGGGAGGAGGCTGGAGTCAGAGCTATTAACTGGAGGGGAGCCAATCTCAATGGAAAAAGAATAGATCTGGCCTAGATAAATTGGAATCAATACATGGATAGAGAATTGGCTAATGAGTAGGAAATACTGAGTGGGGACAAGGAGTTCTTTATCAGGTTGGCGACCTCTAACAGTAACGTTCCTCAGGGACCAGTGCTGGGACTACAACGATTTCCAATATATATTAATGACTTGGAGGAAGACAGTGAATGTACTGTAGCCAAATTTGCAGACAAAGATTATGAGAGGGATACAAACAGTTAACAAAGAGATCTTGATATGTTGATTAAGTGGGCAAAAATTGGCAAATGGAGCATAATGGGAAAATGCCGACATTCATTTTGGAAGGAAGAACAAAAGAACAGCATATTGTTTTAATAGAGAAAGACTGCAGAAAGCAACAACACAAAGGGACCTGTGGTACTTGCGAATAAAACTCAGAAAACTGACACATAGATGCAGCCGGCTATCAGGAAAGCTAATGAAATATTGGCCCTTATTTCAAGGGGTTTGGAGTATAATAGTAGGGAAGTTGTGCTACAACTGTACAAAGTGCTGGTGACACCACATCTGGAATACTGTGAGCATTTTTGGTCCCCATATTTATGAAAAGATATTGTTTCATTTGAGACAGTTCACATGAGACTCACTAGGATGATTCCTGGTATCCCTACAGTCCAATCCCTGGCGTCCCTGGAATTATCTTATGAGCAAAAGCTATATGCCACTCACTGGGGTTTAGAAGAAAGAGAAATGATCTCATTGAAACATAAAGGATTCTTAAGGGGCTGAGAGGATATTTCCCCTCGTGGGATAGTCTGAGACAAGATAGTACAGCCTCAAAATAAAGGAATGGCAACTTAACACTAAGAAGTGGAGAAATTTCTTCTCTCAGAGGATTGTCTCCTTACCACAGAGAGTTGTGGCAGTAGAGTCCTTGTGTATGTTTAAGGCTGAGATAGATTCTTGATCAGTAGGGGAATCAAGGGTTACAGGTAAAGAACATATAAGTGGACATGAGGTATATTGGATTGGCTATGATCCTACTGAATGGCAGAGCAGGCTCAAGGGGCCAAACAGCCTACCCTTGTTCCTAATTCCTATGATTTTAAAAGCTTGCAAGAAAACTGTCACTGAAAATGGTTGTCTGAAGAAAGACATAGTTCAAATGCAGTCTAAGTGCATTACCACTTAGGGATAATAAAACAATGAAAACCAGAGCACTCTGAATGACAAAAAAGTTAAACTAAAATGAAACAGAAGAGCTGTGCTTTTGACAGATGTCAGATGGATAATCAGCTGAGAACTAGGTCAAATGTAAAAGGGTCAAGGGGAAATGGGAAAGCAAATAAGAGGAGAAAAGAGAGAAGAAGATGACACCAAAGATCCTCAGACTGCACTTTCCAAACCCACGACCACTTCCATCTAGAAGGTCAAGGGTAGCAGATACTTGGGAAAACCACCATCTGCAAGTTGCCCTCCAAGCCGCTCACCATTCTGACTTGGAAATATATTGCTATTCCTTCACTGTCGCTAGGTCAAAATCCTGGAACTCCCTCCCTAAGGGTATTGTGGGTCTATCTAAAGCACATGGACTGCAGTGGTTTAAGAAGACAGGTCAAGGGTAACCAGTGACAGGCAGTAAATGCTGGGCCAGCCAGCAATGCCCACATCCTACAAGTGAATATAAAACAAAACACTGGGAGCTAACAGTCTAGGGAATCCAAAAATCTTCGATAAGCATTTAAATAATTAAAGGCCTTAGGAGGTGTGGGGCAGAGTGGGGAAATTGTTGGAGTCTGTAATTGAGGATAGCGTAACTGATCACCTCAAAAAATTTTAGTTAATCTGGGAAAGTCAACATGGTTTCATGAGGAGTAGGTCATGCCTGACAAATCTCATAGAGTTTTGAAGAGATGGCAAAGATGATGGTCAGAGGTAAGTCAATGGATGTTGTTTACATGAACTTTCAGGAGACTTTTGATAAAGTGCCAGACAAATGACTGTTAGCTAAAGTGGAAGCCCACAGAATTAAGGGCAAATTACTGACATGGATAGGAAATCAGTTGAGTGACAGGCAACAGACAGTTGGAGTAATAGACAAGTACTGAAATTGGTTGGACATGACTCGTGGCATTTCTCAGGGATCTGTGTTGGGTCCGCAATAATTCACAATATTTATTAACAACTTGGATAATGGCATAAAAAGTCAAACATCCAAATTTGCTGACAACACAAAAGTGGTCATCACTGTGGACAGTGTTGACGATAGTATAAAATTACATTAGATTAGGTGAATGGGCAAAGCTGTGTCAGATGGATTTTAATGTAAGTAAGTATGAGGTTATCCCTTTTGAATGAAAACAGGATAGATCAGGGTACCTTTTCTTAGAAGGCACAAAGCTAAATACATTGGATGCCCAACAAGATTTGGGGGTTAAGGCGCACAGCTCATTAATATCATTAATAATGCTCATTGATAAATCATAGGTCATTAATGAACAGGTGAAAAAAAAATCAAAATGGCTAATTGAATGTTGGCCTTCTTATCTAAAGGTCTGGATTATAGGCATGCAGACATTATGCTGCAGTTATACAAAACCCAAGTTAGACCCAACTTAGAGTACTGTGCGCAGATCTGGGCATAACACCTCAGGAAGGATGTTTTGGCCCTGGATGGGGTTCAATGCAGGTTTACTAGAGTGATATCTGGACTTTAGGGGTTATGTTTTGAGGAGAGATCGGACAAGTTGGGCCTTTTGTTCTCTAGAATTTAAAAGGTTAAGTGTGATCTAATTGAGGTCTTCAGGCTATTTACAGTGAAAGAGAGCGTAGATAAAGATAAACTATTTCCACTTGTTAAAGAATCTAGTACCAGGTGTCATAGCCCAAATTTTAGTACCAGGCCATTCAGGAGAGATGTTAGAAAACACTTCTTCATGCAAAGAGTATTGGAGGCTTGGAACTCTCTTTCTCAAATGGCAGTCGATGCTAATTCAATTGTTACACTTATATCTGAGATAGACAAATTTTTATTAAGCAAGGGTAGCAAGGGATATGGGCCAAAGGCAGGCATACAGAGTTAGGCTACAGATCAGCCATGATCTTACTG
This sequence comes from Ginglymostoma cirratum, assembly GCA_024137785.1. Taxonomy (NCBI): domain Eukaryota; kingdom Metazoa; phylum Chordata; class Chondrichthyes; order Orectolobiformes; family Ginglymostomatidae; genus Ginglymostoma; species Ginglymostoma cirratum. The sequence goes on along the minus strand of JAHRHZ010000267.1, from coordinate 26,394,774 downwards.
AGTGGTATAGCAGACTCAAGGGGCTGCATGCTTACTCTTGTTCCTTTGTTCCCATGTTCCTATTAGGGACCAAGTAGAGTATATACATATGTAGTGAAGGGAACATGGCTGTGATATTAAATGAATACATTGCATCTGTCTTTATCAAGGAAGTAGATGCTATCCGGGTCAAAGTGAAAGAGGAAGTAGTTCAGATTCTCAAATGTTTTTAAACTGACAAACATACAGCAATTGATAACTTATCTACACTTATAATTAATAAAACACCAGGATTGGACCAGATGCATCCAGGGATAATCAATGAAATGAGAACAGAAATTTCAGACACGTTATACGTAATTTTCCAATCTTCCTTAGACTCAAATTGCCTGGGCTATTGCAAATGTTAAATCTCGCACCTATAGACTAGTCAGTTTAACTTTGATTGCCGGAAAGTGTATGGAAATCAATACTTGATAATACAGTAATTAAACATTGTTAAAGGAGACAAAATGTCGAAGTTTTTTATCTTGTACTCATCAGAACCAGGACACAGCAAACAAGCTTGATAAATGGGGACAGCATTTTACACAGATTGAGAAGGGGGTGTTTATTTGTCGAGCTGTAATTGGAATGGACCAATTACGGGCATCTGCAGTCATCTTTGATGTTTTCCTTGCTCACCCTGATACGTATATATTAATAAGCTAGACCTTAGTGCATATGGCACAAATTCAAAATGTGTGCAATTACAACATTGGGAGCATGAGGAGGATAATCTAGAACTTTGAAAAAGATAAAGTATATAGATTAGGCACAAATAGAAATCAATGGATGCTGTATTGCCTGCTTTGTAACTTACAATGTCTTTCATGGTTTTAAATAAGCTAAACAAAGGAATGCATCAATCCCTAGTCCGTGATTAATTTTTAGACAATTATTATCAACACAACATGTTGAACAGTGGTGGTGCTCCACAGTATTGTCCTGATGAGGCCTTTCATGCTTGAATAGTCAGCAAGCAAGTTAATGTACAGGTAGAACACACGACCAACAATCATAGTCCTGCTAAAGTGCAAGAGACAACCTTTGATGTCTTTAATCATTCTGCCATTTGGTTGCATCAATCATGAAACTTACTGAAAAGCAGAGAGATCTCCATACAGAAGCCAATTGAATCACTTGGCAAAGGCAAGTGATCAGGATGTGTGCCAGATGGAAAACATGTAACTGGGGAGTCAAGGGCATCTGACAAAGGGTCTGTTCTGATGATGAGTCGCTGGACTCAAAACATTAACTCTGCTTTCCTCTCAGCAGATGCTGCCAGGTCTGCTAGGTTTCTCCAGCACTCTTTTTGTTTCAGATTTCCTGCATCTGCAGTTATTTATGTTTATTTTAGGGTCAATGACATTTTGTTAGAAATTCCACAAAATTCCCTAGTTTAAATTGGGACTTTGCAGACTTAACAAATTCAAAATATTTAACAAGTATTCAGATCTGTGGTTCCTAGATTCATATGCCATTAACAAGTCATTAAGATTTGCTTAAAAATTGGAATTGAAAGTCAACACTGTGTTAACACATCAGGATTAACATCCAATGAATTAAAAGATCCCCATACTATATGAACCACTTTGGAAGACCAATTCAGTAGATTAAGCTTCCATATTCATTCACTAGAATTGATGTTATTTAGGCAGAATCCACTGACTTTACTTAAAAAACAAAACTAACAAAAATTGTCTATAAAAAACTACTTTGTGAGCAGATGAAGAGAAAAAAGCTTACTACCTGTTTATCAGATTGGGAGCTGGCGAACAGAATTATTGTGTTGGTGATCAGCCCACCCTCATAGAAGCTTCCCAGAAAACAGAAGACATGTAGCATCAAAGAGCAGCTAAACATTGGACATAAATACACAGTGATCCACGAGGGTTTACAAAGATCTAAAGTATTAACTTAAACAATAGCACAATCACGAGAAACATAGCAGGGCATGTGGAAGGTGTGGCCTTCTTCATGTACCAAGAAATTGCTCAGCTTTCAATTAATTTTGCAAGCTCCAACAAAGACGATCTGGTATCCTGCCGGGGGTTATACGTGAGACGATTGACGAACTAAAATCTGATAACCTACACAATGAGACAAACAATGGTGAACACGTTTCCCACCGACAACCCAGCACAAAACATCAATGTCATCACACCATCCAAAGCGTTTGCATGGATTCAAATTATTTGTTCTCAGAAAAGATATTTGATATTGGCTAAGATTGACATGGGGAAGTGTCAAAGTACTATAATGAAATGTAAAGTGCTACTCCATTTTTGCAGCAGCAGCGGGACCGGTGACGGCGAAGACCAGGGAGCTGCCGGGACGGTAAGTTCTTCTTTTCGGCAGCGGAGCTGAGTGGGAGCAGTCGAATTGCGCTCTGGGAAGGTGAGTGAACTGATATATTTGGACAGTGGCTAAACTCGAGGCACTACACGTACAGTGTCTCCCAGCCACCCTCCTCCTCTAACCGAAAAAAAAGACTCTCTGGTGTGTTGAGAAGGTAAGGTTTTTCTTTTTCTTCTTTTTTCAATCGTGTGCTGGTAAGTAGAGAGATTGGTAATAAATTTTTCATTTCATTTATCTATTATTTGCTATTATAGTAGGACTAAGTTAAGCTTAGGAGTAAAAATGGCAGGAGATCCCAGACCCGTGTTATGCTCCTCTTGCTCAATGTGGGAGCTCAGGGGCGCAGCTGATGTCCCTGACTCCAACACGTGCAGGAAGTGTGTCCAGCTGCAGCTCTTGTTACACTGCATGACGGCTCTGGAGCTGCAGATGGACTCACTTTGGAGCATCCTGATGCTGAGGAAGTCATGGATAGCACGTTTAGCCAATTGGTCACACCGCAGATTAGGATTGCTGAGGGAGAAAGGGAATGGGTGACCAAAAGGCAGAAGAAAAGCAGGAAGGCAGTGCAGGAGTCCCCTGCGGTCATCTCCCTCCAAAACAGGTATACCGTTTTGGATACTGTTGGGGGAGATGGCTCACCAGGGGAAGGCAGCAGTAGCCAGCTTAAGACCATAAGACCATAAGACATAGGAGTAGAAGTAAGGTCATTCGGCCCATCGAGTCCACTCCACCATTTAATCGTGGCTGATGGGCATTTCAACTCCACTTACCCGCACTCTTCCCGTAGCCCTTGATTCCTTGCAAGATCAAGAATTTATCAATCTCTGCCTTGAAGACATTCAACGTCACAGCTTCCACTGCGGTCCGTGGCAATGAATTCCACAGGCCCACCACTCTCTGGCTGAAGAAATGTCTCCTCATTTCCGTTCTAAATTGACCCCCACTAATTCTAAGGCTGTGCCCACAGGTCCTAGTATCTCCACCTAACGGAAACAACTTCCCAGCGTCCACCCTTTCTAAGCCATGCATTATCTTGTAAGTTTCTATTAGATCTCCCCTCAATCTTCTAAACTCTAATGAATACAATCCCAGGATCCTCAGCCGTTCATCGTATGTTAGGCCTACCATTCCAGGGATCATCCGTGTGAATCTCCGCTGGACACGCTCCAGTGCCAGTATGTCCTTCCTGAGGTGTGGGGCCAAAATTGGACACAGTATTCTAAATGGGGCCTAACTAGAGCTTTATAAAATCTCAGAAGCACATCGCTGCTTTTATATTCCAACCCTCTTGAGATAAATGACAACATTCCATTCGCTTCCTTAATCACGGACTCAACCTGCAAGTTAACCTTTAGAGAATCCTGTACTAGCACTCCCAGATCCCTTTGCACTTCGGCTTTATGAATTTTCTCACCGTTCAGAAAATAGTCCATGCCCGTATTCTTTTTTCCAAAGTGCAAGGCCTTTGCATTTGTCCACGTTGAATTTCATCAGCCATTTCTCGAACCACTCTCCTAAACTGTCTAAATCATTCTGCAGCCTCCCCACCTCCTCCGTACTATCTGCCTGTCCGCCCAACTTTGTATCATCGGCAAACTTTGCCAGAATGCCCACAGTCCCTTCACCTAGATCATTAATATATAAAGTGTACAGCTGCGGCCCCAACACTGAACCCTGCGGGACACCACTTGTCACCGGTTGCCATTCCGAAAAAGAGCCTTTTATCCCAACTCTCTGCCTTCTGTCAGACAGCCAATCCTCAATCCATGCCAGTAACTCACCTCGAACACCATGGGCCCTCACCTTACTCAGCAGCCTCCTGTGAGGCACCTTATCAAAGGCCTTTTGGAAGTCTAGATAGATAACATCCAATGGGTTTCCCTGGTCTAACCTACTTGTTACGTCTTCAAAGAATTCTAACGGGTTTGTCAGACACGACCTCCCCTTACTAAATCCATGCTGACTTGTTCTAATCTGACCCTGCACTTCCAAGAATTTAGAAATCTCATCCTTAACGATAGATTCTAGAATTTTACCAACATCCGAGGTTAGGCTAATCGGCCTATAATTTTCCGTCTTTTGTCTTGATCCTTTCTTAAACAAGGGGGTTACAACAGCGATTTTCCAATCATCTGGGACTTCCCCTGACTCCAGTGACTTTTGAAAGATCACAACCAACGTCTCCGCTATTTCCTCAGCCACCTCCCTCAGAACTCTAGGATGTAGCCCATCGGGGCCAGGAGATTTATCAATTTTTAGACCTTTTAGCTTTTCTAGCACTTTCTCTTTTGTAATGCCTACCATACTCAACTCTGCCCCCTGCCTCTCCTTAATTGTTGGGATATTACTCATGTCTTCCTCTGTGAAGACTGACGCAAAATGCTTATTAAGTTCTTCAGCTATTTCCTTATCTCCCATCACTAGGCTTCCAGCATCAATTTGGAGCGGCCCAATGTCTACTTTTGCCTCTCATTTGTTTCTTATGTATTGAAAGAAACTTTTACTATCATTTCTAATATTACTGGCTAGCCTACCTTTGTATTTGATCCTCTCCTTCCTTATTTCTCTCTTTGCTATCCTCTGTTTGTTCTTGTACCCTTCCCAATCTTCTGATTTCCCAGTGCTCTTGGCCACTATATAGGCTGTCTCTTTTTCTTTGATACATTTCTTGACTTCCTATGTCAGCCATGGCTGCCTAATCCTCCCCCAGATAATCTTTCTTTTCTTTGGGATGAACCTCTGTATTGTGTCCTCAATTACACCCAGAAACTCCTGCCATTGTTGCTCTACTGTCTTCCCCGCTAGGCTCTGCTTCCAGTCGATTTTCGTCAGTTCCTCTCTCATGCCCCTGTAATTACCTTTATTTAACTGTAACACCATTACATCCGATTTTGCCTTCTCGCTTTCAAACTGCAGACTGAACTCTACCATATTATGATCGCTGCCTCCTAAGTGTTCCCTTACTTTAAGGTCTTTTATAAAGTCTGGCTCATTACATATCACTAAGTGGCACCATGCTTCATGGCACCGTGGCTGGATCTGCTGTACAGACGGGCGGGAAGAAGGGTGGAAGAACTATAGTCATAGGGGACTCATAGGGGATTATAAGGGGAGTAGATAAGCGGTTCTGTGATCGAAAACGAGACTCCCGAATGGTATGTTGCTTCCCAGGTGTACGGTTCAGGGATGTCTCAGATCGACTGCAGGACATTCTGAAGTGGGAGGGTGAACAGCCAGCTGTCATGGTGCGTATTGGTACCAATGATATAGGTAAAAAACGGGATGAGGTCCTACAAGCAGAATTTAGGGAGTTAGGAGCCAAGTTAAAAAGTAGGACCTCAGAGGTAGTAATCTCAGGATTTCTACCAGTGCAACGTGCTTGTCAGAGTAGAAATGAAAGACTAGGCAGGATAAATGAGTGGCTTGAGAGATGGTGCAGGAGGGAGGGGTTCAGATTTTTGGGACATTGGGACCAGTTCTGGGGGAGGTGGGACTATTACAAATTGGACGGTCTACACCTGGGCAGGGCTGGAGCCAATGTCCTAGGGGGTGCTTTTGCCAATGCTGTTGGGGAGGGTTTAAACTAATGTGGCAGGGGGGTGGGAACCATGTTAGGAGGTTAGTGCACAGTTAGAAGGTAGTAACTAAAGCCTGTAAGGAAATAGCTAATGAAGTCAGTGTGACTAAGGGGAAGAGTAGGCAGACAGTAGATGATGAATGCAAAGGGACAGGTGGTCTGAGGTGCATTTGTTTTAATGCGAGAAGTGGAGTAGGTAAGGCAGATGAACTTAAGGCTTGGATTAGTACCTGGGAGTATGATGTTATTGCAATCACTGAGACTTGGTTGAGGGAAGGGCAAGATTGGCAACTAAATATCCCAGGATATAGATGCTTCAGGCAGGATAGAGAGGGAGGTAAAAGGGGTGGAGGAGTTGCATTACTGGTCAAAGAGGATATCACAGCTGTGCTGAAGGAGAGCACTACGGAGGACTCGAGCAGTGAGGCAATATGGGCAGAGCTCAGAAATAGAAAGGGTGCGGTAACAATGTTGGGGCTGTACTACAGGCCTCCCAACAGCGAGCGTGAGAAGAGGTACAAATATGTAGACATCTTATGGAAAGATGTAGGAGCAACAGGGTGGTGGTGATGGGAGATTTTAAACTTTCCCAACATTGACTGGGATTCACTTAGTTTTAGGGGTTTAGATGGAGCGGAATTTGTAAGGAGCATCCAGGAGGATTTTATGGAGCAGTATGTAAATAGTCCAACTCGGGAAGGGGCCATACTGGACCTGGTGCTAGGGAATGAGCTCGGCCAGGTGGTTGAAGTTTCAGTAGGGGATTACTTTGGGAATAGTGATCACAATTCCGTAAGTTTTAGAATGCTCATGGACAAAGACGAGGGTGGTCCTAAAGGAAGAGTGCTAAATTGGCGGAAGGCCAACTATAGCAAGATTCAACAGGAGCTGGTCAATGTGGATTGGGAGCAACTGTTTGAGGGTAAATCCACACTTGATATGTGGGAGGCTTTTAAAGAGAGGTTGATTAGAGTGCAGGATAGACATGTTCCTGTGAAAATGAGGGATACAAAGAGCAAGATTAGGGTACCATGGATGATAGGTGAAATTGTGAGACTAGCAAAGAGGAAAAAGGAAGCATACATAAGGTCTAAGCAACTGAAAACAGACAAAGCTTTGGAAGAATATCAGGAAGGTAGGACCAAACTGAAATGAGGAATTAACAGGGCTAACAGGGGTCATGAAATATCTTTAGCAAACAGAGTTAAGGAAAATCCCAAAGCCTTTTAGTTGTTCATAAGGAGCAAGAGGGTAACGAGAAAATGGGTTGGCCCACTCAAGGACAAAGGAGGGAAGTTATGCGAGGAGTCAGAGAAAATGAGTGAGATTCTTAATGAATACTTTGCATCAGTATTCACCGAGGAGAGGGAAATGACGGACGTTGAGGTTAGGGATAGATGTTTGATTACTCTAGGTCAAGTTGGCATAAGGAGGGGGCAAGTGTTGGGTATTCTAAAAGGCATTCGGGTGGACAAGTTCTCAGGTGTGGATGAGATCTATCCCGGGTTACTGAGGGAAGCAAGAGAGGAAATAGTTGGGCCCTTAACAGATACCTATACAGCATCCTTGAGCACGGGTGAGGGCCCAGAGGACTGGAGAATTGCTAATGTTGTCCCCTTGTTTAAGAAAGGTAGCAAGGATAATTCAGGTAATTATAGACCGGTGAGCCTGATGTCAGTGGTGGGGAAGCTGCTGGAGAAGATTCTGAGGGATAGGATCTATTTACATTTGGAAGAAAATGGGCTTATTAGTGATAGGCAGCATGGTTTTGTGCAGGGAAGGTCATATCTTACCAACTTGATAGAATTCTTTGAGGAAGTGACAACATTGATAGATGAGGGAAGGGCTGTAGATGTCATATACATGGATTTCAGTGAAGCGTTTGATAAGGTTCCCCATGGTAGGCTGATGGAGAAAGTGAAGTCGCATGGGGTCCAGGGTGTACTAGCTAGATGGATACAGAACTGGCTGGGCAACAGGAGACAGAGAGTTGTAGTGGAAGGGAGTTTCTCAAAATGGAGAACTGTGACCAGTGGTGTTCCACAGGGATCTGTGTTGGGACCACTGTTGTTTGTGATATACATAAATGATCTGGAGGAAGGTATAGATGATCTGATTAGCAAGTTTGCAGATGACACGAAAATTGGTGGAGCAGCAGATAGTGAAGGGGACTGTCGGAGAATGCAACAGAATATAGATAGATTGGAGAGTCGGGCGGAGAAATGGCAGATGGAGTTCAATTCAGGCAAATGCAGGGTGATGCATTTTGGAAGATCCAATTCAACAGCGAACTAAACAGTAAATGGAAAAGCCCTGAGGAAAATTGATGGACCGAGAGATCTGGGTGTTCAGGTCCATTGTACCCTGAAGGTGGCAACGCAGGTCAATAGAGTGGTCAAGAAGGCATACGGCATGCTTTCATTCATCGGACGGGGTATTGAGTACAAGAGTTGGCAGGTCATGTTGCAGTTGTATAGGACTTTGGCTCGACCACATTTGGAATACTGCGTACAGTTCTGGTCACCACATTACCAAAAGGATGTGGATGCTTTGGAGAGGGTGCAGAGGAGGTTCACCAGGATGTTGCCTGGTATGGAGGGCGCTAGCTATTAAAAGAGGTTGAGTAGATTAGGATTATTTACATTAGAAAGATAAAGGTTGAGGGGGGACCTGATTGAGGTCTACAAAATCATGAGCGGTATAGAGAGGGTGGATAGCAAGAAGCTTTTTCCCAGAGTGGGGGACTCACTTAATAGGTGTCATGATTTCAAGGTGAGAGGGAAAATGTTTAGGGGAGATATGCGTGGAAAGTTCTTTGCGCAGAGGGTGGTGGGTGCCTGGAACGCGTTGCCAGTAGATGTGGTAGAGGCGGACATGATAGCGTCATTTAAGATGTATCTAGACAGATACATGAATGGGCAGGGAGCAGAGGGATACAGATCCTTGGAAAATAGGTGACAGGTTTAGATGGAGGATCTGAATTGGCGCAGGCTTGGAAGGCCGCAGGACCTGTTCATGTGCTATAATTTTCTTTGTTCTTTGTTCTTTGTTCTTCTACTGCTGCTGGAGATCTGAAATAAAAAGTGCTGGAGAAACTCAATAAGTCTAGAACATCTGTGGAGAGAGAAGCAGAGTTAATGTTTTGAGTCCAAAATGATTCTGCTCTGGTACAGTTCTGAAGAAGTGTCATATTCACTCTGTTACTCCACAGATGCTGCCAGAACTATTAAGCTTCTCCGGCACTTTCTGATTATTTTCCAATATAGTGTGCCTCTGAATTCTAAAAACATGTAAACATTTAAAGGAGTATATGGATAAACAGCAAGAATTGTCTGTTCCTGTCCAGCACAGGACTGAAATTGGAAATATCGCTCAATCACGGCATACAAAGGGAATTAGGGATAGCATTGGATTCAAGGAAGTGGAATGCAACTAACCACAAAAGCTGCAGACCCGAGGACTGAGAGCAGTTTAGAAATCAACAAAGAAAGACGAATTAACATTATGCCCTGGATTTAACAAGGCTGTACTATATTTAATAGGAAGACATTAACCAGACTGGATAAATAAATGAATGGCACATGAGCATCTATCAAAGAACACTCACAATGTGATCAAGTTCAACATTGACAACGTGCTTTCAAACATAGTCTTCATATGTATGTTGATGATGCCCAGTTCTACCTCAGCACTTCCTTCTGATTCCTCTACTATCTTTAGATGTTCAAACCGTTTGTCCAACAAACAGAACTGTTTGAGCTGCAACTATCTCCAACTTTACATTGAGGAGGCATTGTCTTTGGTTCCATTCCCAAAATACTGACTCTATTCCTTTCCCTAGCTGACAATTGTTTGAAGCTGAGCCAGAGTGTTGCAACCTTAGGAGCATATTTGAGTTCCCAATCACAAATCTGTGACATCACTGATGTTGCTTATGATTACTTCTGCAACGTTGCCTGACTCACCCCTGTCTCAACTAAAGATAAAGCTGGAATCCTCATCCACCTTCAACACTGTCACCTTTCCAATGCCTAGAGTGATGTTCTGGATAGGAACATCAATGCTAACCTGCCATTTCGCCACCAATGGAAGCCGTTAAGCAGTCAACTATTGAACACCTAAAGGTCTCATCCTGCCACTGCTGGTATTAACCCAACTGAAAAAAGGCCTGTGCTGTGTGGCACACATGGCGACTAAAATCATGCAGCTACCATGTTACCTCTTGTGGGAGTTGAGGGGAATGGTAGGAGGTAGTTTCCTTTGATCAAAGGCACTCGGTGCATCTTTGTTCCAACAGATCCTACCCAGTGAATATGCGTCCACATTACTTAGCTGTGGCCTGGGTCACTCTGTGACCCTGCTACTCCAGCTTTTCCTGCAGCAGGCAGTCTCCCATGTGGTTCTTCTGAGTATAAGAGCTGCCAGCTCTGATTGCTTGGATGCTCTCATTAGGTGAGACTCCCACCAAACGGAGTCCCAACTCCAGGCAAAGACAAATTAGCCATGATCTTATTGAATGATAGAGCAGGCCCAACGGGGCAAATGGCCTAGTCCTGCTCCCAAATCCTGTCTTCATATCAGTTACTCTGGTGTTGGTTGACAGAACCTAGATTGACCTGGATATCAAGGGAAGTCTCCTATACATCTTTGAAAGATGCCATGTGGTCTTTGATACATGAAACCCAAAATGATCAGAGAGAAGCTCAACTTCATGCTAATCGTAGAGCTCACCTCAAACAATTGGTCCAGCTACTTTTGGAATACTGTGTTCTGTTCTGGTCTCCCTGCAATAGGAAGGATGTTGTGAAACTTGAAAGGGTCCAGAAAAGATTTACAAGGATGTTGTCAGGGTTGGCAGGTTTGAGCTATAGGGAGATGCAGAATAGGCTATGTTCCCAGGAGCGCCAGAGGTGACCTTACAGAAGTTTATAAAATCATGAGGGGCATGGATAAGGTGAATAGCCAAGGTCTTTTCCCTGGGGTAGAGTAGTCCAAAACCAGGGGTCACAGGTTTAAGGAGAAAAGGGAAGAATTTAAAAGGTTCTAATGGGGTAGCTTTTTCATGCAAAGGTGGTGCATGTATGGAATGAGCTGCCAGAGGAAGTGGTGGAGGCTAGTACAATTACATTTAAAAGATATCTGGATGGGTATATGAATAGGAAGGGTTTAGAAGGATATAGGCCAAATGCTGACAAATTGGACTAGATTAATTTAGGATTTCCGGTTGGCATGGACAAGTTGGACCGAAGGTACTGTTTCCATGCTGTACAGCTCTATGACTCTATAATTACAAAGTCCTGGGTCAGAGCCTATAATATTTGTTCAAAACCTAGAAAAAGATCTCCATTTGCACTTAAATCTATAATATATTGAAAAATCCAAATGTCAACATTCTTAGGGTTGTTTGCCAGACTTTATCATCTATTCTATTCTTAGAGTGCTGTTCTAACGTAAATTTCAAAAACTATTTTCTTTACATATATACAGTCCCATTTGCCTCTTCAGATGTAATGAACCATCACAAAAGCTACTTTGAGCATGAAAGTTAAAAGTACTTATCTTCCTTGCTCATCACATCAATGGACAACTTTATTCAAACCAGCAGATTAGTACTCAGAAGAGGTAAAGGTAAAGTTGCTATAGTCCCAGAGGACATTAGAGCTGTTCTCTCATTAGAGAGAGACAACTGTTTGTGGTTTAAACTGACAGCCATCACACCTGAGGTGAGGTAGAGAAACTGGAAACTTGGTGGTAACCTCAGCTGGTACAGGAAGTGAACTTGCACTGTTGGCGTCACATTGCATTGCAAACGAGCCATCCATTGTAGAGCCATTAAGGGGCCTATTTCTTAGAAAGATAGAAACATTGTCATGACTCCACTGAAATACAAATATTCTCCATAATCATCTAGCACAAAATACTTAGACGTAACCTCACTGGATTTTATCTCTTATTCACGGATGCCACAGCAAGAAATAGGGTTTGGGCTGTTTCAGCCTAACAATAAAGACACACAGCACAAAATGGAGCTTCATTTTTGTGTATTTGCCTTTAATGCTCTTGCTGTAATATAATTGCAAGTACACACAAGCACATACATTTTATGCTGGCAGAAGAGTGAAAATTTAAAGGTCTATCTAAACTAGATAAGCAAGCACTAAACTGGATAAGTGATACAACACAGAGTCATACTGAAGTACTTTATTCTACACTGCTAAACAGATGACTTCTTTTTTCTACATTCATGGGCATTGCTGGTTGGCCAACATTTATTGCCCATCAATAAAAACTGTTCTGAGGAAGGGTCACCAGACCTGAAACGTTAACTCTGATTTTTTCTTCACAGATGCTGCCTGACCTGCTGAGCTTTTCCAGCAACTTCTGTATTTATTTCCCGCCCCCCTGTTGCCCTTGGGAAGGTGATGGTGAGCTGCCTTCTTGAACCACTGCAGTCCAGACAATGTCCCCAGAGAGGGAATTCCAGGATTTTGACCAAGCGATAGTGAAGAAATAGGTGATATTTTTCCAAGTTACGATGCTGAGTGACTTGGAAAGGAACTTCCTTGCACTGATGTTCCCTTGTATCTGCTCCCTTTGTCCTTCTAGATGGAAGTGGTCATGATTTTGGAAAATGCTGTCTAAGAATCTTCGGCAAATTTCTGCTGTGCATCTTGTAGATAGTATATGCTGCTGCCACTGAGTGTCGATGGTGAAAGGAGTGAGTGCTTGTGAATGTAGCGCCAATCAAGCAAGCTGCTTTATCCTGGATAGTGTAAAGCTTCTTGAATGTTGAAAGCAACAGAAGTACTCCATCAGACTCTTGTCTTGTGACTTGTAGATGGCAGACAGGCTTTGGGCAGTCAGGAGGTGAGATACTCACTGCAGTTCTCCTAGCCTCTGACCCGCTGTTGTGGCCACTTATGTATATGTGGCAAATCCAGTGGAGTTTCTGGTTAATAATAACACTCAGGATGTTGATAGTGGGGGATTCAATGATGGTTACTCCATTGAATGTGAAGGGACAGTGGTGGGATTGTCTTTATGTGGAGATGGTCATTGCCCGGCATATGTGCAGCGTTAATGTTACTTGCCACTTGTTGACCCAAGCCTGGATATGGTCGAGGTCATGTTGCATTTCAACATAGACTGCTACAGTATCTGAGGAGTTGCAAATGTGCTGAATATTGTACAATAATAGGTAACATCCCTGCTTCTGACGTTACAATGGAGGGAAGATCATTGATGAAGCAGCTGAAGATGGTTGGGCCAAGGACAGTCCCCTGGGGAACTCCTGCGGAGATGTCCTGGAGCTGAGATGACTGACATCCAACAACCACAGCCATCTTCCTATGTGCCAGGTTTGACTCCAACCAGTGGAGTATGTGCCTCAATTTCCATTGATTGATGTCAATATCATCTCACCTCTGGAATTCAGCTCTTTTGTCCATGTTTGAACCAAGGCTGTAATGAGGTCAGCAGTTGAGTGGCCCTGGCGGAACCCAAACTGAGCAGGTTATTGCTGAGCAGGTTCTGCTTGATAGCACTGTTGATGACACCTTTGATTGCTTTACCGATGATCGCGAGTAGATTAATGTGGTGGTAATTGACATTTTACATACCGGCCATACCTGGGCAATTTTCCACGTTGTTGGGTAGATGCTAGTGTTGTAGCTGTACTGGAATAACTTCGCTAGAGGAGCAGCAAGTTGTGGAGCACAAGTCTTCAGTAACATTGCTGAAATTTTGTCAGACCCGATAGCCTTTTCAATATCCAGTGCTTCCAACCATTTCTTGATATTATGTGGAGTGAATCAAATTAGTTGAAGACTCATGGTGCTGGGGACCACTGGAGAAGGCCAAGATGGATCATCCACTCAGCACTCCTGGCTGAAGGTTGCTGCGAATGCTTCAGCTTTATATTTTGCACTGATGTCTTAGGCTCGTCCATCACCGAGGATGGGATACTTGTGTAGCCTCCTCTTCCATTGAATTGTTTACTTGTGCAACTTCATTCACAACTGGATGTGGAAGGACTACAGAGTTTAGATCTGATCCGTTGGTCATGGGATTGCATAGATTTATCTATCACTTCCTGCTTATGCTGTTTGGCATGCAAGTAGTCCTGTTTTGTAGGTTTATGAGGTTGATACCTCATCTTCAGGTATGCCTGGTGCTGCTCCTGGGATGCCCTCCTGCACTCTCCATTGAACCAGGGTTGATCCCCTGGCTTGATGGTAATGGTTGAGTGGGGGATATGCCAGGCCATGAGGTTACGGATTGTGCTGGATTACAATTCTGCATGTTGATGGCCCACAGAGTCTCACGGATGCCCAGTCTTGATTTGCTAGATCTGTGCAAAGTCTGACTTATTTAGCACAGTGATGGTACCACACAAAACGATGGAGGTTATTCTCAATGTGAAGGCGGGACTTCGTCTCCACAAAGACTGTGCGATGGTCACTCTTACCAATACGGTCATGGACAGATGCATCTGCAGCTGGCAGATTGGTAAGGATGAGGTCAAGTATGTTCTTCCCTGTTGTTGGTTCCCTCACCACCTGTTGCAGACCCAGTCTAGCAGCTATGTTCTTTAGGAACCAACCAGCTCAGTCAGTAGTGCTACTGCCAAGCCACTCTTCATGGGAGACATTGAAATCCCCATCCAGAGTACATTTTCTGCCCATGCCACGTTCAGTTCTTCCTCCAAGTGTTGTTCAACATGGAGGAGCACTGATTCATCACCTGAGTTAGGACAGGCCATGCGAATCAGCAGGAGGTTTTGTTGCCCACGTTTAACCTGAAGCTGTGAGATTTCATGGATTCTGGAGCCGTTGTTGAGGACTCTGAACTGTATACCACTCTAACCCCATCTCTGCTGGGTCTGTCCTGCTGGTATTGTCTATAAGGTATGATTTCATGAGTATGACTATGTCAGGCTATTGCTTGACCAGTTTGTGAGACCGCTCTCCCAGATGTTAGTCCCTAGATGTTAGCAAGGAGGACATTGCAGGGTCAACATGGCTATTTCTATTGTTGTCTTTTCTGGTGCATAGGTTGATATCAGGTGATCCTTCTGGTTTTATTTTCTTGTTATGACTTTGCAGCGACTGATACAAATCGGTGGCTTGGTAGGCCATTTCAGCAGGCAGTTGAGAGTCACCCACATTGCAGTGAGTCTGGAGTTACATATAGGCCAAACCAGATGAGGATAGCAGATTCCATTCCCCGAAAGACATTAATGAGCCAGATGGGTTTTTTTTTTCCCAACAATTAACAATGGTTTCACGGCCATCAGTAGATTCATAATTACAGATACTTTTTATTGAATTCAAATTCCCCCACCATCTGTTATGACAGAATTGTAACATTAACTCAGTTTCTGGATTAATAGTCTAACAATAATACCATTGGGCAATCACGTCCCTCTTTGATGATTAAAATTCTCAACTTCTTATTCATGAAAATCTGGGTTAAGTGCCATGTTACTCCAACTGAGCCATTTTCCTCTGAAATTTTGACATTCATTCACAACACAATCATTCACACATTATCTGTTAAATCCGTAATGATTATCTCCAAGGAAACAGGAATATCGTAGCATGGGATGGAAATACATAAAGTTTTCTGGGCACCCACAATGCAATATTGAAATTCCTCAGGACTTGTTTATCTTTGATGTCCCAAGAACAGTTTTGTTATCATTCTGGATACAAATATGATTGCAAGATTTCTGACATCATCAGATAACATCAGGCCAAAAATAGTATTGGCTTTACTAAGCTTGTGACATTATCAGTTTGAGATTGCACTTCATGATAAACTGACAGGGAGACGGTATTTGCTTGATGCCAATATTTCATTCACTGAATAGCTTGTAGATAAAACAAAATACATCATAAATGGATATCATCATTTTGCCATGCAGAGGTTGCCTTACCAGAAAGTTCTGTTTAAAGGATTTCTGACTCGAAGTGGAAAGATACAGAAAGCCCACGCAGTTCACATATCAAAGCACAGAATGCTTAGCAAAGGAGGAGACCTAACACACGTCAGCAATGTAACTCAGCATGCTAATAGTTTAAAGGAATGCATCTGAAACTTTGACGCACTTCAAGACTTAAACCTTTGTTTGTATAGTGCATTGAGCTTGGATCCGCACTTGATTATAACATCCACTTTTGAAGAATGAGGTAAAAGATTAATGACCATAAAAGTTAATAGGAAATGCTGGCATTCTTGTATGGCAGGTAGAGCACTCTGTCATTATCTACACAGGTGGATGGTTAACATAAGCTCACCGCAAGATTTAGTCTACACATGTTCCTCAATGTTCACAGTTCACCCCTTTCCAAATAATGAAGCATCTACTCCTGGTTGGCATTTCTAGATACAAGATCAGTGTTTTTCTTGAATGAATTGCATTAATTAGTTTTGAATATTTTGGTTAGGCAATGGCATTGACGAACTGCAGCCACGTGAATAGAAGAATAAAATTATACATTGGCTGAAGTGAAAAATAGTGTAACAGGGATAACTTATGAGGCAAATCATTCCTCACTCCAATTGTTTTATGGACATGCCTTGCACTCAAGAAAAAGAGATATTTCACTCTTATCTATTCTATGAAAATCTTTCATCATTTTAAAGATTGAAAAATCATTAGGTATTTTGTCACTTCTGCTTTGCACTGCCAAGATGTAGGTGGACACATAAGGAGATATATTACTCATCAACCTGGTCATTTTTTTTTGCTCATTAGTTGAACCTCTGAATACTTGTCTTTTCCAGTCTTCAAAATCACACACTAGAATTAATCGCTTTCCCTCTGCTTTTATCTTTCAAATAAACCAAAATAATTCGTGTTATGTTTCATTCCTCTTGCTTCCATGAGGAGTTTTTTGTGCATTCTTTAAAGGTTGAGTATACTATTGTCTTGGAAAGACAAACTCCTGACAGTCAGTCTGAGCAGCAATGAAACCAGTTTCAGACATTCGTAGAAAGACAGATCTTTTCTGTTCCATCATAAATTACAAAACTGTACTTGATATAACTGATGAAAATGTTTTTCATCCACTGTTTGTTTTTCCTTCTGCTCGACCTTTTCAGTAACTCAATTCTGTCGGAGCCACATATGGCTGAACCAAACTTAAAATCTGATCAGTTCCAAAACACTGTGTTTAATACAGGTCCTGTAATTGTAAGAGTTTTACAATAGGCACTACAGCTACAACATGTGGTCAGATTAGGCAATTAATGATGACTCAAATCATCATCCTAATACTAAATTCTTATCCAGAGGGCCTTATGGTGGAGTGGCAGTGCCTCATTTCAGGAAGTGATGACCATGGAGATATGTCCTAACATGTTCAAACATAGTAATTTTTTTAATGCAAATTCTTTGTTTTGGCAGGGTTCTATGATTGCCCAGCCTGCACTTTGCATTGACACATATTAGCACCGTAGCTTCTCAAAAGGTATATCTTAAATTCTGCATAAATAAGTGCAGACGGGTATAAAAATGGGTGCCGCTGGCCAGTGTGACAGTTTGACGATACTGACCCACCTTAGAGCCATTTTCCCAGAAGCAGGATGTGATGTGGCAGGGTTCTCCACCCAGAAGTAAACTGAGCTTGTTCAAAACTTATTGTCAGAGGCAGAATGGAGTTTTTCTGTCAGCCCCCGGGTTTCTGGAGGCAACAGGGACGGTGTAGCTGCCTGGAGGTGTCTGTCATTTTCTTGTTCCCATTTTGTTGTGAAAGAATATTTACAAAATCTGCTGAGGTCAAAAAGACATTAATTTGATGAAGAAACATCTCACTATGACTTCAGCTTGCTATGAGACTTCAAGAGGGAGCAAAATCATGTGATATTGCATCATTTCCTGAACTAATATATGCTGTGATACATCAGAGGGTACACCGGCAAGGTTTTGGCCGCAGAGACTGTCACCTTGGTGGGTCCACTGTCTACAGTAGGCTCAGGAGCACAATATGGTGAGCACATCACTGATATAGGTCCATAGCCAATGGAAAAAGCAAGCCTTGCAATCTCTCAGACTCAGAGGATTGCTAGAAAGCAAGCACCTACTTAGCTACATGCAGAAGACATGCCTCTGTCCTCATTCATAAGCAACATGATCCAAATGCAGACACATGCAGGGAAACACACAGGCCATGATACCAGATCCCCTCTCCAGACTGGGGCAGAAGATGGAAGAGTCCATCTAACTTCTGGCTACTCTCGTAACTCCAGCACTCGAGTGTTCAGCTGCCTCAGTGGAAAGGCCGGCGCTGTGGTAGGTAACCAGGCTGAGGGAAATCCTCCAACGCTGCCTCTTACTTGTACTTCATCAACATAACCATGGGTGCACAGCATCAATGGTATAGTGAGAGAAGGACAAGGCATCACCTTTCCAAACCATCTCATCTCAATGGGACAATGTGATCCCATTCACAGCAGGGAGGAGTAATAGCTAGGATTCCCAGCAACTTCAGCTCAGGAAATTCTGCAGATGCTCTGCTTCTCCACATCTACTCTGTTGGTGACCACATTTCCCATAGCAGCTCAGGCCAAGGAGGGTCAACTAAGTCTGTGCAGGAGACTCACAGCAGGACAGGGGCTTCTAGGCCCCTACCTCTCAGACACTACCTGTCAAAGTTATCACAGTCAACAGTGTGTACCAGTCACCAGCTTAGGTAACAGGGTAAATAACAGCCTCCCAGCCAGCTAGTATCCAGAAGATGTTACACTTAAACAAAAAATGTGCATGCGGCTCAGTTCCCTGGAACAGGTTTCCAAAAGATTATCACAGGTGTGGGTACTTCTTTGGATAACTACATTATCTTATTCCTGTCTGAATGACCTCTTGGCCCATCTCAGTACCCTCACCTCCGGCTTCTCATCGGAGGTTTCCTTTCACTTCTGCATCTATCCCTCTCCCATCCTGCGCCCTGCACTCTCCCAATTTTATTGAGTAAGGTTAGGCACCACACAACAATGATGTGGGACACTTTGTTTGGGGTGTACAGGAATGCACCAGTTGAGCGGTCCAGATACCTGAATCTTATTTCCAGCAATCTCACAGTCTGTTCAGTAACAGCCCTTGTGAAAGCATGGGCAACATTGTACCCCTTCTTGGCATCAGTTTGTGGAATCCTCACCAGAGTTATCAGCCAGGCCTTAAAGGCGTAGCCCTTGCTGCTGAGCACTGAAGGACTTAGGCACCTCTGAGTGTTCCAGGATGTAGAAGTCCTGACAGTTCCCTGGATGTTGTGTACATACCTGCAGCATTTGGCTGCCATGGTCACAGATGGTCTGCATATTCAGAGTACAGGATGTTTCTTATTTAGGAACACTGATGGTTACTGATAGGGCACTCTGATCATTATTTGGGTCTAATTGATTTCATCCTGCACTTACAGAATACCTGCTAAGGCAGCAAAGCTGACTGCCCTGGCTTCCCGACTCCCTGTAACCGAAGCGAAGTGAATAAATTGGTGGGCTTTAGCAAAGAAAGCATTTGTCACCTCCCAGCTGCTTAGAAGTGGTTACCTGTGAATGTTCACTGAGGGTCATAGCAGCTTCCAGAAATGATCTCCTTGTCTAAAAATTGAAGGCCGCTATTACCCATGTGGTAACTGGAATGGGATTGGCTCCAAGTCCTTGGAGGAAGAGTGCTCTTCCAGCAGCTGGCAGATGTAGGATACCATATCCTGAGGCAGCCTAAGGCACCTTCAGTGTGGTCCGCCTGTCAGTTTGGGATCAAAGAGCAAACATGGGGCTTGGGCCACATGTCAACATTGCTACTGTTGCTCTGGATATTGTATCTCTGCTAGACCACAGCCAGTGGTGGATCCAGCCACTGCTACATCTTCAGACTTAGCTGTTGGTTACTGCTCAGTCTCAAGGTGACCAGAAGAAAGGCAGCAGAGAAGATATCATCCCACTGTTGGTTTCAGGAAACCTGTGAAGGCAGTAGTTTTATCTCTATAGTCATCTTTGATGTCGTCCTTGAAATCTGCAGTTTGATGCCCTTGGTAAATCCTTCACATAGCAACATTTCTCACGTGGCCTCCTCCCCTACCAGCATGTTTACAATGGAAAGGTGTATCCTGCGTGCCACCAGTGGGTAGACGATTGTATGGCAAATCATTAAGTGCAAGGAGATAGTGCATATTGACTGGGGTACCTGAAGCACATCAGACCATCCTCCCATCCACAGTAGTCAGCTTCCTTTCAGGAGAAGCATTCAAACTATTCCTAGGCATTACTGAGCTGCCAGCAACCCCTCACTATCTACTCCTTTCCTTAACCCTCCCTGTCTAACAAGAGCTTCCTTCAGAGTTTCCAGAGCTTTCTATTTTGGAGATAACAGACTTGTGCCAATGGGGCAGCTTATAGATTGAATGGCACATCCTCCTTCCATGACTTTGTGAATATCTGAAACGTCACGAGATGGCAATCAGGCCACAATGTAATGAAGCTCCAAAACTTTATGGGATTCCTCTGCAAAGTGATGCCGGGAGGTGTGTTGATCTTCTGGTTGGTTGAGAATAGAATCCAACCATCCACTGGTCTCATGATTAATGGAAGGAGGATTTGCTGTGAAGTGGTAGTGTCCTTTCCT
Source organism: Ginglymostoma cirratum (assembly GCA_024137785.1). Lineage (NCBI taxonomy): Eukaryota > Metazoa > Chordata > Chondrichthyes > Orectolobiformes > Ginglymostomatidae > Ginglymostoma > Ginglymostoma cirratum. Next base: position 26,374,189 of record JAHRHZ010000267.1, on the reverse strand, counting down.
TTGAGCTAGGAGACCTGCTCCTACCTGGTCCAGCATTGTGTAATAACATCTCTGAACATGTTGCTTAGAAAATGTTTCATGATTAACAGACGCCCCTTCAGTTTGTGAGAAAATCTAACTTCATGCAAATCCACCCTCTTGCCCAAAAGATGTAGCACCCCTCCCACTTTGAGTGCTGCCTTTTTGATGTCAGAAGAGAATTGAACAGTTATTTCTGAATCTTTTGAGGTTCATTTTTTCCTCTGAATGAATCTGTTTTAGTCTTTCCCTGCTTTCCGCCAAATAATCCCATTCTTTACCTTCCTTACCATTTTGCTAGCCCAGATACCCAAGATCCCACCAGCCACCTTTCCACTTCAGCTAATCCCCTCAATGTGACAATTAATGTTCCATCACAAGCTAGGTCCCAATGCCGCTCCTGACAGATGACACTCCTCTAACCAAGGCAACATTCAGCCTCACATTCCTTGCCCAACAGGACCATATCAGCGCCCCTTCTGATTTATGTGGTCAGGTGATCAATAACCTCCGGGATTGTTACCGAAATGTTGACATTTTTCATGAGCAAGGTTAAAAACTGGAAATGTGGAAGCTAAGTTTAAACCCAGCCAGACTCTGCAATTTGCAAACTACCGAGCTAAAACAGGCAGTATTCATGCAGCCAGGCCTTAGACAATCAACATCCCATTGAAACTAGACAGGCCTGGAATTGCCTGTCCAGCTACTAATAGCCACATTGTTTCAGAATGGATTGTTGTTTCCACCTCCAGTGAACCTGCTTTGTTAGGAGAAGGCTAGGCAGACTTGGTGCCATCCAGCTCAGTGGGAGACCAGAGATATAGCATGGCAAGGGCAAGTGAAAGTTCAAAACCATGTTTTGCGATTTCCAAATTAGAAAGTAGTCACCACATTGTCCCCACCCAATGCTAGTACTGACATGGCCCAGAGAATCTTTTAAAAAGTGTGAAGAGTGAGATAAAAGTGGTGACGTGGAACCCCACTTTACTCTGCATTTTGTACCTTCTTCAACAGAGTTTCTAGAGAGCACCTTCAACTGGTAACCAAACTGTAAAATGTCTCCAGCTCCTTGAATCTTGTGGTGAGCACCATCAGACTGCTCAGGCCCAGACAGGCTATCTCAGTGAGATGATCCAAAAACCAGAGCCAGCCCTAGACAGGAGGGGAAGCCGAATTCAATGACTGCAGGTCCTGAAACATCAGCCAACCCTCAAAGACATGAGGAATAGCCTGTCCCAGCCTTACTGAATGAGTATTACCAGTCGTTTTGGACAAATAATTCAAATACAGCAGGAGAGACCTGTGGTTAAGGTGTAGCAAAATCTTGAAAGCCTATGCCAGAAGTAGGTAGCTCGTGCACATTTGAGACTGTTCACATAGAGTTTTAAGGCTGTTTGCTGAAGTGTGCTATGAAGAGATTGATAGAATTTGATAGAGTTTATTTAAGTATAATAGCACAATCTGATATATCTTGATTTTCCTTGATAAAGTTGTGTTCAAACTTCCCCTGACTCTTGTCCCCTTTGTCTACCTTACTGTATAATGCACTTGAGTTAAAAAGAGTCACTGCAAACAGGTTAAGGTTAGTCAGAGATAACAAGCATGGGGCTGGATGAACACAGCAGGTCAAGCAGCATCATAGGAGCAGGAAAACTTGACGTTTCGGGCCTAAACCCTTCATCAGAAATGTTTCC
>JAHRHZ010000267.1:26354308-26372077 GCA_024137785.1 Ginglymostoma cirratum | reverse complement strand
TTTCTGATGAAGGGTTTAGGCCCGAAACGTCAAGTTTTCCTGCTCCTATGATGCTGCTTGACCTGCTGTGTTCATCCAGCCCCATGCTTGTTATCTCGGATTCTCCAGCATCTGCAGTACCTTTTATCTCTCAAGGTTAGTCAGGTTACATTTGCCCACCTTTTCACTTTATAACCTTGACATCCCTGGGTGGTTTAGTAAGAAGTACCTCGAAGCATACTGTGGTAAATCAAATCACACTAAAAAAGGAAAGGAAACTGACCAGAAATTGGGAAGATCCAGGTGCTTACTTTGTGAGATACACAAACTATAGATATCAAGACATGAGCTCTGGAGGGCTATTACAGTAGTATGAATTGTGAGGAAACCCTAACAATTTATTTAAATAAAAGTTAGCCTGAATAAGTAAAATTTTGTGATAAACCAGCATTGGGTCTGGGATCCGAGGAACAGAATTGCTGGGAGGAAATGCACCGTTGTTTAGGGAAGCACGCTTCCAACATTGTTAAAGTTATAGCCACAGCAATTTGCATGGAACAGCTCCATGGTAAAAAAGTGGAAATCTTAAACTTAAAGAAGCATACAGAGAGCAAGAGAGAAGAAATAGTTAGTGCCACACAAGAAATCGAGAAGGATTTGGAAGAGAGAGAGAGACACCATCAGGCATGATGAGAAATTAGAGGGTGCTAGCTTTGAATGAAAAAGAATGAATTTAAAGCTCCTGGAGCAGGAGTACTGCACTATAGTAAACCAACAGCACATGGGGCAGTTTTAGGCCAAGTTTGCGAAGGCCTATCAGCAAGATCAGCAGGCAATCAAGGATCACAAAGCTGCCCAGAGAACTACGGCCCAGCACTACCCTTGTAACCCTTCCCCATCTTTGACATTTGCACTGCACTGGGCCCTTCAGCCACAGACACACCCTTTACCATGTGCTCTATAATGTGGCCTTCAGCCATAGCCTGCCTCCTCCCATTAACTACTTGGGTTGGACCCCGGCCATTGGCACAGCCTGTCTGCCTCATCTCCAATTTCTGCACATGGAATGCTTACATCCAACTTAATTGAAAAATCATTTAAAACCAAATTGCTTTAATGTAGCATGTACCAAGCCAAAGTCCATGAAGAAGCAAAAGTTATTAAGTACCTATCAGTTTTATGTGGTTGGGTTTCTGAATGGTCAAGTTCCTCAGTTAGCATTGGTAAGGTTAACTCACTTCCATGGGGAGTGGGACTCTTAATAAGACAACAGTGCATGTCAATAAACTTCTCAACATGGCTGCCAAGCCTCCTTTTGAAGCTGGGAATTTAATCACTTTGATCTCAACTCAACAGCAAGAATTTGCTTTTCAACTTTCACCTGATTAAGAGCATTCACTCGATAGTTATCTCATCTCCTTTGGGACCGAAAAGTCCTGCCCAATATTTCAAGCCAAATGTGGTTCTTCTTCAGAACGCGGTCTGATTGAGTTTTGTGCACGTGTAACTTGTCTTCAAGAATTCAGCTTTGTATGATAAAGTACTTCTTCAATAAATTGTAATACTTGAGCTTTTCAACCTTACTAATTATATTTAGCAATATTTGTTTGTGGAATATATTTTGTAGATAGTTTTTGCTTACTCATTGCATTTATCTTAGTTTTAAACAAACTGTTCTTAAATGTGTTCTTCAAATGTGGTCAACACAATTATTCCAAATCCCAAGAAGTTCTGCAAAGTTAGTTATGTTTTGTCCTTTTGTCCTCATGTCCGCTGTCCTGGAGTTGCTGGCATTTCCAAAATAATGTTGAACAGAGAATTCAAGGATATTGGCCGAATGACAATATCAGGAAGGCAACCTGTGTCCTAGTCAGGATGCGTTTGCTTTGCTCGGGGGATGTGACAGGTATGATGTTCCCACAACAATGTTATTCTGATCCTGTTTAAACATATATTTTGAGTATCACACTCTACCCTATTATCTGACGCATTCTCACCCACAAGCAGGTCCAGCACGATGTCCAGCAGGACAGGCTCAGAAGTGGTGTACAATTGGGAGGGAGTTGCTCTGGGAGTCCTCAACACTGAGTCCAGAACTTACAGTTCCAACCAATTGGACTGTACAGGGATAACAAGCATGGGGCTGGATGAACACAGCAGGTCAAGCAGCATCATAGGAGCAGGAAAACTTGACGTTTCGGGCCTAAACCCTTCATCAGAAATGGGGGAGGGGAAGAGGGTTCTGAAATAAATAGGGAGAGAGGGGGAGGCGGATAGAGGATGGATAGTGGAGAGGATAGGTGGAGAGGAGGCAGACAAGTCGAAGAGACGGGGATGGAGACAGTAAAGGTGAGTGTAGGTAGGGGGGTAGGGAGGAGATAGGTCAGTCCAGGGAGGACGGACAGGTCAAGGGGGCGGGATGATGTACAGCCTGGCTCTCTGAGTACATGTAAAATCACAGAGGACAAAAAGCAGCCAGGACCCTGAACACGAACACCATACAGCAAATTGTGAACTCTTTTGAGCAGCTTGGAATAAGCCCAAGGCAATCATTACATGACAGGTTTGGAATGTGATGACTGATTTCTAGTTTAGGATGCAGTTACTCAACTGGTTCCCCTAGCTTACTGCTTATGTCAATGCCTTAACATGTAACTATTGAAGACCCTGTCATTGCTCATTTTTGCATGAACAAAAGAATGAATAGATTAAAAATCGAAAGAACTGCGGATGCTGTAAATCAGGAACAAAAACAAAGTTGCTGGAAAAGCTCAGAGATAACAAGGTGTAGGGCTGGATGAACACAGCAAGCCAAGCAGCATCATAGGAGCAGGAAGGCTGCTCCTATGATGCTGCTTGGCCTGCTTTGTTCATCCAGCTCTACACCTTGTTATCTCGTATTCTCCAGCATCTGCAGTTCCTATTATCTCTGCTGGAAAAGCTCAGCAGGTCTGGCAGCATTTGTGAAGGAGAAAACAGAGTTAACGTTTCAGGTCCGGTGGCTCTTCCTCAGAGTTCTGAGGAAGGGTCACTGGAACCGAAATGAACAGATTAATCTTAACTTCCATTCACAGTTTTGGTGAAATCAATAAATAGATACTTCATCCCAAAAATGTATCGGGGAGGCGATGGCCTAGTGGTTTTATTGCTACACAGAAACACAACAAATGTTCTGGGGACCTGGGTTCGATTCCCACCACGGCAGATGGTGGAATTGAATTTGAATTCAGCAAAAAAAGTCCAGAATTGATAACCTACTGATCACCATGTATGTGAGGAAAACCCCATCTGGTTCACTAATGTCCTGCAGGGAAGGAAATCTGCCATCCTCAGCTGTGACTCCAGACCCACAGGAATGTGGTTGACTCTCAGTTGCCCTCTGAAATGGCCTAGCAAGCTATTCAGTTGTACTAATCATTACAAAGTCTCAAAGAAATGAAACCAGATGGATCATCTGGCATTGACCTAGGCACTGGAAAGGACAATGGCAGAAACAGCTCTGTTGATCCCGCAAAGACTTCCTCACTAACATCTGGGGGTTAGTGCCAAAAGTGGCAGAGCTGTCTTACAGACTAGTCAAGGAACAGCCTAACACAGTCATACTAACAGAATCATACCTTACAGACAATGTCCCAGACAACACAAGCACCATCCCTGGATATGTCTTGTCACATCAGCAGGACAGACACAGAAGAGGTATACAGTGTTATACAGTCAGGAGGGAGTTGCTCTAAGAGTCCTCAACATTGACTCCAGACCCGATGAAGTCTTGTGGCTTCAGGTTAAACATGGGCAAGGAAAGATCCTGCTGATTTCCACATACCACCCTCCGTCAGCTGATGAATCAATACTCCTCCATGTTAAACAGCACTTGGAGGAAGCACTGAAGGTGGCGGATTTCAATGTCTGCCACCAAAGCTGGCTTGGAAGTAGCACTACTTATCAAGTTGGTCGGGTCCTAAAGGTCATAGCTGCTACACTGGGTTTGCGGCAGGTGGTGAGGGAAACAACAAGAGGTAAAAACATACTTGACCTCATCCTTACCAATCTATCAGCTGCAGTACATCTGTCCATAACAGTATCAGTCAGAGTGACCATCGTACGGTCCTTGTGGAGATGAAGTCCCGCCTTCACATTGAAAATAGCCTCCATCGTTTTGTGTGGCACTATCACCGTGCTAAATGGGTCGGACTTCGCACAGATCTATCAACTCAAGACTGGGCATCCATGAGGCGCTGTGGGCCATCAACAGCATCAGGACTGTACTCCAGCACAATCTGTAGCCCCATGGCCCAGCATAACCGCCACTCAAACATTACCATCAAGCCAGGGGATCAAACCTGGTTCAATGGAGACTGCAGGAGGGCATCCCAGGAGCAGCACCAGGCATACCTGAAGATGAGGTATCAACCTGGTGAAGCCACCAAATAGGACTACTTGCACGCCAAACAGTGAAAGCAGCAATTGATAGACAGAACTAAGTAATCCCCCAACCAATGGATCAGATCTAAGCTCTGCAGTCCTGCCTCATCCAGTCATGATTGGTGGTGGACAATTAAACGACTCACTGAAGGAGGAGCCTCCACAAATATTCCCATCATCAATGATGGAAAAGCCCAGCACATCAGTGCAAAAGCTAAGGCAGAAGCTTTCACAGCAATCTGCAGCCTGAAGTGCCAAATGAACGTTCCATCTCAGTCCCCCTCCTGTGGTCCCCAGCATTACAGATTTCAGTCTTCAGCAAATTCGATTCACTCCACTTGATATCAAGAAATGGTTGGAGACACTGGATACTGCAAAGGCTACGGGCTGTGACAATATTCTGGCAATAGTATTGAAGACTTGTGCTCCAGAACTTGCCGCTCCCCTAGCCAAGCTGTTCCAGTGCAGTTACGACACTGGTATCTAGCTGACAATGTGGAAAATTGTCCAAGTATGTCCTGTACATAAAAAGCAGGACAAATCCAACCCGGCCAATTACGGTCCTATTAGGCTACTCTAGATCATCATTAAAGTGATGGAAAGTGTCATCAACAGTGCTATCCAGCAGCACCTGCTCAACAATAACCTGCTCAGTGACGCCCAGTTTGTGTTCCGCCAGGGCCACTCAACACAATAACTCATTACAGCCTTGGTTGAAAAGTGGACAAAAGAGCTGAGTTCCATGGGTGAGGTGAGAGTGACAGCACTTGACATCAAGGCTGCATTCGACTGAGTGTGACATCAAGGAGCCCTAGAAAAACTGGAATCAATGGGTACCAGGGGCAAACTCTCCAGTGGTTGGATCATACCTGACACATAGGTAGATGTTTGTGGTTGGTGGAGGTCAGTTACTGGTCTCCAAGACATCTCTGCAGGAGTTCCTCAGGGTAGTGTCCTTGGCCCAACCATCTTCAGCTGCTTCATCAATGATCTTCCCTCCATCGTAACGTCAGAAGTAGGGATGTTTGCCTATGATTGCACAATGTCCAGCACCAGTCTCAACTCCTCAGCTACTGAAGCAGTTCATGTTTGAATACAACAAGATCTGGACCATATCTAGACTGGGGCTGACAAGTGGCAAGTAACATTCGCGCCACATAAATGCCAGGCTATGACCATCACCAATAAGACATAATCTAAACACCACCCCTTGACCTTCAGTGGTGTTACCATCACTGAATCCCTGACTATCAACATCCTGGGGGTTATCATTGGCCAGAAACTCAACTGGATTCACCACATTAACACAATGGCTACAAGAGTAGGTTAGAGGCTAGGAATACTGTGGTGAGTAACTCAGCTCCTGACTCCTCAAAGCCTGTCCACCATCTACAAGGTACAAGTCAGGAGTGTGATGGAATACTCCCCACTTGCCTGGATGAGCGCAGCCCTACATCCACAAGCATCCATTCCCTCCACCACTGACACTCAGTAGCAGCAGTGTGTAATATCTACAGGATGCAATGAAGAAATTCACCAAAGATCCTCAGACAGCACCTTCCAAACCCACGACCACTTCCATATCGAAGGACAAGGGCAGCAGATACATGGGAACATCACTACCTACAAGATCCCCTCCAAGCCGTTCACCATCTTGACTTGGAAATATATCACCATTCCCTTACTGTTGTGAGGTTAAAATCCTGGAATTCCATCCCTCATGGCATTGTGGGTCAACCCGCAGCAAGTAGACTTCAGCTAGGCATTGAGAATTCTTGATATGGAAGTCAGAGCATTACCAGGTGACTTCAGCTCGCTACTTGCTCTGAAAGACCTCCATATTGGTCATGGGAACTAAAATCTCAGGGCAAACTCCATGAGCATTGGCCACATCCATGGACATCTAACATGTACCAGCCTCTAAGAATCCTCATGGTACACATCCAATCCCTGCACAGTACACCTCCGCCAGCAACTGTCATTGTATTACTGCCGCAAGGCCATTGTGCACTTAGGGACCTACACTCAGCTCTTGGACTGGGCCAGGCTGCAACTCCAGACTCTTTGTTCACAGTCATAACACTCACTCACTCTGAGCTTACCAGGATGCTCATAGCCTTGCCTATTTGTGCTTTGCCCCCTCAGCCAGAGATACCAGGTTCAATGTATTGTTGTATTGCCTTGCTGTTTGATGCAGACAAAAAAATACTAGGAAGTTTGTACTCATTGTCTCAATCAAGTCAAGTCAAGGAGGATAGCCTTTGCTCAGGGATTCTGGGTACAGGAAGTCCATAACAGCCTCTGATACCAGTCCAGAGGCTTGGATATGGCCAGTCTGTCATTTGGGATGGTCAGGGTCAAGGTGCTCTCCACAGAAAGGGTGAGGAATCAAATGTTTGGCAGCACATCATTTGCCTTGACTTTTTCTGCTCTATTGTGCAGTTAGGATGGTTTGGTTGTGTGTTTTTTCCTTGAATCACTATTGTCCAGGTATTTCTGGCATTCCCAAAATAATGTTAAATAGGCACTGTAATTACTCTCATCTTGCTGGACTGCTGCTGGGTGAGAATGAGTCAGGCAATGGGACAAGGTGTAATACTCATCCTGAAATGGGAGAAAGATAGGTTTTACTGGTGATGAAAATGAGTGGCGGAATAACTGTTACTGTCGGTGCAGGTGCGAAGGTGTTCCAAGTGAATGAGTCAGCAGGGCTAAGGACATGCAGGGTTAGTGGTGTCAGGGCTTGGGTGGGCGAGAGTAAGTGTGAGGATCTTGTAGATGACAGTGAGAATAGTAGAACACGAGCCTTGGTGGTACAGGAGCAGAGACAGAATGCATGTGAAGTATTGAAGAAGGATGGTGGCACTTTACACACAAGAAACATGATGCAACTTGCACTTAGCCAAATAAAAACATAAAATTGGATTTATGGTTACAGCCTTCAATGTTTATCCTTCACCCCTTCTTGAATCTTGTATGTTTCTATGAGATTGTCTTTCATTCTTAGAAAGCTATTGTGACACATTGTGATGTTAATAGTGGCCACTCAGTTTCATCCACCGAAAAGTACATTTTAAATTTGGAGATAGTAAGAACTGCCGATGCTGGAGTCAGAAATAACACAAGTGTGGAGCTGGAGGAGCACTGCAGGCCAGGAGGCATCAAAGGAGCAGGAAAGCTGACGTTTTGGGTCAGGGCCCTTCTTCAGAAATGGGTCTGAAGAAGGGTTCTGACCTGAAATGTCAACTTTCCTGCTCCTCTGATGCTGCCTGGATTGCTATATTTCAAATTTTTTCTTTCATCCATCAAGAAGCATGCATTCATGCAGCCCCTTAACTTCATTTCTTTTCTTTAGAATGAGCTAACATAAAAGCAATGTGTGAATTCCCCAGGCTTCTGCAAATACCCACGTTCAAATAACTATTTGAGATTTCAAGTCATCTATAGTCCAAATGTCACATGATTTGTGGTCACCCTCTTGGCAGCTTAATTCCATTGAATTTTTACAACGATTATCTGCAAGTTCATAATATGATGAACCTTTACCGAGATATGACACATCATAGCAGAACGTGACAAAAATGAATTTTGAAAGCTGTTTTTGGGCATGGCTTCCCTGCGAAGCAAGAATAAACATCCACGTAAATTGTTCACAAATTTTGGCATTCATACAGTGATCCAGCACTGCTACAGTTTTTGACACACATCTCTTTTAAAAATAAGTGAAGCATCATCTGCTGGGGTTTCTTAATGTCTGGGAACAGTAACACCAATAGATATGCAATTTAATTGCTTTTGGCAGTTCGAGGGTATTCAAATTCTACGGAAAGAAACAAATTTCACACATCTGTCCTTTACTCCCACGTCTGTCACACGCAAATATCTCTGACTGATTTAGGTTATTGGTAAGGTGTTGAACCCTTTCATGAAAACTTCCAGAAATCATGGCTCTAAGCTTGGGTTCTGATACACTGATAAATCTTTCCAGGTTGATCACGTGTTGTATTTCATTTTTAAAGTACAGTGAGTTCTCCATTGAAACCAGTTTATATGTCTCTGACTTGGAACACGTTATTCACTCAATTCTAATCCTGACATTATTATCAAATCCACTGATATTGTTGATTTTCTCTGAGTGTTTTTTTTAACACTGTGGGAAGGTGAATACTAGCTTTCTGATGACAACGCTTGTTTTCATCTGGACTATGATGCCACTGGCAAACACCAAGCATACTTCTTTAAAACTGTTCCCACCCTTTTGGGAGACTTTCTCTTGTTGCTTTGAAAGCCATTGTTCCCATTCCTGTACAACACATTTCTTTCTTCATCTCAGGATACAAAAACAGAAATATCCTCATAGATTCATCATTTCAGCCTGCCCCTGTCCCCACCAAAATAATTCCTTATTATTCAGCTCATCAAGACTAGTCCACCATTCAATAGGATCATGGGCTGATCCGACACTCCCCAGATCCACATTCCTGCTCTTCCTGTAACCCTTGATTCCCCGACTAATCAAGAACCTGTCTATCTAGCTTTAAATATACACACGGACTCTGCTCTCACAATCTCCTGTGGTAAGGAGCTTCAAAAACTCTCAATGGTCTGAGAGTAGAAATTTCCCATCTTAGTGTTAAAGCCTGCCTTATCCAATCTTACAGACTAGAGTTGTGATTCTTTTGGTGTCTTCTGCCATTGTAACCTTTTCAGATTTCTTAATCATACCCATAGCTTTTTGCTATATATACGCATTGTTCTGAAGAAGGATGATGGTGTGGAATGAGTCTGTGTGGACCTGTGTCTTTCTTGACAGAAATCCAGTCATTCTTCATCCACTAGCAGCTTTTCTGAATGGATTGAATGCAGAAATACAATCTGTTTCCTCTTCCCTCACAAACTGATTAGCCTGCTTTGTGCTCCAACTTTTTTTTTATTTTGTTCCGATTTAAATTTCCTGCCTGCAAACAATTGAGCATATGAGGGTTATTTTAATGGCTGGGCTGGAGCTGGATAAGAGGTTACTTTTTTAAAAAAATTCAAATCAACTCAAGGCTGCTCACATCTGGTTTAATGGTGGTAGGACAGACAGTAACCAAAAGGAGGAAGCTATTTAATTATAATGTGGCCCCATGTCTTTACCTTGTCTTCCTGACACTCTCACTGGGAGGACTCCCCAGCAGGGAGGCGAGGTTCCTTTGTGACAAAAACAAGTGTCTTTCCCATATGACTTCTGGACCAGGAGGGGCAAGAATACTTCCATCCAGTTGGCCAAGCTCACCTCCCTCCCTTTCTGCCATCAAACCACCTCACCCAGCCAATAATCCACTTGTGAGATTGAAGATCAGGGCTCCCCGCTGTCCCATTTTATCTGACCTTCCATCCAGATCTGGATCCACTCCCTGGGATAAGGGATCAGTTGCCTGCAGTATCCACCATCTCCCCTGTCTACCCAATCACAAGGATAGTTCTCACACATGTGCCCTTAACCAAGGAATAGATTCATCCCTATTAACGGGGCTGCAGCCTGTTCTAGAATATTTTCAGGATGACAGGAAGCCAGAATTAGACCCTACAATATGCAGTGAGTCTAAAATTTGTGATGAGAATCACTGCTATAAAATATCTTCAATATCAGAACTTGTGTACTAGGTAAAAACAATCCAAGTGCATTGAGATTCCTTCAAAATCCACCCACTATGTTGAAACTCACAATCTAAAGATGAAGAAGGAATACCTGGAAGAGATACTGGAGGTTGTTAATGCCAGAGCCACAGCCAAAACTTACGACAGGAGCAAAATGACCAATACACATGAAAAAAAAAATTCGAGCCTCTGGAAATATATGGCCCACAACATTGCAGACCTGCTTACTGCTAACAATTGAAGTACTAAGTTTAAATCAGAAATACCACAGATACATTTAAAATCCTGTTTTGAATAGTATAATAATCAATTAAAAATACATATGCCATTATGCATTTATAAGGGCTTCATGGATGTCACAACATGCACCTAGATTATCATCAATATTTATCTGTTATCACTGCGCCGCAAGGTAAAACAGGATGCGAGTTAGTGAACTGAATCATTTGATAATAAAAAAGGGCACTATGACTTTTTGACATATCAGTTTGTGGTATGTGAATGCACTATGGTCATCATACACCTATGTCAATAACAAAAGCTTACAAAACTGAAAATGCTGGCAAACATACAATAGTTTTTCAATACTTCAATTGTAAAAAAAGACTGGTAAACGTGTTTTGTTGAGTTTTGAAACTGACCTGAAAATTGTCTTTTATTCATGTTTGTAGTTATTTCTGTAACATGCTTTACACAAAAGTAAAGACCACAAGCCTACAAATTGGTTTGAAAAGCAATTGTTTTTCAGGGGCTTCGGTTTCCATTTCTGGAATAAACAGGCAGTGTTTTAAGTGATGTGTGCAAAAACATGTACAACAGAGCTGGAGGTCATTTGAATACTGCAAACCAGCCTGGAAACTAATTATATATTTAAAATTCATGATGGTACTGTTACCAACGAAGTGTAGCTGCATTTCGCAAGTGCCTGATTATTGACTTTGCTACATCAATGGTCTCTCATCCAGCAGAAGTGAAGTCTGTGCTTTTGATCATCAAACTGATACTGACTCCACCCAGTCTGGGTATACACCCAAGCAGTTTCTACTTGCAAGATAACAAGGGGTAGAGCTGGATGAACACAGCAGGCCAAGCAGCATCAGAGGAGCAGGAAAGCTGACGTTTCGAGTCGAGACCCTTCTTCAGAAATGGGGGAGGGCAAGGGGATTCTGAAATAAATGGGGAGAGAGAGGGAGGCGGATAGAAGATGGACAGAGGAGATGATAGGTGGAGAAGAGACAGACAGGTCAAAGAGGCGGGGTTGGAGCCAGTAAAGGTGAATGTAGGTGGGGAGTTAGGGATGGGATAGGTTGGTCCAGGGAGGACGGACAGGTCAAGGAGGTGGCATGAGGTTAGTGGGTAGGAGATGGAGGTGGGGTTTGAGGTGGAATGAATGGTTAGGGAGGCGGGGACGAGCTGGGCTGGTTTTGGGATGCGGTTGGGGTAGGGGAGATTTTGAAGCTTGTGAAGTCCACATTGATACCCTTGGACTGCAGGGTTCCCAAGCGAAATATGAGATGCTGTTCCTGCAGCTTTCAGGTGGCATCATTGTGGCAATACGGAAGGCCCAGGATGTCGTCCAAGGAGTGGGAGGGGGAGTTGAAATGGTTCGCGACTGGGAGGTGCAGTTGTTTGTTGCGAACCGAGTGTGGGTGTTCTGCAAAGCGGTCCCCAAGCCTCCGCTTGGTTTCCACGATGTAGAGGAGGCCACAACAGGAACAGCGGATACAGTATACCACATTAGCAGATGTGCAGGTGAACATCTGTTTGATGTGGAAGGTCTTCCTAGGGCCTGGGATGAGGGTGAGGGGGGAGGTGTGGGGGCAGGTGTAGCACTTCCTGCGGTTGCAGGGAAAAGTGCCCACGGTGGTGGGTCTGGAGGGGAGTGTGGAGCTGACAGGGGAGTCACGGAGAGAGGGGTCCCTCTGGAAAGCAGATAAGGGTGGGGAGGGAAAAATGTCTTTGGTAGTGGGGTCAGATTGCAGATGGCAGAAGTGTCGGAGGATGATGCGTTGGATTCGGAGGTTGGTGGCATGGTATGTGAGGACGAGGGGGATTCTGTTTTGGTTGTTATTGCGGGTAGGAGGTGTGAGGGATGAGTTGCGGGAAATGTGAGACACATTTTTGAGGGCATTTTTGACCACTGTGGAGGGGAAGTTTCTACTTGCAGCTCATTTCTAGTGATCGGAAAGTAATAGCAGGAACACAGCTCACAGTGGACTACCATCAGCGCTGGGCTCAGATTGTCAGGTACCTCACAAGATTCTCAATGTACCCTTGTACCATGCTGTACCTGGACAGCCAACTTCCGTCAACCACTACCTTGTGGATACCCTCCACATGGAATTGCACTTCCACCTTTCCTCCTTGCCCTCTGAGCCTCAACATTACCGTTTAATGATGCTCACTGTCATGTTCTACGCTCCCTCCATGGAGGTCAGGCTGGTAGTCATTGCCAATAAACCCTTCCTCTCCCCATACAGCGTTCAATGCCCTCTTATTCTTACCCACCTTATACCGTGACTTTCCAACCAACATCATCCTTGTCCCCATCTCAACACATGCTTTTGCTTTTTGCCCCAGCCTTGAATGTCTCCACTCCCTAACACCACTGAAGATCCCTTTTGGCCTCAGCCCACTTTTCCTCCTCACCATTGCTCGACATACACATCCCCAGGACTGCCTGCTCTCGGTCCCCTAACCAACACTGATAGACAGTCCCAGAAAAGGACTGACTGTTTACTTGCAGTTCTCAGCCTGATGGTATGTAATTTGCTGACTGCTGGCCCTATGGTACTGACCACAGCACAATCCCCGGACTCTAGTCGGATCCACCTCCTGAGCATGGCTGTCCCGAGTGGACAACCAACTGTGGCCAAGACCCTGGACTGTGTGCTGATTCCACCCTTGACTCACAGTAGTGGGACCCTGTGACCAACAGCAACCCTCCTTGACTTGACAGATGACTACCTCCACAGACTCTGAGACTGGGCCATTTGGTCTTAAAATTGTGCAGTGTGTTAAAACAGGCAGGTGAACATTCGGTAGGGTGTGAGATTGGCCTCTTACTGTGCCACACAACAACCTGTCCACCCACTCAACTGATCACCACTGACAAACAGAACAAACAGCCTGGCTGTGTGCACGCTAAACAGAAAGTCAACACGGCAGTACTGTGAGCCTTTTTAGGCTCTGGCTGAGGTGCCAACACATGAAAAGGTATGGCACAACAAGGCAAGTTTTGGCAAAGCAAAACAGGCAAGGCAAGAAAGGCAAAACAGACATGCTGTAAGCATGCAAGTAGGTTCAAAGTGAGTGAGTGCTAAGAGAGCGAGGGAATAGACCTGAGATGCAGCCTGGTCCATTCAGTGAGTTGGGTGCCTGTCTGAGTGCAGTGACCTTGCATCAGCATTGTCATGCTAGTTGCTGGTGCATCCCAAAGCGCAACACTGAAGTTTCAAGTCATCCTGCAAGTGGATGCAGAGGCACTACAAGGATTCTCACAGTTATTGTGGCTCGTGGCCTGGAGCTGCCTGCTCAGGTGTAGCTAGGTATCTATGTGGTGGCCAGCAAGATGGAATTGTCAGGTACTGCTCAGACTTTCATGCTGGGAACTGTTTCCTCTCCAACGGTGGTTTAATAGGAAACTTTACTTTAATATTTAAAGATTCTTTGTTACCGACACTGTTAATTAGCAATAATCCCCCTTAATAGTTATCTCACTGCTGCCTAGTGAGAATCTCATGTGAGATTGACACCTGCAACTTTTTAGGAAAAAGCAATGAATTGTTCGCGATGTCACGACAAACTTCAGTGGATGTCTCATACAATTCTCCCAGATTTCCAATAGTAGCACACATTGTTCCAGCTTCTATAGGATTCTGACCATAGTCTTTAAATTACGTAAGTGTCCTAATGGGATGCGCACATGTTATTATTGACCGGTTACCTACTATCAGCTAGTTCCTCAGGTGATGCTTCTTCTCAGGGGAGTGTTGCTTCTGTGGTAAGTGCAGTCATCATGGTAACCCTGGTTACTGTTGTTGGGGAACTGTGGATCTCTGGGATCTCGACAGTTGTTCTATACTCTGTGCAGATGGTGAGATCACTTCCTCCTGATCTCCAACCCTCCAATGAAGGAACAGTTTATTTAGTTTTATATATACCTCTGGAGTTACAATGATATTGCTGTTCATTATATCCATTATATTGGGGTGACAACTGCTCTATACAGGTCCTAACTAGCCACATGGACTGACTTTTGTTGGGAGCATTGAATGCTAGCATTCTGACTGGCTCTCCAGTTCTCTGCTGTTGCAATGATTTGGAAATTTTATCAAGTGTCCTTGATGAGAACTTTCCAGATTTTGGAAGCAGATTTCCAACAGTCTTTTCATCATAGGCCTCAGGACTCAGGGCTCAATAGACAGTTATAAAAGTACAAGCCATCATGAACATCACGCCATCATTATCGGATACTGCATATTTATGACTAGCCATGTGTACACAAAAATATTTCTTGAAATAAACTTTATTTAAAAATGAGAGATACATTTTTACATTTCATCTCTCCTGAAAACAATAGCGTGCTCTTGACCAAAAGCAAAATATTGTAGATACTGGAAGTCTGAAATAAAACAGAAAATGCTGGAAATATTCAGCAAGTCTGGTAGCATCAGTAGACAGCAAGAGAGAGAGAGAGACTTAAAGGCTAGGATTTACTTTCAACAATGGTAGACAAGACACAGATACGGAAGTTCTGTTTTTACTTCCAACAGGTGCGATTTTTGTTTAGAGGGTAAAAGATACCCACAATCAAGTGGGGCCATTTGAACACATTGCTTAGTTCAAACGGATCCCAGTTTGGTGGCTGTAATGCCTTAGGCCATAGTGTGGGAATAATAAACATATGGAGCAAACATAAGTTTTCTTGAAATGTGAATAAGGTCTGTGCTACTGTCATGATCAGAAGTTATTTACATCCCTAACTCTTCAAAGGGCAAAATATCTCTACATGTCAGTGATAACAGAAAACAAACACTACTGTATTCCTTTGATTGACAGAATATGTAGCATTGTAAAAGTTTTTACAATTGTTTGTTAAAATTTCCCTAAGGAATCTACATTTACTAGGCTGAATTCTAAAATCCACACTTGTTACAGCAGGTGTTTCTGCTTTCACTGTTTGATCAGTAAAGCGAAAGGTGTTATTAAACAATTAGCTCTTTGGTGCAGCATTTGAAAAAGATTTCTGTTTTTATAAGAGATATAGGAGGGATATGATAGCATTGGAGAGGACGCAGGGAAGATTTACTACAATGTTGCCTGGGTAGGAAAGATTCAGTAATGAAAAGAGTTCGGATAGACAAGAATTGTTTTCCTTAAAGCAGAGGGGATCAAGAAAGGACATGATTGAGATGTATCAAATTTTGAAGGTTATAGATAGGGTAAACAGGAAGAAACTTCTCCTTCTGATGGAAGAATAAATGACAAGGGTGCATAGATTTAAGATAAGGGGCAAGAAGTTTAGAGAAAATGTGAGGAGAATCTTTTTTCACCCAGCGACTGGTGGGAATCTGGAACTCTCTGCTTATAAGAGTAGTAGAGGCAGAATCCCTCATTAGATGTGCACATCAAATGCCAAGGCACACAAGGTTATGGGCTAAGTGCTGGAATAGTTAGGTGTTTAGGGCCTTTTTTTGTGCTGTAGATCTCTAAGACGCTATCATTCTATGAGATTAAGCATTTGAAATACTATTCCTAAAAAAAACTGAATAGACCTTCATAAATGGGAAATTGTCTTACTATCTAATCTGCATAAATACAGCTGTATTAGATATCTAGCATTTGATATTATTTCATCTCTGATTAGCTCTTGAGTACTATCCAGGGTGGATACTAAGTGAATTGGCAACCTCAACTTTTCTTAAATCCATACTCATCACTTAGACAAAAAAAACCTAAGGTTAAGTTTCCTGATGATATAATGTGAGGATATAAACTCTGAGGAGGACATGAAAAGGCTGCAAAGAGGGTTGGATAAGATAAGCAAATGGACAACAAGGTAGTACATGCAGGATAATGTGGGAACGTGTGAAGCTTTGGAAATAAGATTTTTAAAAAAAATTTCTCAAAGAACTGAAACTTATCTGAGAAATTTTGATATTCAGATGAATTTCAGCATTAAAGTCTTTTATCAAACACTATGAGTTTGGATTCAAGTCAGATTGGTCAAGGAGAAGGCAAAGTCAAGGACTGTCTTTAAGCTTAAACTTCAAAGTAACATTATTATATGTTAATACTAAAAATTGTTATATGTGGTAATTCTAGATATATCCAGCTCTGATATTGTAGTTACAATTGGTAAACTTTACTCTTCTTGTGTTTATGTCCACAATAGACAATAGACAATAGGTGAAGGAGTAGGCCATTCGGCCCTTCAAGCCAGCACCACCATTCATTATGATCATGGCTGATCATCCACAATCGGTATCCTGTTCCTGCCTTATCCCCACAGCCCTTGATTCCATTATCTATAAGAGCTCTATCCATCTCTTTCTTGAAAGTATCCAGAGACTTGGCCTCCGCTGCCTTCTGGGGCCGAGCATTCCATATATCCACCACTCTCACGTACTATCAAAACTCTTAATTTAGTAGTACTGTGGAATAGTCCTCCAATGAACCTTCACAGGATTCAAGGTCCTAAAGCCCTTACAAAATGCAAGGGACATAGAACATTAGCACGCATGTACAGCATGTGTTTGGGAAGGCACAGGTTATGTTGGCCTTTATTGCAATTATAAGGAATTCTGGGTACATCTGTATAGGGCTTTGATGTGACCACATCTAGAATACTGTATGCAGTTTCAGTCTCCAAATTTAGGAAGGATATAATTACTTTGAAGAGGTACACCAATGGTTCATTACTACACACTGTTTTCTAGGATGAGGAGGTATGATGACAGGCTGAGTAAATTGTGTTCATATTTTCCGGATTTTAGAAGAATGAGAGATAATTTAGGTGCTGGAGTATGGTGATTTAAACACTTTTTACTATTTTTTGTAAAAATACAACTGAAAATGAATTACTATTCTATTCTATTGTAATCTTGTTGAAACTTATTGGATTGTGAAGGAGGCTAATATTGTAGGTACTTAAAGATTTTGTCCTTGGCTGGTAAATTAGGAAATATGGGCACCATTTCAAGACAAAGAGTCATTAAGGACTAAGATGAGGAGAAATTTCATTTAAAGGGTTCAGAATTCTCTGCCCCAGAGTGCTAAGGAAAGTTCATCATTGAATATATACAAGTCTGGGATAGAAAAATTACTGGGCTCGTTTGGAATCAAGAGGTGTGGGTGCAAACGAGACACTGGAGTTAAAGCAGATGACCAGCCCTGAGCGTATGGAATGATTGATCAGGCTTAAGGACTGTACTCTACTCCTATTTTTCTCCTGTTATCAATTCTCATGCTCTAATATTCTTAATAAATAACGTTCAATGACTCCACTCACAAAAGGAATGAACAGTCCATTATGGTACAAAGTACAAGAGAGCAGCCAGCACCTGTGGAGTCACACCCTTGCAAAAGTCAACAATGTTGAAAAATGAGAAAAGGTTAGTCATGAAAACAAAGTTGCTGGAAAAGCTCAGCAGGTCTGGCAGCATCTGTGGAGGAGAAAACAGAGTTAACGTTTCGGGTCCAATGACCCTTCCTCAGAACAGA
>JAHRHZ010000267.1:26321113-26353908 GCA_024137785.1 Ginglymostoma cirratum | reverse complement strand
TCTGTTCTGAGGAAGGGTCATTGGACCCGAAACGTTAACTCTGTTTTCTCCTCCACAGATGCTGCCAGACCTGCTGAGCTTTTCCAGCAACTTTGTTTTTGTTCCTGATTTACAGCATCCGCAGTTCTTTTGGTTTTTAAAATAGTCATAAACATTGGTCAAATCCTATGTTTCAGACATTTCCAGAACTTTCATATCTTCTAATATTTGCGATTGTTTTGTGTGAAAGGACGGCAATGAATTGTTCAGTGGAATATTCACTGTTTATATTGTGTTCCATTAATATTTACGACTTTTCCAATGAATGACTTGAGGAAAATTGTTTTATGGTTCGGTTGACATTTCTGTGGGTTCTTTACTTCTCATGTATGAAAATCAAAATTTGATGAGTCACAATTTAAAATGTCATTTGATAGTGAGCAAAAACAGGAACATGTAGTGTACAACACAACTTTAATCATTTCTTGGGATCAACAGAGTATTAAAATATTTGGATTCGGGGAGGTTCCTGTGATTCTCTTTTTCTCCACAATAGTATAACTTACTCATATTGGTGCACTTTTAGCCATGTAGTATCTCAACCTCGTGCTTAACTAGTGATTGATGTGATAAACTATGCCATGATAGCATTTGTAAATTTGTGAAAATAAACAGGGATCTGCCTTTAACACTTTTTGATAACAATTAGACTAGATGCTGATTCATGTGTGCGAGGCAAACACATAATTTGTAATCGCCACATGCACTTAAAGTAAACTGCTCACTGGCATCATCTGCTGAATCTTTTTTACTTATTAATCATTTTTACTCTCCCCTGAAATGATTTCTTACTTTCCACCCCTCAACTCTGGAAATGGTAAATGTTTAAATTAGAAGTACATGCTGCTTTCATTCTACATATTAAGACCATCACTCTTTTCCACTCTGTTTCTTCACCTCACTTATTTTGTTGTTAATATCGTGATGAATTTGCATATTGTGTTAAACCAATAATATATTCCGGTTCCAAGAACAATGTTTCACAATGTGTAATTAGCAGCTCGATAAAAAGTAAAGTTACACTTAAAAGTAACAATTTTATGAATGTGTTGGTATGTGATTTTATCCAGAACTGATTCTAGTTATTTGAAATTAATACGTTTAACACATTGCTTTCAGGGCACAAATCAGGGAGGCTAGCTGAAAATTCCAATAAAACTTGAGTCAGATAAGTTCATCACTTTGAACATTATTCCATTCTGCAAAGTAAATGATCTTCACTAGGCGAGGTGTTAGCAATCCTGGAAAGTCTGAGAAGAGACAAGTCCCCTGGGCCGGATGGGATCTATCCTAGGATTCTCTGGGAAGCTAGGGAGGAGATTGCAGAGCCTTTGGATTTGATCTTTTTGTCGTCATTGTCTACAGGAATAGTGCCAGAAGACTGGAGGATAGCCAATGTTGTCCCCTTGTTCAAGAAGGGGAGTAGAGACAACCCTGGTAATTATAGACCAGTGAGCCTTACTTCGGTTGTGGGTAAAGTGTTGGAAAGGATTATAAGAGAGAGGATTTATAATCATCTAGAAAGGAATAATTTGATTAGGGATGGTCAACATGGTTTTGTGAAGGGTAGGTCGTGCCTCACAAACCTTATTGAGTTCTTTAAGAAGGTGACTAAACAGGTGGATGAGGGTAAAGCGGTTGATGTGGTGTATATGGATTTCAGTGAAGCATTTGATAAGGTTCCCCATGGTAGGCTATTGCAGAAAATTTGGAGGCATGGGATTGAGGGTGATTTAGCGGTTTGGATCAAAAATTGGCTAGCTGTAAGAAGACAGAGAGTGGTGGTTGATGGGAAATGTTCATGCTGGAGTTCAGTTACTAGTGATGTACTGCAAGGATCTGTTTTGGGGCCACTGCTGTTTGTCATTTTTATAAATGACCTGGATGAGGGCGTAGAAGGATGGGTTAGTAAATTTGCGGATGACACTAAAGTTGGTGGAGTTGTGGATAGTGCGGAAGAATGTTGCAGGTTACAGAGGGACATAAATAAGCTGCAGAGCTGGGCTGAGAGGTGGCAAATGGAGTTTAATGTGGAAAAGTGTGAGGTGATTCACTTTGGAAGGAGTAACAGGAACACAGAGTACTGGGCTAATGGTAAGATTCTTGGTAGTGTGGACGAGCAGAGAGATCTTGGTGTCCATGTGCATAATCCCTGAAAGTTGCCACCCAGGTTGATAGGGTTGTTAAGAAGGCGTACGGTGTGTTAGGTTTTATTGATAGAGGGATTGAGTTTCGGAGCCGTGAGGTCATGTTGCAGCTGTACAAAACTCTGGTGCGGCTGCACTTGGAGTATTGCGTGCAGTTCTGGTCGCCGCATTATAGGAAGGATGTGGAAGCATTGGAAAGGGTACAGAGGAGATTTACCAGGATGTTGCCTGGTATGGAGGGAAGGTCTTATGAGGAAAGGCTGAGGGACTTGAGACTGTTTTCGTTAGAGAGAAGAAGGTTAAGAGGTGACTTAATAGAGACATACAAGATGATCAGAGGATTAGATAGGGTGGACAGTGAGAGCCTTTTTCCTCGGATGGTGACTGGCTAGCACGAGGGAACATAGCTTTAAATTGAGGGGCGATAGATATAGGACAGATGTCAGAGGTAGATTCTTTACTCAGAGAGTAGTCAGGGCATGGAATGCCTTGCCTGCAGCAGTTGTAGACTCGCCAACTTTAAGGGCATTTAAATGGTCGTTGGATAAACATATGGATGATAATGGAATAGTGTAGGTTAGATGGGCTTCAGATTGGTTTCACAGGTCGGCGCAACATCGAGGGCCGAAGGGCCTGTACTGTGCTGTAATGTTCTATGTTCTATGTTCTATCTACAATGGCGACACATTCAAATTTTGTCAATAACTGTTCAAATCACGCTAATGAGCAATCAGAGATCCATTTGGTCAGTTGGCTGGATGGCTATCTTGTGAATGCAAAATGATGCCAATAGTGTGGGTTCTTTTCATACTCTGGCTGAAGTTACCACGAAAGCCCCCATTCTCAACCGCATCAGTCTCCTGTGGCACAGTGACCCTCAGAATAAACTCACCGTGAGTAATCTCTCACTTGTGCAATGCCCCTCTGGGACTGTGGAAACATTCTTAAAGGAGAACTTGGGTAGTAGTCACGGTTGATCTGAGTGTTAGGAGTCATCAGCTTACAAACTGAAGACTACCACAAATGTTGCAAAATAAATATTACCTGTGAAGTGCTTTATGCATGTATGAGATAAATTACAGATCATTTCATGGATACCAGGAAAATAAAAATCAAATGCCAGAAATTCTCAAGTGAGATTCTCCCAATTTCCCACCAAGAGTAATTTGGCTGCCAATTTGCCTGCCTGAGAGACCTACCCAACAGTTGTCAGTTAAAAGGCTGTCCATCTAAAGTAAGGTTAGGATATGTGGTGTTGCAGCTGAAATCTACACATCAAAGCTGTTCTGAGTGAGCAGGTATCACAGAAAAACTCAAGGACCTTTTCTGCCAACCCTGTGTAGTTGTAGATTTCCACTTTATCGACAGTATGAAACAATTCTCCTTTTTTCAATGTTGATAAGCTTAATAGATGCTATCTCCTTTCCATGTTCCACCTTGCATTAAGGAAGCTTAATGGAATCTTCTATTAGTTGTCCCTTGGATAGTTGTTTCACAGCAGCTTGTTCCTTGACTAATTGTTCTCTGATTGGCTTGTCCTCATCAAGACTGGGTATAAGCTGAAACAAAAACAGAAGTTGCTGGAAAAGCTCAGCAGGTCTGGCAGCATCTCTGAAGAGAAAATCAGAGTTAACGTTTTGGGTCCAGTGACCCTTCCTCAGAACTGATGGTAGCTGGGAAAACATCAGTTTATGTGCAGAAAATAGTGAGGGGGATGCGGCAGGGAGTAAACACTGGTATAGAACCGGAAGAGAGAGAGGAGCAGTTAGACAGACAAAGGAGTTGATAACGATCTGGCTAGGATGGTGAGTAGTTATTAACGGGGACTGTTAGTGACTAACAATGGTAGTGTGTAATGGCAGGCTATGTGGTTACAAGGCCTGGCGTGTGGGGTGGGGGGCTGGGACATGGGAGAGTTTAGGTCCTAAAATTATTGAACTCGATATTGAGTCCAGAAGGCTGCAGGGTCCCCAACAGGAAAATGAGGTGTTGTTCTTTCAGCTTGCGTTGAGCTTCACTGGAACACTGCAACAAGCCAGAGACAGAGATGTTGGCCAGGGAACAGGGTGGTGTGTTAAAGTGGCAGGCAACAGGAAGCTCTGTGTCTTTTTTGCGAGCAGAACGTAGATGTCCTGCAAAGCAGTCATCCAGTCTACGCTTAGTTTCCCCAATGTAGAGGAGACCACATTGTGAGCAGTGAATACAGTAACTAGATTCTGAGAAGTGCAGGTGAAATGTTGCTTCACCTGGAAGGTATGTTTGGGCCCTTGGATACTGGGGAGGGACGAGGTAAATGGGCAGGTGTTGTACCTTCGCCGGTTGCAGGGGACGGTGTCGTGGGGCTTTGGGCGATGTTGGGGATGAAGGAGGAGTAGACCAACGTGTCCTGGAGTGAACGGTCCCTGCAGATGACGGACAGGGGAGGGGACGGTATAAGTTGGCCTCTCTTGACCTGTTTGCTGTCATTCATAACTGAGTGAACTCCTTCTGCTACTTCAAGAATATTGAGGTCAAACTATGCATTTATGCAGAAGAGTGAGGTTTCTTGATTAGGAATTGCGTTACTTCTGTATGTGCTGAAGTGTTGCCCGTCACATACCTTGGGAGATGTACCAACTGGACCATGTAGTTTGATCTCTGAAGACATAAACTGCTGTTTCTTCACCTATAATGAACAAGACAGTGGAACTTACTGCAGTATGAGGTTTAAAATTAAAGAGATGCCCATTAATATAAGTTGGCTCTGTCCAGTATAGTTCATTCACTCTGTCCTGAGACAGCCTAAGCCTGTGCCAACACTGTGTCCTGTTTGAGCAGAGGAAGTGGCTTTGAGGATCAAAGTCTTTGGACCTCCTCTGTCCCCGACACATGCTAAGGGACCTCCAGCTGTGATTTTTTCACGAGGTGCAGCTTCCATGACGTGTTGCTGCTGGTCCAAGGCTAGTTGGCATATCCCTTCCTTGTCTATCTCCCCGGCCCTTTGCTGCACGGCAACAACACCGATCACACCTGTTGTGGCTGGGTCCATTGGTTAAGCTGGCAATGAATGTAAGTCAGAAAGATAGGAATAGGACAAAAACAGTCAACAGTCACAACCATTGAAAGTGACGGCTCAACATGCCTCTCTATAGATTGAGACAAGTTGTGTTCCAACAAGGGAGACTCAAATTGCCACTTTGGCATGGGACATTATTTTGAAGAGTGTTGCAGCAGGCAAGCCACAGTGAGGTAGTAGCAGGTGGCAACTGCTGCATGACTACTAATGCCCCTTTTTGCAACGTCTACCTCCGCCATGAAAGGCAACATATAAGGGAGCGTATAAGGGAGCATTCTATTATGCCTATAGTTGAAGTGGAAAGGTAATTTGTTCCATATTCTTTGCAGCCTGGAATGTCTGCCTTCGCTATGTGTGAGGTGTAAGCTTTTAAAGTTTTTTAAAGATTTTAATACTTACTTCTGTTTCACAGAACTTGTATCTGCAATTCAAGTCACTGAATTTGCCTCTGTCAAAGGTGTGCTTATGGGACATTACTGTATTGGAACAGTTAATGAGCAGTTTATTATTTTGATAAGTATTCAATAGAGTTACAGTTAAGCCAGTTCTTTTATTTTAGAGTCATAGAATCATACAGCATGGAAACAGATCCTTTGGTCCAACCAGTCCATGCCGAACATAATCCTAAACTAAACTAGTCCCAGCTGCCTGTTCCTGGACTACATCTCTCCAAACTTTGTCTATTCTTGTACTTATCCAAATGACTTTTAAATGTTGCAACTGTGCCCACATCCACCACTTCGTCGGGAACCACCCTCTGTGTAAACAATTTGGATCTCATGTCTTTTTTAAATCCCTCTCCTTTCACCTTAAGAATGTGCCCCTAGTCTCGAAATCCCCTAAGCGAGGGAAAAGACAACTACAATTACCTCTAGCTATATCTTTCATTATTTTATCAAATTCTATCAGGTCACCTCTCAACCTCCAATGCTACAGGAAAAAAAGTCCTAGCCTATCCAACCTTTCTTTATAACTCAAACCTTCTATACTAGGCAGCATCCTGGTAAATCTCTTCTGAACCCTCTCCAGCTGAATAATATCCTTCCTGTAACAGGGAGACCAGGACCGGACACAGTACTCCAGAAGATGCCTCACCAATGTCCTGTACAACCTCAACATGACTTCCCAACTCCTATACTCAAAGGACTGAGTAATGAAGGCAAGTGTTCTAAATGCTTTTTGAACCACCCTGTCTAAATGTGACACAAACTTCGAAGAATTATCAACCTGCGCCCCTAGGTCCCTCTGTTCTACAACACTACCCAAGGCCTTACCATTATTTGTGTAAGCCCTACCCTTGTTTATTGTACCAAAATGCAACACCTTGTATTTATCCAGATTGAACTCCATCTGCCATTTGTCAGCCTAATGACCCATTTGATCAAGGTCCCTTTGTAATCTTAGAAAACCTTCTTCACTTTCTACAATGCCACCAATTTTTGTGCTGTCTGCAAACTTACCTCTTTATTATTTAGTCTGTATTTTAACTATAGTGTATGAATCCAGCATGTTTTGCATCAAGCCGTATAATTTGACCAATCAAAATACATCCAGAACACAACACTCAGCACTTACCTTTAAAATAAGAAAATGTTAGGTTCTAGGATATCTCCTTAACATATCTTTGAGGGGGTTTGGTCTGGTCCATGACATCCCCTTAATCGGCAACTTGTACTGTCTAACAAGAAACTCACAAAAGCATAAAAGGCACTGAATGATGCTGCTGAGATGGGCCTTAAAGGACTTCTCATCCAAACCTTCCATATATCTTGCCATAACCCACATAGCTCATAAATTCCAACTAATCCATCAGAAACAAAAAACAAAAATACCAGTGACTTTACGTTATAATTGAAAATAATATTGATGATTTAAGATTTGCAAAGGAGTATGTTATAGCAAGATCCCCACTGATCACAGCTTCCAGCCAAATTTTAAATGTTTTTCTTTAGAATCTTATCATTTTTCTTGATATTGAAAACATATCAGGCAAAGATAACCTAACAAATAGTAACCATAGGAAACTTACCCCATGTAAGTATCTCTTCTCTCACTGTCAAGTGACTTAGTCTTGAAATATTGTGATCAACAACTATTGTTTCACAAATTGCTATAATGAAAAACTAATGGCAATGTGAGGGGTTGACAGAACAGTTGAGAGATCATTGACAATCACATAATAAATTCTGCTTAAGAGTCTTCATTTCCTAATCAAATATCATCCATTGATTCCCTGAAGCTGTTTCACGATAAATGCATTGTTATCTTGTATGAATTCTTTATCTTGAGAGTCACTTCATCCACTCACCTTGGCTCCATAACCCTTATCAACCCAGGTGAGCAAAGATCAAATTAAAGGAGTAATGAAAGATAATTTCAAGCTCCACTGTGTAATATAACTCAATGAATAGTTTGTCTAGTCTTACATGAAGAAGCTAGCTTTGATAAGTGAATGAAATGGCCAAAGTATACATGTAAGAATGCCCTATATATGCTAATGGTACCAAGGAGTAGTATCAATAGTGAAGTGGAAATTTGTGCAGATTACCGTGAATAATTAATTTCATGCAACATCTTTTCCTGATCATTATCCCTTACAGGATCTCTTTATACCCAACAGAATATCTCTTTGAAAGGTTGCAGTTATTATAACATGGAAGAAACATTAGATCATTCAGCTCCTGTAGCCTATTTCATCTTCTTAATGTATCAAGTCCATCCTCCTGTCTTAGTACCAATCTCTTAATTGCCTCATTAGCAAAAATCGATCATTTTCAAATTTAACAAAATTTATTGAGCTAAAGTTTACTAAATTTTGTTGGAGAGAATTCCACAGTTCCATTATTATTTGCATGAAGAAATATTTGTTAACTTTGTTATCAGAGGAAAAAGAACTGTGGATGCTGAAGAGCTGAAATAATACTGACAAAGTGTGACTGGACTCAAAACATCCACTGTACTTCCAGAAACTGTGCCGTAACTGAAGTGATGTATATCTCTTTAAAAGCTAATTGGGTGCCTGGTCTTTTAAATAATGATGGGTCCCCGGCTGCTCTTTAATCACAGAACTGTTAGGGTACAGAAAAGGGGATCTTGCCTTCATTGTCTCTTCAAACAAGTATCATTCCTTGGTGCAAAACTCCAGTATTCTTCCCATAGCTTTACACACTATTTCTCTCCAAATAACCATCCAATTCCTATTTGAATGGCTCAATTGAACCTAGCCCCACTACACTTCCAGGCAGTGGATTCCATTTATTTTTATTCTATAAATGAGTGACAAGTGAATATGCCGCATGGTCGGTGTTTGTCAATCGGCTGTAGGGGCTCTTGCAGTGCAGAGGTAGGGTCCCTAACCCTGGATGAATTTCAAGTCCAACCTGCTTCAGAGATTTGCAAGAAACATTTCTGAATAGGTTGGTTAGAAAAATAGATTCATTTTTTTTAAAATTGTAAATCAGCTGTGAAAACAGGGGCCCCTTTGTGCCGAAGTGGTAGTGTCCCTACCTCTAAGCGATCAGGTCTGGGTTCAAGTCCCACGTGCTCCAAAGATACATGATAACACCTCTGAATAGGTTGATTAGAAAAATAGGTTAACGCTGAAAAAAAACACTTTGGGACATCGTTATAAAAATTCTAAACTAGCTGTCTTATCAGCTGTAACATATTCAACATCCTGATCCTGCTCACCTAGAGGCCTCTGCTGCCTGCACAAATACCTACACAATCATTCCTCCCAGCAAGGGCCTCACTGGGAGCAGCCAGAGCTGTTGTGAATTCCAGCTGCCAGACAACAGATCCAACCTTTACAGCCAGAACATTTCCCAGGTCAACCTTATCTCAATTACTTTGACATTCTTCTGGGGACATTCCTGATTGAGAGCTCATCTCAGAAGTGGCAGGAATCATGGCAGCCACAGTTTAAATGAAATTCGCAGCATTCAGATTTCTGAATTGTGGAAATGAGTTTGGAATTTTGACTGAAGTGAGCTTGATCAATAAAATTTCAGTGACAGACGTTCTGTCACATATCTTGAAGAATCATACAATGTTAAAGTGATGACCTTGGCAGAAAAAGCTACCAGTTCTGAAAAATGTTTTTTTTTCCCAGAAAATAATGTACCAGTCAGGAGACTAGTGATAAACTGATCCCTTTGAATATGTTTACAGTCACTGCAAATCAATATATAAAAAGTTATAGGAGTTTTATATTTGAAGGTGACGTCGTTGCAGTTTTAACGATATAAAAGCAAAAAGAATTGTTATTCTTAGAGATATAGGGGTGTCAGCCTGTTCACAAAGGACACGATTTTTTTCTCCAAAAGTTTGTTCCATAAATAGAACATAGAACAGTACAGCACAGTACAGGCCCTTCGGCCCACGACGTTGTGCCGAAATTTTACCCTAGTCCTAAGGTCTATCTAACCTCCACCCCTACTTTATATTATCATCCATATGCCTATATAATAGCCGCTTGATTGCCCCTAATGAGGCCGACTTCACTACCCTCTCTGGCAATGCATTCCATGCCCCGACCACTCTCTGAATAAAGAACCTACCTCTGACGTCTCCCGTATATCTACCTCCACTCACTTTAAAACTATGCCCCCTCATAATAGCTACCTCCAGCCTAGGAAAAAGTCTCTGGTTGTCCACTCTATCTATACCTCTGAACATTTTGTACACCTCTATCAAGTCACCTCTCATCCTGCGTCGTTCTAAAGAGAAAAGCCCTAGCTCTCTCAACTTTTCCTCGTAAGACCTTCCCTCCGTTCCAGCAACATCCCGGTAAATCTCCTCTGCACCTTTTCGAATGCTTCCGCATCCATCCTGTAATGAGGCGACCAGAACTGGACACAATACTCCAGATGTGGCCAAACAAGGCTTTTGTCTAGCTGAAGCATAACTTCACGGTTCTTGAACTCGATCCCTCTTTAATGAAAGCTAACACACCATACACGTTCTTAACAACTCTATCTACCTGGGTGGCAGCTTTCAGGGAACTGTGGACATGAACCCAGATCCCTCTGCTCCTCCACCCTGCCAAGAATCTTTCCATTAACCCTGTATTCTGCTTTCAAGTTTGTCTTTCCAAAATGAATGTGTATTGATCAAGGACACTGATGGAAATTGGTAATCTGTTCCATTTTATACAGTAAAATTAAACTGTGCTTTAGTCCGTGGTTCAATTACTGAGGAAGTTGTGGCAAAAAAGAACCTATTACTGATTGACCTTTTCCAAAAAATTAAGCTGGCTGGACACCATATGTGATCTTCAAATGTCTCCTCAAAGTCCATTGAAATCCTTAAAGATATACCAGCATGATCAATGGATTTGGAAAAAATGTGCCTGTATCTGAAACTGTTGCAAAGAACAATACTTTGAATCAAGAGATGTGTAAAGAGTCAAAACCTGAGACTTCTGAGTTTAAAAGACATGGACTGAAACAAAGAGTTAAATTCAATTTTTACTAAAATTGAGTCTGTATGAATTAAACCTATAGACTAACCCTAAGACACAATTATCAAAGCTAAATACAGCAGCACTTTTAAACTGATGGAGTTACAAAAAGACAGTGTCTAAAGCAAAATGACTTGATTGCAACTAAAACTGAGACTGTGGAACTATGAATATAAATTTAAGTTTCGGATTGTAAATTAATCCTGTATTTACACGGGAGAAAGAGGACCCAGCTGATCGCTTGGCTTAGATTTTTATTATACTTACAGCCATTATATGAATGATGATTTGGAATTAAACCTGACCAACAGGGTTCCTGGACTGAATTTAAACAAGAACAAGAGGTCATACTGAAGCTACTTAAGTGAAAAGAGCAGTGATGAAGGGTTTTGTCTCAAGTGCCAGCTTCCGCCTAATGGAATCTGAAACTGAAAGGAATTGTTCACAAGACCTCTTGATAAAGTTGCTCATACTGATCAAAATCTGCAATATTTTAACCAATGACAAAGAAAAGTGAAATTTTCTTGGCAAAAGGAAAAAGGAAATTAATTGCAAGGCATGAGAGAAAGTGAAACTATCAGGAAGTGAATGAACTTTTGTTTGGTAAAGAGCTGGAATCCTAAAATTCGACATTAATTGAACTTTGATTCTGAACAGTTACATCAACTTGTTGACACAGGTCAAACACTGTCATACTCCCAAGGTACAGGGCAGAATTTCCCCAGCTCCTGAATGATGTGAGCCCATGGCCTTTGCAAATCTAGTCACGTGGAATGAACTGTGGTCCTTAGGACCTCTGGAGGAGGCCAAGATGGATCATCCACTCAGCAATTTTGGCTGAAGATAATTGAAAATGCTTCAGCCTTCTCTCTTGCATTGACGTGATGGGGAACCCTATCACTGAACATAGTGATACTCGTGAACCTTCCTCCTCCTCCTCCAGTAAATTATATAATAGTCCACTACCATACATGACCGGATGTGGCATAACTGCAGATCTGATCTGTTGTTTGTGGAATCACTCAGCTCTATCACTTGCTACTTCTGCTGTTTGGCACACAAGTAGCCCTGTTTCATAGCTTCACCAGGTTGACACCTCATTTTTCGATATGACTGGTGTTATCCTGGCATGCCCTCCTGTGCTCTTCATTGAACCGGGGCTGATGTCCTGGTTTGATGGTAATGATTGAGTGGGGGATATGCTGGGCCATGAGGTTGCAAATTGTGTTGGGAGTACAATTCTGCTGCTGCAATGGCAGAGTGGTATTATCTGGACTGTTAATCCAGGGACCCAGATAAAGTTCTGGGGACTCAGGTTCAAATCCAGCCACGGCAGATGGTGGAATTTGAATTCAATCAATATCTGGAATTAAGAATCTAATGATGACCATGAATCCGTTGTTGGTTGTCAGAAAAACCCATTTGGTTCACTAATGTCCTTTAGGGAAGGAAACTGCCATCCTTACCTGGTCTGACCTACAGGAATGTGTTTGATTCTTAACTGCCCTTTGGGCGATTAGGGATGAGCAATTGCCTGGCCAGCGATGCCCTCGTCCCATGAATGAATAAAAGCACCTCATGATTGCCGAGTCTTGAGTTGTTAGATCTTTTTGAAGTCTGTCCCATTTAGCATGTTGATGGTATCACACAACACAATGGAGGGTATTTTTAATGTGAAGGCATGACTTTATCCCCATAAGGACTGTGCAGCGGTCACAGATACTGTCATGGACAGTTGCACCTGTGACAAGTAGGTTGGTGAGGATGAGGTGATATATACTTTTCCCTCTTATTGATTCCCTCAATATCTTCCCTGCATCTTAATATCACACATGGGAATGTTCAATGATGATTACACAATGTTCAGCACTATTTGCAACTCCTCAGATATTGATGCATCCATATTCAAAGGAAGCAAGGTCAAGATAATGTTCAGGCCTGGGCTAATACATGGCAATGACAGGCAATGGCTATCTCCAACTGAAAATTCTAACCATTCCAGCTTGAAGTTCAACAGCATCATCATCCCACATTCTTCCACTGTCAACATCCTCAGATTACCATTAACCAGAAACTGAATTGTCACAACTATTCTGTGGCTACAAGAGCAGGTGAGAAGCTAGGAATCCTGCAGCAAGTAACTCACCTCCTCACTCCCCAAAGCCTGTTTACTATTTACAAGTCACAAATCAGGAGTGTGATGGAATACTCCACACTTGCCTATAATAGTCCAGCTTCAACAGAACTCTAGAAACTTGATAACAAGGTGTGGAGCTGGATGAACACAGCAGGCCAAGCAGCATCATAGGAGCAGGAAAGCTTGACGTTTCGGGCCTAGACATCCTGCTCCTCTGATGCTGCTTGGCCTGCTGTGCTCATCCAGCTCCACACCTTGTTATCTTGAATTCTCCAGCATCTGCAGTACCTATTATCTCTAGAAACTTGACACCATCCAGGACAAAGCAGCCACGTGTCCGGCACCACATTCACAACTGTTATCCACCACTGATGGTCAGTAGCAGCAGTAATTCACCAAGATTCCTTACACAGCACTTTCCAAACCCAAGACCACGTCCATCTAGGAGGACAAGAGCAGTAGATACATGGGAACACAACCACCTTCAAGTTTCCCTTGAAGCCACTCACATTCCTGACTTGGAAATATATCACCATTTCTTTAGTGTCATTATGTCAAAATCCTGGAACTCCCTTGCTGACGATATTGCGAGTCAACCTACAGCACATTTACTGCAGCAGTTCAAGAAGGCAACACACCTCCACCTTCTCAAGGGCATCTAGGAATGGGCAACAAATGCCGGACCAGTCTGTGAAGCCCACATCCCAAGAATGAATTAAATGAAATTGTTTCCTCACAGGGGCTGAGGAAGTGGGTGTCAAGTGCTCCACCACCTGTCTTGACTCTATTTGTCCTATTGTGGCTTGTTTTCTCCTGGAGTGAGACAAAGGGAAGCACTGAGTGAGATGGAAGTGACTGGCACAGCTGTTAATGCTCGTGCAGATGGGGAAATGTAGTGAGGTGTCCTCAGTGGATGAGTAGGAAGTGCAGCAGCCATACAAAGTGAGTAGTCTGGGGGATTCAGGTGGGTGAACACGATTAAGAGTAGTAGAGTATGAGCCTTGGTGAGACTTGGATGCAGGAACTGAGTTAGAGTGAGTGTAAGTTAGCAGAGACAAGATGGTGGGGGAGGCAATGGCCTAGTGGTATTATCGCTGGGCTGTTAATCCAGAGACCCAGATAGTGTTCTGGGGGGCCATGTTCAAATCCCGCCGCCAGTAAAATATCTGGAATTAAGAATCTATTGATGACCATGAATCCATTGTTGATTGTCAGGGGAAAAAACCCATCTGGTTCACTAGTGACCTTTAGGGAAAGAAACTGCCATCCTTAGCTGGTCTGGCCTACATTTGACTCAAGACCCACAGCAATATGATTGACTCTTAACTGCCCTCTGGATGATTAAAGATGGGCAATAAATGCTGCCTAGCCAGCAATGCCTTCATCCCGTTAATGGATAAAGAAGAAAAAACCATTAACCTTCTTACTTCACTGTTGCTCATTCCTCTAGACAGTAGGATCCACACTAACCCAATGGCAACTTCTGGCCAGGCTGGCAGGGCCTGGTGCTCCTGAAAAAAGAGAATGGCCCCCTCTTCTCCACCTCCATGTCCATAGGGTCCTCTCAGCAAATTGAGGTGACAACCTGCCTCTGTCAGGCATCTCCAGGGCTATTCTTCCTACACTGCAATGTGAGTGATGGCTGTCCCTGGCCTGAAGCAAGTGCTGCACAGTCCTGGTTTGATCTGGCATTGGTGGTTGGAATCCCAGAAGACCCTGGCACTAGCCAGTACATCTGCCACAAGGGAGCACGAAAAAGCAGGGGAGCAGTACCAACGAGGCATGGTACCTATACAATGGAGAGAGTATGGAGAATTGCACAAGAAAACATTGCTGGAGCTCACAGAGAGAAACTCTCCATGAAACTCTCCAGAATTAACACTTAGTCTGTTTGGTAAAATTGTACCCACACTACTTGATGGCAAATTGTAGTATCATGTGGCAGAGTATTACTTATACTTTATGTTGTAGATTAGTGATCAGACAATGCTGTACCTCAAACAGTGGTTTTGAAAGTTCATTGCCTTGAGTGAAGGTGATAAAAATGTGAAATTTGTAGTAATGTTTTGTTCTGGGACTGTCTCTATAATTTAAGGTAAGATGAAAAGATTAAATCACGTAACTACGAAGTCACCATCACAATGTATAAAATTAACAGAAAATGCCCACGTGTTAGGGTTCCACAAACAGTGACCAGCTAATCTGTTTAAATGATATTGGTCATGTGCATATTCAAGAAAATGGGAAAACTTTTGAAATAGGATCGACTCTATTCACTTGAAAGGACAACTCAGTTTATTTTAAGTGTCTGCCTGAATTATGAGTTAAATCTCTGGAATGGGCTTGAACCTATGGACAAGAGCGCTCTCACTGAGCCAAGGTTGGCATTGCCTTTGGGACTTGCTCTAACATTGTACATAAATGGCACTACTATTTTTCAATCAAAAGCAGAAAAATGGATGACATTATAAAACTTTTAAAGTGACATTTAAAATATTTATATTCTTTTACCATTTAGAAAAAGATGGGATGTGATTACTATCTCGAGTGACACTGGATCCACAAGGAATTCTGAAGGCATTCAGTAAAGATCTTTGAAGATGAGCATTCAGGTCCTGAATATCAAGAGTGTCCTCTGCATATGGGTATAAAGTTGCTGCTAACACCATTGTACATTGTGCAAATTCTTCATACACTTCTGTTAAGAGGTTGGATGTACATCACATCTTCTCCAAAGCCTTTCTTCCATTATCCAGCTAGCCACAGCTTCCCTTATTTTGTTCCCATAACTAAACTGCTTGTAGGCAGATAGTCCTCTTTCTATTCCCGTACTATTAGCACAGGATACCAGTAAAGATTCACTTTTGGCTCTCATCTTTTCATCATCAGCGACGTAATCTGCAAAGAAAACGTATGTTTACACATGTATACCAATAACATCCAGAGCGACTCCTCCATTTCCTCTCTCAGCCCCTCTTTCACTCCATCAGACTGACTGTCCAACATTCAAACTTTGATCAACAACATTACAGTTAGACAACACAGGGAAGAGAAAAACCATCAGGTTTGGTCCCTGTACAACTCTGCACAAGTGACACTAATTACATCTCTCTCACACAATCACCTCAAGCTGTTCATAACACTGGCATTCTTTTTGATCCTGAGTTCAGTTCTGACTCTATATTTTCATCATCACAAAGATTATTTACTTCCACCTCCTAACAATAGCTGTCTCCACCCTTACCTCTTTGGCTATCAGAGCTCATTTGTCACTGGACCCTTCATTCATGTTTCTGTCACCTCCTACCTCACTTTTTGTAATGCGCTAATGCTGAGCCTCCAAATATCTACCATCTACAAACTTCAACCCATTCAAAACTCACTATTAATTTCTCAAGGTCTACGAGGGATGGCCAGTTAGTGTTGGCCCAGTCAGCAATGCCCACATCCCATGAATAAATAAAACTCAATGACTAGTAATTATGTCCCACGCCCTGATTATACTTTACTGATCCCTGCTGACTTCCAATCCACCAAATCCTCCAATTTAAAATCTTTGTGTTGAATGGTTTTATCCATCTCTATCTTTTTTACTTTGTTCCAGTTCTCTGAACGGATTTTTGGTCCACAAAATAACTTAGCTCTGTACTTTGGTTCAATATCCATTTCACACCTCTGTAAATCTTGAAAAAGTTTCCAATGATAAATGAAACATATAAATGCAAGCTATTGTTAACATTACACATTTCTGACAGCTCCTGCTCTTCTATTTGTGCTGAATCCGTTATCCAATACTGCCTGTACTATTGAAATGTTACCTGATTATTAGATCAGAGATGTCCCAGGTAGACTGTGCAATTTCTATGCAATTTCCCTGGTCTTTACTGCCATCAGATGATGGCCTGTCACCTTAGGAAGTTCCTAGATAACAAAATGAAAACATGGTCTCACACTCCAAGGGCGTTAGATTAAAATGCCTTCTAACAGACATAACGTGTCAATTTATTAGATGCCATGTTGTTGTTATGCAGCTTGTGCCAGTTACTGATTGAAAAAATGAACAAGAGTAACATCGTTGCAAAGAAAAGGCACAGATGCTGGCTTGCGGCAGTAAGTCATTTCTTCTTTTCCATTGTTACTGTTTACTTGGGCTGCAGGCAAAAATAGTGAATGGCATCTCCTAACATCTTAGCCCTGTAATTGGGAAGACCCCTGTTGGATCTACACTCTGAGTGATTAGCTTTCTCACAAATAACACACAAAAGATGTACCAATGTTTCAAGCTCACTGGGTTTTTAGATAAGACCCTCCTTTCCTATGATATGATCTCCAAGGTGCCACCCTCAACACAGAAGTCCGAGCTAATTTCATCTGAGGAAGGTCACATTACAAGTAGCAAAAAACACATCCCTTTAAGTTCAAGGGATATCCCTTTAAAAGATACTTCCTTACCAATCCTCTCCTTCCCTAACCCACTCTTCCCCTCTCTTAGCCAATCATGCTGCTGCCAGGTTCCCTGAACAAGTTTACAATGTGCACTATGGTTGTAAAAATCAAAAACATCCAGTTCACAAAATGCAGCAAGATTACTTCATCTTTCTACCAAAGGAGACCCATCCACAATACAGCTGGGCGCTGGTACTGTTTTGCTGACAATTTAAAATCAGGGCTTACATACAAGTGATAATTATGAATTTCCACTCCTTGTTACCAATCTTTATATACCAGGAGTATATATTAAGAAGTTGAGCGTGCTGTTTTGAATCTTTTTAATTTCCATCCTTTTACAAAAGCAATCCCAAAAATGTCTTGAAGAATGTTAGCTACTGGATAATATTTGATTTTACCACTTCTGTCATTATAAGTTTTTTGAGGAAAGAAAATGTTGAAAGTGTTCCAAATCCTAGATATCATTGTCTCACAGTGCTTCCTTTGTCTGAGGTAAGTTAAACTTCAAATCCTCCAATCAATATGAATCTACCCACACACAAAAAATATTATGTTCCTACATGTAAGCCAAATATATTAAAGCAATCTGTATATGGATGTTACTGTTCCACCCAGTATAACAGAGCCCCAAAGGCATGGACAAATGCCCAGGCATGGAATGTCCATGTTACGACGTAAAACAAACAAGTAATTGCAGGATAGCTCACCATTATAATTCGGCACTGAATAGTGAATGGAGCACTGTTTGTGTATTACTTAACTATCAAGGATGTTTTTTGAGCTTTACTCTAAAGTTTACTCATGGAACTAAAGGATTCATTCTGAGAGGAGGGAAAAAAATTGTCAACATCTGCTTTTTCCGTCTGGACCAGGACAGAATAAACAGAATTTTCATCAGGGATTTAGATGATAATCGGGGAAACAAAACTAGAGTTAGTAACTCAGAGGTGTCTGAAACGAAGAGATTAATCCTCCATGTCGGATTACATGTCCATGTTTCTAGAGTCACAGGAGGGTGTAGGGTAGCATAAGTGGATTTTCAAGTTTAATGGGAAAAGGTGAAAGAATGGTCACTTAAACATTCAGCAACTAGATTTTTTTTTCACCCGGGAGAAGAAGACTCTAATAGAACTCCCCATTCCTAAAACTAAATGAGAAATCATGAGTTTTTTTAGAAATTCCAGAGATTTAAGAATTTGTGAGTTTTAATGGAAATTTGCTGGAATTACAGAATGATAGCTGTTGCTTTAATAAATTTGTTAAAATAAACAAGCAAAAGTGATATGGTTTTTCGTACATCAGGCAACTTTTGAGAGACTGAAGGAAGTCCTGATAATCAGTGTTTGCCACTGCTGATTTTTCCAGCCTTTCAGAGTGGTGACTGAAACTAATGAATTGGAGGAAGGTGTAATCTTGTTGCAGGACAACGCATTGGGAATAGATAAATCAGTGGGCTACTTCATTAAGGAAGTAAACCAGTATCAGAAGAAGTACTGCACTGATGCAGAAGAGACTTTGGGATTGTTATTAGTTCTTCAACTATGTCCAACACAGTGACATGGATAAAAACCAAAGAACTGCAGATACTGGAAATGAGAAATAAACAAGGGTGATGCTGCTGTTGTGTGGCGTACTGACCTCTCCACAATGGACGCTCAGTGCCAGCTCTTGACAGCTCCTCCTATCTCCCCAGGACCATGACCCCACCATGGAACACCAGGCTACCATGTCCACAATGGTCACTAATCTCATTTCATCTGATGTTCTCATCCTCACTGCCCCCAACCCCTGCACAGCCTGCTCTACCTCTTTCCCAAAATCCACAAATAGGACTGCCCAGGCAGTCCCATTGTTTCTGCCTGTCCCTGGCCCATTGAACCTATTTCTTCCTATCTTGACTCAGTGTGTTACTCTCATTGTCCAGTCCCTTCCCACTTGCAGTCACAATTCTTCTGATGCACAATTTCCAGTTTGCAGCCTCCAAGCGCCTCTTCACCACAGATGTGCGATCCTTTAAACATCCTCATCCCATCAGGACCGTCTCAGGGCTCTCCACTTCTTCAGGGAACAAAGGCCTAAATCATCCCGACCCACCACCCACCCTCCTCCACTTGGCCAATCTCGTCCTCACTCTGAACAACTTATCTTTTAATTCCTCTCACTTTCTTCAGGTCAGAGGTGAGGCCATGGGTACCCACATGGGCCCTGGTGATGCCTGTCTTTTTGTGGGATACATGCTACGTTCCTTGTTCCAGTCCTAGTCTGGCCCCCAACCACAACTGTTTCTCCAGTACATCAATGACATCATCAATACTGCTGCTCCCTCTCATCCGGAATTGAAAAAGTTTATTAATTTCCAATTTCCACCCTGCTTTCGCCTTTACCTGGTCCATCTCTGACTTCTCCCTTCCCTTCCTCAACATCTCAGTTTCAGTTTCTAGGGATATGCTTTCACAGGGACTGTTGCCTCTGAGACACCATGGTCCACTCCTAGTTTTACTCCCAACACCCCCCCACAGCCCCATGGCACCTTCTCCTGCAATCGCAGAAGGCATAACACCTGCCTGTTTCCTTCGTCCGTCCTCAGTATCCCAGGACCCAGACACACTTCCAGGTGAAGCAGTGATTTACCTGCACTTCACTCAATCCAGTCTACTGTATCCACTGCTCACAACCTGGTCTCCTCTACACTGGGGAGATGAAGTGCAGACTGGGTGATCTCTGCGGAACACCGATGTTCTATCTATAAAAATGATCCTGAGCTTCCAGTTGCCTGCCACATTAGCAC
This sequence comes from Ginglymostoma cirratum, assembly GCA_024137785.1. NCBI lineage: Eukaryota > Metazoa > Chordata > Chondrichthyes > Orectolobiformes > Ginglymostomatidae > Ginglymostoma > Ginglymostoma cirratum. The sequence goes on along the minus strand of JAHRHZ010000267.1, from coordinate 26,333,832 downwards.
ACCACCATGTTTCCTGGCCAACATCTCTGCCTCAGCTTTGTTGCAATGCTCTAGCAAAGCTCGGCACAAATCGGAAAAACAGCATCTCATTTTCCACTTGGAGCCGCTGCAGTCTTCACGATTCAAATTGAGTTCAGAGTATCTTCACCCCTAACCTTACTCCAACCCCCACACATCAGGCCTTATCATCACCCGAGCTGCTACTATAACCCAGTCATTGTCAGCCACTAACAGTCCCTATTAGCAATTATTCATTCCCCCAGGCTGACCTTTACCCATTCCTTTGGCTGTCCAACTGTTGCCCTCTCTCTTTGGGTTCCATTTCCACCTATTGTTTACTCCTCTCCTGCCCCCACAACATCCTCAGTATATATACCAACTTTTTTCTGGCTACAATCAGTACCAAAGAAGGGTCACTGGACCTGAAATGTTAACTCTGATTTCTCTCCACAGATGCTGCCAGACCTGCTGAATTTTTCCAGCCCATTCTGTTTTTGTTTCTGATTTCCAGCATCCCCAGTTCTTCCTGTTTTGCTGGAAGAGATACTGTGATTGCGGACGTAGTGACCTGTGTGTAAAATGCTAGAATTAATTTGAGGTTTAAGAAATGCTGAGATTGTGTAAGGAGAGAAGAAACACGAAATGATATGTCTTGTGCGCTTGTCATATTTTGTGCTGAAACGCATTTCAAAATGGAGGCATGTAATGACCATATCTTTCGGTTTTTTGCTGCATTTGGATTGTACACTGAAATGGGGAAAAGACAGTTTTAAAAACCAAAGCACTGGCCCACTTTTAACAAGAAAGTTGCCAGATATTCATCGTAAGCTCTGTTTACACTGCTGCTGGCTGAACCAGTGTGGGAACTCTACAGACAGCCAGGAGGTGTGTACCAAGGAAAATTCAGCCAACAACAAGTAGCTGATTGGTCCACGGAGTGGCGACCAGTTGACGATAACAAAAGCCTTCTGCCTGCCAACAATTATGTGATTGGCTCGCATATTGTTAAACAGCTTATGGATGCGAATGATTGGTTAGAAGTTCTCAGTCTACCAAAAAGGAAGGTATTGTCCCTTTCTCTGCACTAGAAAGGCACCTCAAGTCTGAAAAAAGCCAATTTATTTCCCCTTATCAGTTGCTGCAAGTTGTGGCTTTTAACAAGTCAGAGACTATAAGTATAAACCTGCTGCAATATGCCTCTTGCAAACAACTAGAAGTTCCTGGAGAAGGAACATCAAGGAGTAGCAAGTCCTGATAAGCCAAAATGATGATCACACTGAACCCTGTAGACAGGGATCACTGAATGTTTTCTCAGCTCATAAGACATAGGATTTTTTTGTGTCTGTCTGTATGTTTTGTCGGAGAGTTTTATAAGAGGGTTACAGTTTTAACAAGTAGCTATATATTGGAAGTCTATCATTGTTTATCTATGGCTAGAATCTATTTTATTTGTAGTACATATACATTCTTGTTAAGTGCAGAAACCTGGTCAATCTTGGTCTAACAGGATTGATAAATTTATGGAATTTTGTGCACTTGTATCAAATCAGTAATCTTTATGATGGAAAATAACTAGGCTTCATTTCTAGCACACTACCCCAGTGAGTCGTAACATTGCCTCCATTTACTTCATTTTACCTTATTAATATAAACTTACTCTCTTGCAGGTTGCCTCTCTGTGGCTTGCATGGCTTTTATCGTATAAGGGTAACACTGACGTGGCAAAATACAATATGTCCACACCCTATCTGATTGGTAGATTGATTGGTCAGTACTCCCCACAGTCACAAGCTACCTGCCTTTCCTGAAGCATGTGGCAACAGATTATACAGTAAACACACTGCATGTGCTTCATACAAATAGCCATGAGTGAATGTCAAAGGCGAGCTATCCTTAAGTGGAATGAAGGAGGTCTACAGTCAATCAGGGGGTACTGCTAGAGTCAGACAAAGTGCTTACCCAATTACACTACAGAGGTTGGGCAATCAGGAATTGGTCTAACCACAGTCTGGGGATCCTTGCCCTTGCAATCCAGGGATTGGGTCACAGACAATCCCGCAGGTGTGAAGAATGCAAGTAAGTATGTCAGAGTGATTTTGAGATGTCAGTCCAAGATGTGTGCTAATTTTTCCTGCAATGAACCAAAGGGAGTGATTGGGTATGCTGGAAGTGTATGGGAAAACAGTTAGTGATGATGCAGGAACAGGAGAGGTTTGTAAGATGGTTCCCAGTGAGTGAGTGGGAAGCACAGGGCAGGATGGGTGAGTAGTTTGAGAGAATGAGGTGGGTGATAGCTGCTGAATGGACATGATGCAAGCAATAGTGCAAGTTGTAATCTGAGATTTGGTGAGATGTGTGTGCACTGGCAGGGTTAGAGTGAGTGCTAGCCCTATAAATGTGAGGTGATATTTATGCTTGCAGAGCACAGGAGGCCATTAACCCTCTTTCTACACAACTGGGCGCTGCTTTTCACCCAGGACAGAGAACTGACAGACTGCAATCTGTGTCCAGGCTGGATTGATCTTGCAGCATGGCCTCCTGTGGGGTTTGACTGGAAAATGGATTCTCTCCTCTCCATCATTTCACCCACCAACGCCCCGAGGTCTCCGACCACAAGGCAGGGATCGACCTCTCCTCTCTGCCAAGCGTTCAGTAACAACAGTCTAACAATTGAAGGGACCTGAAGTAGTGCACAGCTAGGCTTTAAGTATGGCAACAGAGATATGAACAACAGGAGGTTTCAGCAGCAGTGAGCACCCCTCTAGCTGCATAATTTCCACAAGAAAGTTGCTCAAGAGGCTGGTTACATAATTAAAGAGCTGATGAGTGGAAGATTACATGAGAAAAACCACTCTGAGCCATTGTGAACTGAGCAGTACGAACCCCACTTGACAAGACACACACTATAAATGAGAAAACTCTGCCCATAAACTCTAATCTCTGACTCAATGATCATTATTTCATTTGACAATTTGTGTGATTCATTTGAAGGAACAATTGTCCTTTCTTATTCTATGTGCTCTTATTGCCAATTTTCATTTTTTACCTATGGCAAAAAGAGCCAGTGTTTTCCAAATCTGACGATAATATTTATCAGTAAACGTGTTTCTAACATTGGGAAACAAACTCAATAACTGGCACATTTCTCTTCACAGTTCTCTTGGATAATCAGTGGACATTCAGGAGTGAATGAGACTAAATTAAGGTTCAGGCAGTAAATGAGTGAGTTGTGGCCTAAGATAGAAGCCTGAAAGACAACATGAGTTGGAGAGAAAGTGCCCTCATGTTTTACTGCTTTTACACCTGTTCTGTGAAGTGGAGGTACATGTTGTGGGGTCTGTAAATCAAATTGTTTTTGTCTTAATGGGTGTAATTAAACTATCTCTGGACTTACTGCACCTGCATTAATTCACCTATCACAAGCTCCTCTTCTCAACTACAGCTATGCATTTGGAACCCATCAGCAATATTAATCTTCACCTTTTTGTAAAACATGCTATTAAACTCAACAGCAATTAACAGTAATGAAGCAAAATATTGATCATTAAACATAATAATACAAGTATGGAGGCCTTATCGGCAAAATTAACCAATGCATAAAGCAAAATATAGAAAAGGGTTTAAGAAAACACAAATAAAATTTAATGAAGAAACTATTGCAAGGTTTCCTTATAAGAGATCTGTTGCTTCGGTGGTGATCTTACTTTTTCCAGGTTGGAGCTTACAACATTGCTGCATTGGACAATCCTTTTCTGAGACAACAGCACAGGAATGAAAACTGAAAATTGGCAGCAGTAGCCAAAATATGCATGAGCCAAATATTTTCTATTAAATTTATGGTTCACATCATAAGGCTAAAATTGCCTGATCTGAGTGCGCTGGGTGTGGGCTATGCAGTGACATGTCTTCTGAAAGTGAATTAACTCCAGACTGCAGTGAATTTCTTATAGTTTCTCTAGAGCCCTGATTATAATCTCTCTCTATGAAACTGTTCCTCTAAAGCTTTCTGTGGGCCCCAATAAGTGTAACAATGAAACGCGATACAAAACAATATATATTTAAATTGTGTATGTGGTGATTGATTTTAATTTTTGACTGCTAGTGTAAAACAAGTTATAATGAGTTAGATGCCAGTTTTACATCTCTCCAGATTTTTATTGGATGCAACAGAAAGCCTCCAATAAATTGGCAGGAGGTAGGTGCTTATTAGTCAAGCAATGCATCACTCCCTTTAGTGTTAAATGCAAAAATAATGTATTCTGAGTAGAAACAGGTTTTAGATGCTGTCCATAGCTATATATAGTATTCCATTATCACTTATTGAGTGTGTCCCTTTAAGAGCTCAACCTGCGAAGAAGCCAAATGTCTGGGTGTTATCACATGACTACATTTTCTCTGCATTATGGCCTTTAAGGCACAGGCTGTGTCTGGAGATTACTCTGCAAGGTATATATTTGATTAGTGATAAATAAACCCACCAGAAATCTACAAGTAAACAGAATTTAAGTACCTTGTTTGTGTTACTTATAGATAACACAAATATTATTACACTGTACAGATGGGGTTATTTCAATTAAGGGTTAAAAAGCCCTAATAAAGAAGAAACCAGCTTTAAAAGCATAAAGAACAAGGGGAGCAGTAACAAACAAAGGATAACAACAATCCAGAAGTTCCTACAGTACAGAAAAAGAGTAAAGAAAATGTTTTATTTCTAAACTGCGAGTATGTCCGAGTTACACCGGTTTGTGCAGGCAGCAGCTGATACAAACTGCTTAGTCTAAAAGCCAATTCCAATTTGAATGGCTTTGAGTGGCCTCTTTGAATGATTCAAAGTCAGCTCGGTTCTCAAATATATTTTTGAAGCCTATCATAGACACACTTTTTCTTCTTCATCTTGATTTCTATGTCAGTTTTCGTTCAGGAAGCTCTGAATTTGTTTGCCTTTATTTCACAGTTTGAGGGAATATACTTTGACTATATCTGAACTATTTCTTTTTTGGAGGCAACTCATTATTCAGTGACAGATTTTCCCACCAAACCGTGGTCTCAGTCTGTCTGGCCCAGCTCAGTTCTTGTCCCATTGAAGTTGGCTGTCCCTCAGTTAATTATTCTAACTCTAGCTTGGTCACAGTCCTTTTCCACTGTCATCATAAATCTTGTGCTACAATGGTCATTGTCCTCTAAATGTTCCCTTACCTACACTTGACCTACTTGGCCCACATTATTTCCAAGTAACAGGCCTAGCAATGTTTCATTTCTTGTTGGACAGAACATCTATTGCTGTAGAAAATCCTCTGGAACACAATTTAGGAACTTTTACCCCTCTCTGCCCTTTCCAGTATCCCATCTCAGTCTATATTTGGGAACTTGAAGTCCCCATTGTAATTATTTTAAAACATTTACACATCTCTACAATTTCCTTGAAGATTTAGTCCTCTTCATTCTTCCATTTCTTGGTGGTCTACAGTCTACAGCGAACGATGTTATTGCACACTTTATTGTTCCCTAGCTCGGGCCAAATAGATTCTGTCCTTGAATCATCTGGGATCTCCTCTTTCTCCAGCACAATAATGCTGTCACAACCAATACCTCCAACCCCTCCTCCTTTCCTATCTTTTCTGAACATTTTGTATCCAGGAACATTTAACACTCAGTCCTGCCCTTCCTTGAGCTAGGTCTCTGTTCTCACCGCAACATCATATTTCCACATGGCAATCTGCACCTGCATTTCACCAATCTTATTTGCTCTCATCTGACCATTCACATACACACAGTCTAACCCTGATTCAGACTTCATTGATTTCCCCTTCTTCTACCCTATTCCCTCAAATTGCAAAATAAGAGCTTCCTGAAAGAAAACTGACATAGAAATTAAGGGAGAAAAACTGTGCTTATGATAGGTATCAAAAATATATTTGAGAACCTAGCTCACTTCGAATCATTCAGAGAGGCCATTCAAATTGGAATTGGCCTTTAGACTAAGCAATTTGTATCAGCTGCTGCCTGCACAAACCGGTGTAACTTGGACATACTTATAGTTTATAAATAAAACATTTTTTTTCTGTAATGTAGGAACTTTTGGATTTCTGTTATCCTTTGTTTGTTGTTGCTCCCTTGGTCCTTATGCTTCACCTATTAACATACTGTTCCCTATTCTAATACTATCAGTCTCTCCCAATGTTTTGTGCACCATGGTATTCCTTTCCAATATTCTCTCGATTCCCACATCCCTGCCAAATTTGTTCAAAGCCCTGCCAACAGCGCTACCAAGATGATCTGCAAACCTTTCAGTCCCAGTTCTGTTGAAGTGGAGCCCATTTGCCTTGTCTGCATGCTATCTTCTCCCCAACCCAATCCTAGTGTGCCACAAATCTAAAGCCCTCCTGCACAATCATCCCAGCCATATATTATTCTGCCTTATCCTTCTATTTCTGCACGTGCTTGCACATGACACTGAGAATAAGCCAGAGATTCAACTTTTTATTTCTTTACTGAGCTCCCACAATTCTGACTGCAGTGCCACATCCCCTTCCGACCTATATTTTTGGCATCAAAGTGGACCATGAGCTCTGGCTATTCACTGTCCCCCAGAAGAGTGTACTGTTACATCCTCATGATATCCTTTTTACTTAAATGATGAAAAGTATAGATAAAGTTAACATTTTAAAGTAACTACTTAACTTGGGTAATGGGCACAGAAAACAAATGAAATACTAAAAAGCCTTGAGCAAAGTTAGAATTTAGAAAATCTTTTTCGGCACAGGTAAATTATAAAATTGAAACAGATTTTCAAATAAAGCAATTGACCCATTAAAAGGACCTGAACTTTTATTGATTGAGCAAGGAGATTGAAGTTTACACAGTATTGGTATAACTTGTTTTTACAGGTTGAAGTAGGGTGAAGGTGAAAACAGGAATATAAGGACTTTCAAAATTGAAGCAGCTCTTTAGTCTGTCTGAATGCTTGCAAAAACTAATGCCTCGTAATTACCAACTTCTTCAAATATTTATTGAATCTTCCTTTTAATGTCTTTGACTATCTGCCCGCAGTTTTAGAATGAGGTTATTCACACATTCCATTATTCCCTTTGAAGTAAGATGGATAATTCAGTTAGTGAGGTGTGGAATACCTCTTCAAGGATTCCTCAATAGACTATGTTAGCATTGACTTTAATGCAGTGTGCCGAGGTTTCAAACAGCTTGTTTGATTAGCTAGTGATCGCCAACTAAAAGGGAGAACTCCATCTTCTTTGCAATCAAGAGTAACAGCAATGTGGGTCCCAATTCCACAGCTTACCTCATGGTCACTGCTGGCCCAAGGTCACTGTCCTCCCATCCTCGCACTTTTTTTGAATTCACTTGTGGGACATGGCATCACTGGCTGGCCTGTCCCTAGTTGTCCATGAGAATGTGATGGTGATCTGCTTTCTTGATCTGCTGCAGGTCGTGTGCTATAGAGTCATAGAACAATACAGCATGGAAACAGGCCCTTTGGCCCAGATCCATTCTGACCATGGTGCCCACTCAGCTAGTTCCAATTGACTGTTTTTGGTCCATATCCCTCTAGATCCTTCTTATCCATGTACCTATCAACATGTTTTTTAAATGTTGCAATTGGACCTGCCTCAACCACTTTCTCAGGCAGCTCATTCCATAGACGCACCACTCTGTGTGAAGAAGTTGCCCCTCAGATCCTTCTTAAATCTATCCCCTCTCACCTTAAACCTGTACCTTCTAGTTTTCAATTCCCCATCCCTGGAAGAAAGACTATATGCATTAATCCTATATGTACTCCTCATGATTTTATACACCTCAATAAGGTCACCCCTCATTCTCTTACATTCTAAGGAGTAAAGTCCTATCTTGGCCAACCTCTCCCTATAACTCAGGGCTACTACTCCTGGCAACATCCTCGTAAATCTTCTTTGCACACTTTCCAGTTTAACTATGTCCTTCCTATAACAGAGTGACCAAAACTGTACACAATACTCCAAGTGCGGCCTCACCAATGACTTATACAACTGTAACATAACATCCCGAATCCTATATGCAATGCCTCGACCGATGAAGGTCAGCATGCTAAATGCCTTCTTCAACACCCGTGACACCGCTTTCAACAAACTATGTACTTGTACTCCTTGGTCTCTCTGTTCCACATCACTCCTCAGGATCCCAGAGATAGTAAGAACTGCTGATGCTGGAGTCTGAGATAACACAGTGTGGAGCTGGAGGAACACTACAGGAACAGAGGAGCAGGAAAGCTGACGTTTTGAGTCAGCACCTTTCTTCAGAAAAGGGTCTGAAGAAGGGTGCCGACCCGAAACGTCAGCTTTCCATCTCCTCTGATGCTGCCTGGCCAGCTGTGTTCCTCCAGCTCCACGCTATTCCTCAGGATCTTACCATTTACTGTTTAAGTCCTACCTTGGTTTGACTTTCTAAAATGCAACACCTCACACTTATCTGTATTGAATTGCATTTGCCAATCCTCAGCCCGCTTCCCCATCTGATCAAGATCTCTCTTAAATTTTTGATAATCTTTTTCGCTATCAATGATACTTCCGAATTTTGTATCATCAGCAAACTTACTAATCAGGCCTTGTGTATTCACATCCAGATCATTTGTGTAAATAACAAATAACAAAGGTCCCAGCACCGACGCCTGTGGTACACCACTAGTCACAGGCCTCCAGTCCGAGAAACAACCTTCAGCTATCACACTCTGCTTCCTACCATCGAGCCAATTTTGAATCAAATTAGCTAGATCTCCCTGGATGCCATGCAACCTAACTTTCAAGACTAGCTTTCTGTGCAGGACCTTGTCAAAAGCCTTACTAAAGTCAATATAGAAAACATCTATTGTCCTACCCTTATCCATCCTCTTGGTTACGTCTTTAAAAAACTCTGTAAGGTTTTTAATACATGACTTCCCATGCACAAATCCATGCTGACTATCCCTAATCAGACCTTGACTATCCAAATGTTGGTTTATCCTGTCCCTCAGTATCCTCTCCAATAACTTGCCTACCACTGATGTCAGGCTCACAGGCCTGTAGTTCCCTGGCTTATCTTTGTTACCTTTCTTAAACAATGGAACAACATTAGACACCCTCCAGTCTTCTGAAATTTCACCTGTGGCTAAAGATGAAGCAAAAATCTCTGCAAGGGCCTCTGTAATTTCTTCCCTAGTCTCCCACGATGTCCAAAAATGGACTTGATCAGGCCCAGGGGATTTATCCACCTGAATGTGCTTTAAGGCTACAAACGTCTCCTTTCTGGTAATATGCATGTGGTCCAAAACATCCCGACTTGTTTTCCTTATTTCCTAGCATCCATGATTCTCTCCTCAGTAGACACTGATGAGAAATATTCATTAAAAATCTCCCCCATCTCCTGTGGCTCCACACATAGACGACCATGCTGATCTTTAGGGGGACCTATTCTCTCCCTAGCAACCCTTTTACTCTTAGTATAGCCATAGAACCTCTTAGGATTATTTTCAACCTTATTTGCAAGATCCATCTCATACCCTCTTTTTGCTCTTCTGATTTCCCTCTTAAATGGGGCTCATTCAGGGATTCACTTGAGCCCGACAGCGTAAACCCAATGTATGCTGCCTTCTTTTTCCTGATCACAGCCTCAACATACTGTCCCTGGATTCCTAATATCACACTTTTAAAAGCCTCTCATTTGCCAGTCATTTCTTTTCCTTCACCCATTCAACCTCCGCTAGACCCTACCTAATGGCCCCAAAATTGCCTTGCTCCAGTTTAGCACTTTAACCTGTGGACCTGTCCTATGTTCATTACTATGTTAATTACTATGTTAAAACTAAGAGAGTTATGGTCACTGGACTCAAAATGCTCTCCAACTGACTCTTCAGTCACTTGCTCGACCTCGTTTCCTAAGAGGAGATCCAATCTTGCGCACTCCTGAGTTGGGCCTCTACACATTGATTTAGAAAACTTTCTTGGACACATTTGACAAAATCCATCCTGTCTGGGCCTTTTACACACTGGGTGTCCCAGTCAATACAGGATAAATGCACATTTGGAAGAAAATGGACTTGTTAGCAACAGGCAGCATGGTTTCATATGGGGAAGGTCATGTCTCACCAACTTGATTGAATTTCTTGAAGAGCTGACAAAGATGATTGATGAGAGTAAAGCTGTGGATGTAGTTTATGTGGACTTCAGTAAGGTATTTGATAAAGTCTCTCGTCGCATTTTGGTATAAAAACTAAAATCACATGGGATTCAGGGTGGCCTGGCTAGATGTTTACAAAACTGGCTTGGTCATAGAAGATAGAGGGTAACGGTAGAAGCATGTTTTTCAGAATGGAGACCGGTAACTAGTGGTGTTCCACAGAGGTCAGCCTTAGGTCCTCTGTGGTTTGTAGTATATATAAATGATCTGGGGGAAAATGTGAGTGGTCTGATTACTAAGTTTGCAGATGACACGAAGATTGGTGGATTTGCTGATAGTGCCGATGACTGTGAAAGGATACAACAGGATATAGATAGATTGACGACTTGGGCACAGAAATGATAGATGGAGTTTAATCCAGACAAATGTGAGGTGACACATTCTGAAGGATCAAATTTCGGTGCAAATTATACTGTTAATGGCAGAACCCTTGGGAACATTAACATACAGACGCATCTGGGCGTGCAGGTCCACAGTTCCCTAAAAGTGGCAACACAGGTGGCCAAAGTGATTAAGAAGGCATATGGCATGCTTGCCTTAATTGCCCGGGGCATGGAGTGCAAGAGTTGGCAAAACATGTTGCAGCTGTGGAAACCCGTTGTTAGGCTGCATTTGAAGTATTGTGTGCAGTTTTGGTCGCCACATTACCATGGAAGCTTTGGAGAAAGCACAGAGAAGGTTCACCAGGATGTTGCCCGGTCTCAAGGGCATTGGCTATTAGGAAAGGTTAAAAAGACTAGGATTGTTTTCACTGGAGAGACGGCAGCTGAGAGGAGACCTGACAGAGGTCTACAAAATTATGAGAGGCATAGATAGGGTGGATAGTCAGAGGCTTTTTCCCAGGATTTAAGTTTCAATTACAAGGGGGCACAGGTTCCAAATGAGAGGGCAAAAGTTTAAGGGAGATGTGCGAGGAAAGTTTTTAACACAGAGTGTGGTAGGAGCCTGGAATGCACTGTCAGAAGAGGTGGTTGAAGCAGGCACGTTGGTGACGTTGAACAGGCACCTTGATGGTTACGTGAATAGGGAGGGAATAGATGGATACCGACCGAATAAAGACAGAAAGTTTGTTTTGTAGTTTAGTCAGGGCATGATGATTGGCACAGGCTTGGAGGCCTGAAGGGCATGTTCCTGCGTCGTATTTCTCTTTTTTTCTTTTGTTCTTTTGAAATTAAAATCTCCAACCAATATTGCTTTATTATTACTACAGGTATCCACAATTCCTCTGTACATCTGCTCCTCTAATACCCGCTGGCTATTAGGGCGTCAATAATACACTCCCAGCAGACTGACCACCCACTTCTTGTTTCTAAATTCTAACCATTTGGCCTCATTTAATGACCCCTTAAAAATATCCTCTTTAAGCATGGTTGTTATGTCCTCCCTTATCAAAAGGGAAACTCCGCCCCCTCACTTACTTGTACTTCTGTCACATCTGTGGCTTCTGTATCCTGGAACACTGAGCTGCCAGTCCTGCCCTTCTCCCAGCCATGTTTCTGTTATGGCTATAATATCGCATTCCCTAGAGCCAATGAATGCTGTGAGTTCATCTGCCTTACCAGTCAGGCCTCGTGTGTTGAAATGCACTTTAAACCAGAAGTCTTTACCCTCCCCTTACTGTGCCTCTGGGTCTATCCTGACCCATAGACCCACAGTGCCCTTTGGGAGGGAATTCAGTAATTCGACTCAACTATGATGAAGGAATGGTGATGTATTTCCAAGTCAGGATTGTGAGTGGCATAGAAGGAAACTTTCAGGTGGTGGTATTTCAGTGTATCTGATGCCATTGGAGAGGGAGCTTGTGGATATGGTGGCAATCAAGCGGGCTGCTTTGTTTTGGATTTTGTCAAGCTTCTTGAATATTGTTGGTGCTGCATTTATCCGGGCAAGTGAGAAGTATTCCATCACACTCCTGACTTGTGCTTTGAAGATGGTGAACAGGCTTTGGGGAGTTAGGAGGTAATTTACTTGCTTCAGTATTCCTAACATCTGACCTGCTCTTGTAGTCACAGTGTTTATGTATTGAGTCCAGTTGAGTTTCTGATCAGTGGCAACCCCCAGAACGATAGTGGGGGATTCACTGATGGTAACACTATTGAATGTCAAACAGTGATAGTTAGATTGTCTCCTATCAGAGATGGTTATTACCTGGTATTTGCAGGGTGCAAATGGCATTTACCACATTTCAGCCCAAGCCTTGATATTGTCCAGCTCTTGTTCCATTTGAAAATAGTCTGCTTCGATATCTGAGGTGTCACTTCCTAAATGTTCACTGTCTCACCATCTACTTGCAGCAGTTTGTTTTTATTTCTAGTCTTCAGAATTTGCATTTTTTTTTTGATTTCATGTATGTGGCTGCAATATCAAAAGCAAAATACTGCAGATACTGTAAATCTGAACCAGAAAAATCTGAGGTCTGGGGACAGGGAAGCAGAATTAAACTCAAGTCGATGACTTTTCATCAGAACTACACACACACACACACACACACACACACACACACACACACACACACA
>JAHRHZ010000267.1:26305859-26319542 GCA_024137785.1 Ginglymostoma cirratum | reverse complement strand
TGCTGCTTGACCTGCTGTGTTCATCCAGCCCCATGCTTGTTATCTCGGATTCTCCAGCATCTGCAGTACCTTTTATCTCTGATATAATTTTAGGTCACTGACCATTCACCAGAACAGTGATGAATGTATAAGGATCATGAACTTTCCCAAGATTATTGATCTAAAATGTTAACTCCATTCTTTTCCACAAAATGCTGCTTTTCCGGCTGAGCATTTCCAACATTTCATGCTCTTAAATTTAGGAAGCTTTTAGTTTTAATCCATAGTCAGTGACGAGTTAGCTGATCTCAGCATCAACAGAACATTACAATTTTCCCAATGCCACCAGATTAGGAAATTGGAAAATTTGCCACAATTCCCAATGCTATTGGAAGCTGCTTCTGCAAACTAATGTTGTGCGTACCTTAAGTGAGAACAGGATTAGGATTTCTTGTGAAGACCTTCATTGCTGACACCATCTAGCTTATCACAACTGCTCGCTTCCAGAGGGCAGTATGAAAGAGTTGTTAGTACAGGTGCAAATGTCTGCTAACAAGAGTCAACACTGTCAGCAATGGTTAAGAAAACAAGAATAAAAACAGCACATAAACAATACATGTGAAGAGATGAAAAAAAAAGAAAAAATGGAAATATGGTTAATGATTACTCAATTACATTTTATTCATTTGAAAGCACTATTGAGCCTTCTCTGCTTGCATCTGCTTTAAAGCCGATTTGAAATAATTTTCACCCTGAATCTTCGATGCTTTACTTTTAAGGTTCATCGTCCTGATATCTATGTTATATTATATGCTGCACACGGTTTAAAAACCGGTAAATGTGTAGCTCTGAATTATTCTATGTACAGCAGTTCTATAGTATTACTCAAGTTGAACCACTATCCAAGTTGGTATGTCATGCAATATGTTTCACAAGCAATCTTTTGGTACACTATTTTCCTCATCTCCTCAGGCTTTGTATTATAGTCTTCAATTGTTCATTGTTGCTTATGTGTATCTAGTATCTGTTCTCCATGTGATTAGTTAAGCCTGGCTGTGGTTACTTAGAAAGAGAAATTGAATGGAGGTAAGCTGCTGGAATCTTGAGAGAACATACATTTCGAAAGTTTTGAAAGATTTTGCAGACATAGAAAGTGACGCGCCATCTCTGACTATCTTCAATATTGACAAAGAGGATGATCGAAACTAGCTTAAATTTATTGACTCCCACATTTTTTTCTTTTTTCACAGAAAGATTCTCCCATTGCATTGTGATAAGTTTCAGGGCTCCTAACCCATTTGTTTGCCAAGGGAATGGACAGTCCAGATATAGCAGTGATCCATAAATAGGTAATACTGCCTCAGAGCAAAACGCCGTAAATATCTGAGGATCGCAAAGGAGGCATGTCTACTTTTAACATGCTAGCCAGTGCATTTGAAAAGTACTTTAGGCCAAAGAAAACTGTGATGATTGAACATTGCATGTTGCAGCAGAATTCCAAGCAGACCATCATGATCAGTTACGACTGTGCCCAATTTATGGAAATGCTCATTAATTCACAAAACAACATATGGCTCAAGGCAAAAAAAAATCTCATGCTTAAAGTGCTGCCACATTACAAAGGTTGGCAGGTCAAGGGAGAGCTAGTGCTCCCTGGTGGTCTAGTGGTTAGGATTTGGCGCTTTCGCGGCTGTGGCCTGTGTTCAGTTCACAGTAAAGGAATGAGACTTTGTGAATCTAAGGATGGCATGGTAGGCCAGTGGTTAGCACTGCTGCCTCATGGCATCAGGGACTCGGGTTCGATTTCACCCTCAGGCGACTGTGTGGAGCTTTCACATTCTCCCCATGTCTGCGTGCATTTCCTTGGGATGCTCCAGAGTCCAAAGATGTGCAGGTTAGGTAGATTAGCCATGGGAAATAGAGGGATAGGGTATAGAGATGACTTTGGGTGGGATGCTGTTTGGAGGATTGGTGTGGATTTGAAGGACTGAATGGCCTACTTCACATGGTAAGGATTCTATGATGATCCTATGAACTTAACAGGTTTGACATATGAAGAAGTCTTTTCCTGAGAGTGATGTGCAGTATGTGTATCCCATCACAAATGGTAAAACACCAACTAACTTGAAGGAATTCTTAGTGGGCATCTTAGTAACATTTCTCATTGATGGCGGCACAAAAGTATCTTTTCTGAGTCACATACTCTGCCATTATTTTCTACAACTCTTTCTCCTATAACACTCTGAAGGCTACAATGAATCAATTATTCTGGTTTGGGAACAATCTCAGTTCCAGTCAGCTTCAGAAACATCTCAAAGAAACTTGGAATTTGGCATTGTGCACTGTCAGCGTCACCAATCATTATCATGTGCAGCTCCAATGAGGTCTGCAAGTTTGAAGTCCAGGTCTATTGAAAAGGTTTATCCCTGTGTGCCTTTTGCCTTTAGCGACGTAGATCATAAACCTGATCATTTATTCAGTATTTTCAGATGCTGAGGTGGCACTCAACTTACTTGAACACATTGGTGTCCATGGAAAGAATAAAACATAATCATCATTTATCAGTGGTGCCCACCTGACTATTCCAACTCAATTTGACACCTGACCACGACAAATGCTCAATTGTGGCATCAGTGATTAACTTTCCAGGGTAAAACATAACAGCAGCTCAAGTAAAAGCTATAGTTAACAACGTCAAAGCTATTAATCTGTTTCCAATCCAGTCGAATATGAAAAAGTTGGCATCGTCCTTCTGATGTTAAGATTAAGATAACATCTTCAGCAGCCCTTATGCATGTACAATTGTAATATCACAACAGATGCATCAGGAAATGTAACTGGAGCTGCACTGTCACAATATGTTGAAGGAAGCAAATGACCACTTTTACATTGCGCCCATTGTTAGAAAGTGAATACAATTACTTGGCTGGAGTGCAAAAACTGCTAGCCTGTATCCACCATGCTGTACTGGGTGGTTTCTAGATTCCAGGCAGGACTTAAAAAATAGAACACATGAAGTTGCCATGGTCTCTAGCTCAGCAGGCAGGTGTTAGTCTGTAACTACCTATTCTGAAAAACCCAAGTCTCAACAAGCCTGGAAACACTAGTTGATGACTCCACTGAGTCATGTGACACATTTCTTAAAGGGACACTGTCTCAACATAACACGCACGAACTATATATATGTAACAACAGCCGGTGAAAATGTGCTCATATATCTCTCTCAAAGAAAGTTCATTCTTTGAATTGACCACCAAACACTGACTACATTGTCGGCTACAACAGGATATGGATCTGATAGCTAAAATGCCCGGCCATATTTGGGACACGGCAATATGGTTTTGTACAAGAGTGTAAGGTTCTGAAAGGGTTCATTGATGAGGAGTGCAATTAGCACTAAACAATATGATAATATCATAAGGATTCAGGCAGGGGAACAGGTTTGGACCTGGAAGGAGTAAGACTTAGCATCGATATCTCTCTCATAATCCTAGTAACAATGTCTGTCACACCAATGTAACTTGTACCTAATTGCTAATATGCAATAAACTACAACTCGTTTAAGACAAGGCCTTCTTCTCATTAGACTACTAAGTAGTTTTCTTCTAACACCGACCAAGCAGGCCCTATTGTTTGCTACCAGGAAAAAGGATGATGGCATCAAATCTACCAAATGGATCTTGCATCATGATGAATTGTAGTGAGAATCCATCATAGGACATAATAATAAGAGTAGACCATTCAGCCTATCAAACTTACACCACCATTCTAGGTCATGGCTGATCATGTAGTATTTAGATGGAATGGTGGCTCAGTGGTTAGCACTGATGCCACACAGTGCCAGGGACCCAGGTTTGATTCTACCCTCACCCAACTGTCTGTTTGCACATGCTCCCTGTGTCTGCTTGGGCTTTTTCTGGGTTCTCTAGTTACCTCCCAAAAATGTGCAAGTTGAGTGGATTAGACCTGCCAAGTTTCCCATAGTGTTTAGGGATGTGCAGGCAATGTGGGTTAGCTATGGGAAATACAGGGATTGGGTGGGATGCTCTTCAGAGTGGTGGTGTGGACTCAATGGGCCAAATGGCCTGCTTCCGCACTGTAGGGATTTTATGATTCTATTTTTGGATAGTGTTATTAATAGGGAAATCACTTCCATCATTGAAAATTACGTGATCATCATGATTTCGCGTAAACTGCCAGATGAGGGGAGTTGAAGAAAAATTGACAGCAGATGAAGCATCTGTAGTCAGCCAGTATCTGAAAACTGAGTGGCCTTGTGAAATAGAGGAACTATTGGTGCCATATTAGAGTACGCAATTATCTTCCATTGTTTATTGACAACTTTATTGCATGCAGACCTCAAGATGTGTGTATTGTACCTTGTCCTTAAAGGACATCTTGTGATTAAGATGTAGCAACGATCCCATGAAGCAGTCTGGTGACCAACAATAGATCAGACTTAGTGAAAAGTCTGTTTAGCTGCTTCCTGAATTTCTGCAGCTGACCAAATAGTCAACAAACCCACTACAAAAGTTCCAACTTGATACTTTTGCAGGATTTTGTTTATTAACTTGTGGAATATGGATGTCGCTGGCTGACCAGCATTTATTGTCCATCCTTAGATGCCCTGGAAAAGGTAGTTGAAAAGGCGGTGGTGAGCTGCCTCCTTGAACCGCTGCTGTCATTGTGCTGTGCATTGACCCACAATGCCATTAGAGAGGGAATTCCAGGATTTTGACCCAACAACAGTGAAGGAATGGGGATATATTTCCAACAAAATGATGAGTGGCTTGGAGGGGAACCTGAAAGTGGTGGTGTTCCCATGCCGAGACAACACAGTTGGAGCTGGAGGAACGTAGCAGGTCAGGCAGCTTCAGAGGAGCAGGAAAGTTGATGTTTCAGATCAGGACCCTTCTTCAGAAATGGGCTTTTGAATAAGTGTCCCGACCCGAAACGTCAACTTTCCTGCTCCTCTGAAGCTGCCTGACCTGCTGTGTTCCTCCAGCTCTACACTGTGTTATCTCTGATTCCAGCATTGGCAGTTCTTGCTATCTCTGGTGCTCCCATGTATCTCCTGTTCTTGTTCTTCTACGTGGAAGTTATTGTGGGTTTGGAAGGGGCTGTCTGAGGACCTTTGGTGAATTTCTGCAGTGCATCTTGTAAATAGTACGCACTGCTGCTACTGAGCAATGGTGGTGGAGAGAGTGGATACTTGTGGATGTGGTGCTAATCAAGTGGGCTGCTTTGTCCTGGATGATGTCAAGCTTCTTGAGTGTTGTTGAAGATGCACCCATCCAGACAAGTGGGGAGTATTCCATCACACTCCTGACTTGTGCCTTGTAGATGGTGGACAGACTTTGGGAAGTCAGGAGGTGTGTTACTCAAGGCCGTATTCTAGCCTCTGATCTGTTCTTGTATCCACTGTATTTATGTGGCAAGTGCAGTTGAGTTTCTGGTCAGTGGTTAATGCAAGCAGCCCTAAGTAATCAACACTTTTTGCTTGTTGATGATCTACATAACAAATGGTTGGAAACTGATACAACAAATTCCATAACCAACAATTTGGTTATTGACATTTTAGACAGGTTGTTTACAAAATGGGGATTGCTGCGAAATGTGACAACAGACAATGAGCCACAATTCATAGAATTCCTAGCAATCTACAAAATTCACCACCACCTGACATTATGGTACAGTGCTATCCAACCAGAATACGAGAGGGAAAACAGAAGCAATTGCAAAGTGACAAGGTAAAGCAAAAGTGTAATTTGACAAGCCAATATGAGCAAGGGAACTACAGTTTAATCTTGGAGACTGACTTCAGGTCAGCTGACCAAATTACAACAACAAACTTGCACCAGCTCAATCAGGACCAAAGCAGGACAAATGAAAACTGAATACCAAAGCTTATCTATTCAATAACAACACAAAATAAAATATAAGGCATTTGATAGTGAGCAGACCTGGATTTTCTGAGGATGATAATTTTGAGGATGTACTTCCTTTTCCAATGAGAAAATGGTGGAAAGGCAGTGTCTGCTGACACCTGCAATTGTGCGTCCATGCTAATCTGGACACATGCATGATTCCAGACCTGATACATCATTGTATATTCTCTACATACTCAAAGTTCACACTGTCTAAACAATTCCTATATCCACTGCCAGTGCCCATACATGATCGCCCTCAGCAGGTCTGGCAGCAACAAGAGAGAAACAGAGTTTATTTCTGAGTCTGGTGACTCTTCTTCTGAACTTCAGAAGATGCATAGAAATAAGATGTGTTAGGCTATTAATGAGATGCAAATACATGGAAATAAGGTAGTCACCACTCATTAGTGAGATTCTGAAGTCGTCGTTTTAACCTTACGGGGAAAGTCAGAAGTTATTTTCTTGTCGAGATTTTGAGATTTTTCAATTTGACCATAATGTTCCCATTTTTCACCATTCCCCGCACCACTTAAGGGAGCTGGAAATTCATTAATTAAGCCTGAAGATGGTTACTTGGAAAGAGAGACTGAAACGAAGTTAGCTGCTTGAAGTTTGAAAGAGCAGACAGTGAAAATTATCGAAAGAAGTTACTGCACGTATAGAAACTGATATAACTGGTATAATGACTATCCAAGCTTAAAACATGTCACATACGTCATTTTGCTGGGAAGGAGGGCAGAGACAAAAGAGATGAGAATGAAGTTAACTTGCTCCCTCACGCCTGAGCCTGTTTCTGTAGCACCAGAATCATTCTGATCTTTTTTTTCTTTAAGAAAGTAATCCATAAAAGCCTCTAATTGTCTTGGAACCACAAACCAGGCCTGCACTGCGTTCTTTCGGTGAGTGAAGGAGCTAAAAGCTCTGCTAAACTTTTGTTCTTTTCTGTTTCCTTAATTAATATTCGCCGAAATGTTTAGGTGATTGCAAGTTGCTGAAGTTTGCTTCAATGAAATGTATGATAAATCCATCAAACTGAACTCCAAATCCAGGTGTGTCATTTAGCTGCTATGAAAACAGAGAATGTAAAATATACCTATACAGTTAGCAAAGATGAACTCACTATTTATTCAGTCAACGAGATAACAAGCGTGGGGCTGGATGAACACAGCAGGTCAAGCAGCATCATAGGAGCAGGAAAACTTGACGTTTCGGGCCTAAACCCTTCATCAGAAATGGGGGAGGGGAAGAGGGTTCTGAAATAAATAGGGAGAGAGGGGGAGGCGGATAGAGGATGGATCGAGGAGAGGATAGGTGGAGAGGAGGCAGACAAGTCGAAGAGGCGGGGATGGAGCCAGTAAAGGTGAGTGTAGGTAAGGGGGTAGGGAGGAGATAGGTCAGTCCAGGGAGGACGGACAGGTCAAGGGGGCGGGATGATGTTAGTAGATAGGAGATGGGGGTGTGGCTTGAGGTGAGAGGAAAAACAGGTTAGGGAGGTGGAGATGAGCTGGGCTGGTTTTGGGATGCGGTTGGGGGAGGGGAGATTGGGTTAGGGTTAGGGTTATCATTTCCATTTTTCATCTGTCATGATGGAAATTAAACATGAATTATTGATTTTCAAATTCCATCACCTGATTTGATTACCTGGGACGTTCATGGACTGAAATGGCTTTAATAAAAGGACATAATGCTGACTTGAAATAAGCCTAGCCTTAACTCAGCTTCATGAAACGAATGTGTTTTTTTTTGCTAAAAGACACTGAAACTAATCAACCCAGCCAGCCATACAAAGGCCATATTCTGATATACATCCTTATGTTAGGTTTCACGTACAGTTACCAAGCTTGGAGACAATGTACTAAGTCATGGAAATATACAAACCAAATTGTATTTCAAGAAACTGCTTTTGGCAAAGAAGGCAAGGTGGACTTTTTGAGTGCAAAACTGAAACTAGCTGGAGAAGCTAATAGGCTGGAGTTTTTCCCCGAGGCTGAGGGGTGATCTTGTAAGGGTTTATAAAATCATGAGGGCCATTGATACGGTACATAACCAAGGTCCTTTTCCTAGGCTGGGGTGGAGCTGAGTCCAAAACTAGAGGGCATAGGTTTAAGGTGAGAGGGGAAAAATGTAAAAAGGACCTGAAGGGTAATATGTTCACACAGAGGGTGGTGTGTATATGGAACGAGCTGCCAGAGTAAGTAGTGGAGGTGGGTAAAATTACAACATTTAAAATGTGTCTGGGTATATGAATAGGAAGGAATTAGAGGGATATGGGCCAAATGCTGGCAAATGAAACTAGGTCAGATTGGGACGTCTGGTTGGCGCGGATGAGTTGGATTGAAGGGTCTTTTTCCATGCTGCATGACCCTATGACTGTGATTCCATCTCCACATGTGTGGAAATCTGTAACATACTGCTCAATTTGCCCTGCTCCACTTCAAGGTAAGCTGCACATGTACCTCACTGATATGACTTAACATTGATATATGAATAAGAAATACATTATGGACCCTTCCATCAGTTACCCTCTAAACTAAACAGAAAATGTTAAAACATGTCCATTCCAATTATTTAAAGAAACAATATGGGAAGCCATAGTACTGTTAAACAAGCTGTTGACATTGATTATCAAATTTTATAAGAGTAAATTCATATTCCTTCAAATTCAAAATATTATTGGAAGACTTAGAAAATTCAAATTTTTTTTTCTTCTATTTATATTTCTTTCTCTCTCTTTATTTTGAATTCTGTATGTGATCTTTCACTGAATGAGAGATGCACTTCCTCTTTGAGACAGTGTAATAACGAAACAGCCTCACCAGCTAGTATGACATCAAGTTACCAAAAGTGGACAATCATACCATGGTCTAGGAAGCCAGAAGGTGTAGAGTAGAACTAGGACCAATCTTGCATACTTTTATAAGACTGAATTTACAGAGATACTAGCCTGGATTATGTCAGTCTACTGGGGCTGGTGAACAGGTTGTAGGAGGCCTCATAAAATGTCAGCAAAATAAGAGTCTAATATTTTCCCATTGTTTTTGCTTAGCCTCTTCACACAAGCCCTAGATCACCAATAAAGTATTAGATTCAGATAATACTATTGGTTGCAGGTGAAAAGCCCATGAAAATTTTGGATGCACCTGTAAGCATAATGAATGGACAGTACCACTCATTCGGCCTTGAACAAGTTATCTGCATCATTATATTTGTCCTTAGCAATTAAAAAATGTCGAAATTCTTTCAACATTTTCTTCAGTGAAAATTATATCAACTGTAAATTTTAAAGTTGTGCTTTCTACAAGTATCCAGTCATTTATTGCTGGATTTTCTCAAATTTTACAATGCGTTTTGGAAACTAGTTCCTTCAATGTTGCTGGATCAAAATCCTGGAACTCCTTCTTAACAGCACTGTGAGTGCATGTATGCCAAGTGGACTGCAAAAGTTCAAGAAGCACACAACTACCTTTTCAAGGGACACTAGGGAATGGAACAAGCGCTGGCCTAGCCAGCAATGTCCACATGCCAAGTAAGAATAACAAGAAGTAAATGCACAATATTTTCGAATACTTTGTTTCTTTGATAACTAATTATATTCAATTCTATATTATCACAGACAGTTTCACAAAGTTGGAAATATTGAGCCACTGTAGTCTCAGAGATAGGATGCAGAGCATGAACATACCCTTTCTCTTTTGTACAACACCCAATCCACAGAAAAGTGTGAGAGCAATCTGCACATTCCCATAGTATTCCGATGTGTTTCCAGTTTATCAGTTTCTTCTGAAGTGCAGTTATTGTTATTTACAGATAAACACAGCAGATAATTTTCTTAGATGGTCCCACAATCAACAATTTTCGACAAGCCATTTACTATAGATTGCAGTGCATAAGTTGATCTTCAAATCTTCACAAGAGTCCTTTTAAAATGTAGGTTGACTTAAACATCAAGTAGAAGTGTGAACCATTGGTGTTAGTGTTGATCACCATTTCGAAACGTGAAACACATCACACCATAATTCAAATTAATGTGTCACATGTTATTTAATGGGACAATGTCACAAGGATAGTTCCACACTAATCAAAATATTTTTAAAACAGACATATTCACCATCTATGCAATCCAATCCAAATAATTAATCAAATTCATCCAGAGTCCTGATGACTACGCCATCATCATATGATCCTATTCTGCATCAGATGTGGCACTTTCCATTAGAAATTAGCTATCCACAACAAATCATCTTCCTTGCCATCCATTGCACATCTTTTGAATGATGTGAACATTTATTTGCTGGACATAGCAAAATACATGGGTTTTTCATCCATGTTCCTGCTGTGACATAATGGATATTCGTGTTTTTGATGCTGTCACGTAACGAATCACTAGAAACTGTTCATTTTGTCATTGAGGTCTTTTGGTAGTCTTTGACAGGATTTGGCCCTGTGCTGCAACAGTTAACAGTTTCATTTCATGAAGTGGCTACAGCAACAAGCAGTTGATGTGAAATCTTTGCTGGATATAGGTTTGATTTGATCCCTTTAAGTGCATATGTACATATTACATTGTCAGTTCTGATGATAGTCAAGAAACCCATTCTGATACATGCTTCTCAAGATCAAGCTAGTGGCTAGTCCCTGTTCTTGTGGTGCATTCAATCTTGGACATCATTTCTTCCTTGCTCACATCAGTTCTTCACTAAAGTTGAATTCCGTTGCTGAATCAGTTATCTGACGGGTTACCAAATTGATGACTTTTAGCTTGAAGCCAAGTTCATACTCCAGTTTTGCCAGCGGAGCCATTTCTGTTCATTGGCCACCCAAATGCAGTCTCCTCTGTGTAAGGATGACTTAAACTCTTGTGTACCTTCTTGGCAACAAGATCCATATTGCCTGTTTGATCCCATGCATCAAACTCGGAAGTGTGTATAACCCAAAACATGTCACCGACTCGCAGAAGTGTTATGGCACAGCGAGTGGCCATTAGGTCCATCATGCTCCACCAGCTCATTAAATATGCGTCATTACCTACTGCCTATTTCCTGCTTTCTCTTCATACCCTTGCACATTATTTTTATCCAAATAATCATGCAATGCACTCTTCAATGCCTCAACTGAGCCGGCCTCCACACACTTTCAGACAGTGCAACAGTTTCGCCCTACCTACTCTATCTAGCCTGCTTATGATTTTGAAAACGTCTATCAGATCTCGTCTTAGCTTTTTTTCTCTCCAAGGAGAACAGCCTCAACGTCTTCAATCTATTTTTTTCAATATGCTTCTAAACTGAAAAATTGAGGTCAGCTCCTGATGCTAGTAATGCCCTAAAAATGCCATTATTAACCTGAAAATTGAGAGGTCACTTAATACCATGAAAACTGTACATGCTTAAATATCGATCCCGGCTCCAAACAATTCAGTCAGCTTTGATGTCACATTGTCTTATACACCACGCTTTTGCGGTGCTTGTTATGAATGCTGTCTAGGCTACCAGAAGAATTTCCTGCACGGTGCCAGAGAATCCACAAGGCTGGGCAGACATGGCTTTGGCTTCAGGCCTTCACCAAAGGACAGGACTACCTTAAGTAAAATAAAAATCAACTCTGCACTGAAATGTTGACATAGTTTACATACTGAGGTCCTGGAGCCAGCTTGAACTCACAATTGATGCAAAACCAGGATGTTTCCACTGAAACATTGTAGGATGTAATTCTAATTTGATAGATAATAGTTTTTACAGAACAAAGGGGAGATAGTAGTGTAGTGGTAATGTCACTTGAACAGTAATTCAGAGGCTCAGACTAATGCCTTTGGGACGTCAAACCCCAGTATGGCAACAAGTCTGAATTTAAATTCAATTAATTTTAAAGATCTGGAGTTGAAAGTGAGACTTAATAATCGTGACATAAATTATCATCAATGGTCATTTTGTTTGAAAAATCTGCCTTTTAGAGTAGGCAATCTGTCATCTTTACATGACTTGGCCCATAGGTAATACCAAACCCACAGTGACACAATTGACTCTTAACTGCCCTCCTAAGTAACCTAACAAGCTACTCAATTCAAGGAAAATTAGGGATGAGTGACAAATCAAGCCATCAAATAATACATTTCAAGAAACATTTACAATTCAATCTAGAGTCAAGTAATGAGAAGAAAAATGGCAGACAATCTACTCAGCATGTGGAGGAACAAGAGGATATTGCCACAATAATGATAACTTAACATTTAGCATTTTCATCCATGTTTTATGCTACTGAGCCTCAAAGGAAGAACCAAGACAAGAGAGGGGAGTGGGAAGGGAGAGCAGCCAAGGAGCACCCAAGCTGGAGCAGCTGTTGTAAATGACAGGAATCTGTAGAAGATTTGTGGCATGGCAGGTTCAGACATATGGTATTACTTTCCAGCAAAAATCCGAAATTATTACTATTGTTCTGAATCATCGCAACCAGGCTCGACAGGCATACGACACATCAAATACGTTGTGATCTTGATCATTTGAAGGCATTGTACTGGAGACAATGATTGTAATTCCAATTCCATTTTCTCTTTCTACAGAGTCGTAACATCAACTGGCACTAGCTCAGTATGGAAACTTTTGACAAATGATCACTGATCCAAAACATCAAACGCAAGTAGAGTTGGCAGGAAAGGAACAGCAAAGAGACAGCCAAGACTGCGAAGTCAATGTTTTTTTCTGTACTCTACAGGCAAAACATTAGCACCATATTGACTATCACTATATTATTGAAGATAAATCAGAATCAAAAGATTTTTATAGCATGCTGCAATTGTCGAATGATCATTGTAATGATGCCAGCTGATGTTAAAACTGGACGCGTCAGATTCGAGAGTGAAACCTGGCTCGATAGATCATAGGTTTTATTTTTGCTACTGGTTTATCATGGTGGTCAGTCATTAAATGTATTCACAAGAGGCTGCCAATGCATTTTTAACAAAAGAACATAAATGTGTATGATACACATAAAAGTAACAGCATCAAAGGGTGCCTGAATAATAGATATTAATGTGCAGGATCACCTAAACAGCTAGCTTCATGCAATATATATAATGGTTAAAATGTGGAATCTTACATGTTGTGTGACTTCCATCTACAGTTTCGATATCCATCTATAACTCTTTGTAACAAAAACAAAGTTGCTGGAAAAGCTCAGCAGGTCTGGCAGCATCTGTGGATGAGAAAACAGAGCTAACGTTTCGGGTCCGGTGACACTTCCTCACAACTGATGGTGGCTGGGAAAACGTCAGTGTATACGTCGCATATGGTACCCCTTCCCTCCTTTAGACATGTGTAAATTTGTTTTGCAGACTTTTTGCCCACACACTACTCCAGGGTTCACTGCTCACACTGTTCCGGGGCTCGCTGCTCACAATGTTCCAGGGCTCACAGCCCACACACTGCTCCAGGATTCACTGCTCACACACTGCTCTGGGGCTCACAGCCCGCACACTGTTCCAGGGATCACTGCTCACACTGCTCCAGGGTTCACTGCTCACAGTGTTCCGGGCCTCGCAGCCCACACACTGCTCCGGGGCTCGCTGCTCACACGGTTCTGGGGCTCACAGCCCACACACTGTTCTGGGGTTCACAGCCCACACACTGCACCGGGGTTCACTGCTCACACTGTTCTGGGCCTCGCAGCCCACACACTGCTCCGGGACTCGCTGTCACACTGTTCTGGGGCTCACTGCTGACACTGTTCTGGGGCTCACTGCTCACACGGTTCTGGGGCTCACAGCCCACACACTGCTCCAGGG
>JAHRHZ010000267.1:26287105-26304937 GCA_024137785.1 Ginglymostoma cirratum | reverse complement strand
CACTTTTCCGGGCTCACAGCCCACACACTGCTCCAGGGCTCGCTGCTGACACTGTTCTGGGGCTCACAGCCCACACACTGCTCCAGGGCTCGCTGCTGACACTGTTCTGGGGCTCACAGCCCACACACTCCTCCAGGGATCGCTGCTTGCACTGTTCCTGGCCTCACAGCCCATACACTGCCTCAGGGTTTGCTGGAAAAAGCAGAGAGGAAACTAAAGGAAAAGAAAGGGAAAAGAACAGGCAGATCAGCTGAATAGGTCAAAGGGTAGTGCAGGGAGGGACGTTAGCATTAAGAGATACGAGTAGATCTCAGCAAGGAGTGTAGGATCTTGTCATCAGGTACTTCATGGTTTTGATGAGCAACTGTCTCACCCCAATACAGCCTGCCTGGGTTTGCTTTTGCACCCCTACCCCACTGTTGGGTAGAATTTTATCCCCAAAGCTATGGCGAATCTGATGGCAAGGGGACATTTAATTAAGTGGGATGTTGGTGGGTGGAGACCCAGCTTCCTATCTCTGCTCCAATTAAGTCCATGGCCTTTGACGTTGGTATTTATACTGCAGCAGGCAAAGAGCTCACCTTGTGGGATGCCTGAAAAGCAAACTCTGTCTGGTTCCTTGTCGGCTACTGGGTGTTCCCTTGTACAAAGTATGGGAGGAGGTCCTTAATTGTCCACTTAATGGATTTGTTTGGTGGTGGGGCAGGAAGACCCTTCAGGCCTGAAACCTGCCATTTATACAGAGTTTCTGAAGAAAGTTGCTGTCTTTGAGCATTTAAGCCTGAAGAAGCATTAATTAATTAGACCACTGATCGAAGGATATCTGCTCTACATCCCCAAGAAGGTCAGCAGTGAATCTTGCACAATTCCAATGCTAGTGGCAGCCATTTATCAGGAGGGAGCTGAGTGGAATCTGACAATTCCCTTCAGGATTCTTGACCTAGACCCATAATCAGGAAGTATAATTTGCAAGTTCCACAATTTTAATGGTAGATTCTTCTGGTCTCTTTAAAAACCATTGGTTGAGCTACATGTGAGCTGGGTTAACATGCTTATAGCCAGCTCCACACCAGATATATTAAGAGAAGCCTAATTTTAGGAAGGAATGTTAAAACAGGTGTCGGACCCCCAGGTTTGCATATGCAAAGGCTCTATTTTCATAACAGCCCGAAGACCTGAAGGCCAATATCTTTCCAATATGTTGGGCAGTGTTCACAGACTACCCTAAGTATATTTAGCTACCTATTTTAAACAACAAATTTCATTCCTACAGTGCCTGTAATGTATTAGAATGCCCTATGGACCTTTTCGAGGGACTAATCAGACAACATTTGACACCGAACCAAAGAAGGAGACGATAGGATTGGCGACCACAAGCTTCAGCAAAGTGGTAGAGTCAAAGACAGGAACAGGAGCAAGGAGGTTTAGAGAATATTATTCTGGAGAGGAGGGCCTAGGTGATTGAAGGCAAAACTAGCAGTGGGTGCAGATTCAAGGAGCCAGGATTGAAGGAACACAAAGTTCTCAGAAGGTGATAAAGCTGGAGAAGGCTGCAGAGGTAGGGGTCAGAAAGAACAGAGAGAGAGAGAGAGAAATGATGTAGGTGAGAATATGGCAGGCAGGGGGAGTAATAAGTAAGTTTATGGATGACACAAGGTTTGGCTGGGTTTGGCTGGGTAGTTGGCAGTGAGGAGGAAGATGTTAGAATACAGGACGATATAAATGGATTGGTCACATGGACAGATCAGTGACAGATGGAATTTAACCCTGATAAATGTGAGGTGATGTACTTTAGAGGAAGGAACAGGGCAAGGGAATACTCAATGAATGGCAAGACACTAAGAAGCTCAGAGGAACAGAGGGATCTTGGTACATTTCCACAGATCTCTTAAATTGGAAGAACAATAGGGCAGTTAAGGAGTCATTTAGTATGCTTGCCTTTATCAGTTGAAATACAGGGAGGTCATGTTGGAGCTGTACAGAATTTTCATTAGGCAATGGCTGTAGTACTGTGTGCAGTTTGAGTCACCACACTATTAGAAGGATGTGATTGCACTGCAGGGGGTGAAAAGGGGATTCAGATGAAAAGAGCCCTGATAAGCTTCGGTTGTTTTCTTTGGAGCAGACAAGGTTGAGGGGTAATCTGACAGAGGTGTATAAGATTATGAGGGGCATGGACAGGGTGAATGGAAAGCAGCTATTCCTTTTAGTTGAAGGGTCAGTAACAAAGGGACATGATCTTAAAATGAAAGGCGAGAAGTTTAGAGGGGATTTGTGAAAAAAATGTTTCATGCAGAGGGTGGTGAGAGTCTAGAATGCACCACGTGGGAGGGTAGTTGAGGCAGGAAACCTCACAACCTTTAAATAATACTTCAATGAGCACTTGAAGTGTCATATCATCCAAGACTGTGGACCTAGTGAAGGAAAGTGGGTCTAATATCGTTGGTAGTATCCTTTGGCGGTACAAACCCTGAAGGGTTTAGGCCCGAAACGTCAAGTTTTCCTGCTCCTATGATGCTGCTTGACCTGCTGTGTTCATCCAGCCCCATGCTTGTTATCTCAGGTGAAGGGTCTCTTCTGTACTGTTTGACTCTGTGACAAATGTTATCAGGTAGTAAATGATAAAGATCAACAAAATCCAGGATATACTTGAGATTAAAACTATTATATTAGGACAGTTGCAAACTTTCAAAATGTTAACATGGGGCTAGAATCACATTGTTCAGAGTAAAGTGTGAGTAACTAAAGTTAGCTTCAAGATAGGATCTTGGAGGCAAAATTCCTTCACTCATTAAAGTTACAGACGAGTGACAACTGATGGGAAAATTTTAAGTTCTTCCCGGCGCACTGAGTCTGAATGGATTAAATTATGATTACATGAGCAAATTCTGTGCAGAATGATATTTAATTGATCAAATGTTCATTTACATATTTATGTAAAACACTCTCTCGTTGCTTAACCATGAAAAAGGTTGCTAAGACACTTTATCACAAATTCAAGAACTAATTCTCCTCTCAGGTTATATTGATGAGTGAAGTGTCAGTACACAAAAGTTGTAACATTTTATTAGTAAATGTTCCAAGCAGTTTAAATTTGGCATATTTGAATTTTTATGCTAATAGAATATTGTGTTTAATAGAATATTCAACATGTTTCAGCAGCAGTCCGAGTAGTCCGTTCTGTTACCATTTGCTGATAAACAATGATTTATTGGAGCTATATTTCATAATATTTACACTGTTTAGTGGTAATAACTCAAAGGTCTGCTGTTAGTGCAACAGACTTTGAACTACTACCGGGAATAAATCCCATTCATGATCATAATTCCAGGTTCTGATACAGCGTGCCAGGACAGGCCTCCCAATTTCTGACAATATTCAAGTTTTTGCCATTTGCTGCTTGATCTCACCCTTGTCAGAATCCACCTCTGCCTCTCCCAAAAGGAATACAAAGTGAATACATCACTTACAAAGCTGCAGGCACACTTGTGAATTAACACCTGCATTTTGTTGTGTTTCCAAATCAAGTTAATGATTTATTAGCCTATATCACACTATTAGAGAAGCGTATGAAATGTTAACAGGTTCCACAGTAAATCATTAGTAATGACTATTCCCTTCGCCAGTTCCTGAATTGGGGCCAACTCATATTCAGTTATCATTAAAGTTTTGCTTTTGTGACATTCTCAGTCAGGATTGTTAAAAGTTGCTGAACCATATCTCTACAATTTTATTTTATAATACCCATGATGCTTTGCCAAGTGCTAAAAAAAAAGGCTGACAAGCAAGAGTAGAAGAATTTTGAAGTAGTAAGTCAAGCAATTGTGTAACATGGCGGGTAAGTTTTGCTGGTTCGTTTTTCTGAAAAACTCATACTAGAATTTTGCAAGAAATAGTGAAGAAAACCAATTCTGACAATGTCATGAATTCAGAACAATCAAAGGAAATTTTTTGGCAGGGTTTGTTATGGGTAACACTTGTACATTGGAACAAATCACCTAGCTGACCTGCAGGTCAAGGAGTAATTTGAGAACGAGTTAGAATATGGCTTAAAACTGGAGCAAAAAATTCTACCAATTCAGGCACATTGTAGTGTAATAATGCTTCAGAAAGGAAGATTATGCTTCATAAACATGATCAATCCCTTTCAAGAAGAAGTGACAGATGTGGCGGATGTGTAAGAAATACAGTGAATTGGTGTACATTATCTTCATGAAAGTCATTGGCATGATACCACAGAGGGTACCTTTGGAAAAGATTAAGGACTTTGGAACTGGGGTGAGAATTTATCTTTGTTTGTAGGGGCGGCACGGTGGCTCAGTGGTTAGCCACTGTCGCCTCACAGCACCAGGGACCCAGGTTTGATTCAACCCTCGGGCGACTGTCTGTGTGGAGTTTGCACCTTCTCCCCGTGTCTGCGTGGGTTTCCTCTGGGTGCTCCGGTTTCCTCCCACGGTCCAAAGATGTGTGGGCTAGGCTATGCTAAATTGCCCATAGTGTTCAGGGATTGTGTAGATGAGGTGGGTTACAGGGGGATGGGTCTGGGTGGGATGCTTTGAGGGTCGGTGTGGACTTGTTGGGCCGGAGGGCCTGTTTCTACACTGTAGGGATTCTTAAAAAAAAGATAAATTGAACTAAACTGATTAGAATGTGGCATAAAACAGAGAATAGGGAGTAAAGACAGTTTTTCAAAGCGATTGGCAACAGATAGTGAAATGTCAAAGTGTTATAGGACTATTTCTGTTTGCCTTACATAAGTGATTTGACAACAGATCTCTCAGGAATGGTGACACTAAACAAAGAGTTGAAGATAACCAGGTTCTAGTGACTACCACAGCAGAAGATTGACTGATTGATTAATCATTGTTACATATACCAAGATACAGTGAAACATGTTGTTTTGTGTGTTACACAGATCAGAGAGATCAGAACTAACATTTGAGAGGTCCATTCAAAAGTCTGATAACAGCAGCAAAGAAGCTGTTCTTGAATCTGTTCATACATGCATTCAAATTTTTATATCTTCTGCGCGACAGTAGAGTGTGAAGAGAGTATAACTGGGGCAGGAGGGGTCTTTGATTATGTTGGTGGCTTTCCCAAGACAGTGGGAAGTATAGATGGAGTCACTGGATGGAAGGCTGGTTGGGGATAGAACAAATGGAGTGATGTAAGCTTTCAGAATGAACATTTTTCTTTATTTTTGATTAATTTGCTGAATATTCAAAGAAATTTTGGTGGGAATACAAATCAAAATAAATAGACAATGCCTGGGACAGGTAACACAATTTAAGTACCTGTGATATGAGATTTGTATTGATCCATCCAGGAAACAGATCCCTACCGGACCGATTGTCCTGCTGCATCAGTGATCAATAACCACCACAAGACAGTGAGAGTCCCAAATGTCCTTGAGGGTGAAGATCAATGTCCCAGCTGTATAAAAATGGAAAAGAGGAATCCTAAGGGCAGTCACAGCCAAACGAGAAAATCTTCATACATCCATCTCAATTTCAGAACACTGAAAGCAAATAAAGTCAAGTATGCTAGATTCCTGTCTCAAGCCATTGAGTTCAAGCATTTTTATTGCCAGGACTGGTTCCACACAAATAATGCTCAAATATGTGATCACCAGGAAAAGAAAACAAGTGGCGCGAATTGCCTGGCAAAGCAACCAAGGCTGCAACTCTAGGCAACATAACAATAGCTGGAGACTCTCAGAAACAGTCTCAAGTTGTGACATGAAGAAATGTGAAACCTTTTTTGAAGTCATCAAGACCATCTATTGACCAAAGTAAATGGACAAAATACCTTTCATTTATGGGAATTTTTACCATGTTAACAATGACAATGCCATTCATAAGAGCTCAAAAGGATATTTTGAACATCTCCACAACCACGAATTGACAGTGGCAACAGATAGCCTCCAGGCTATCCTACAGTGGTCCATGATAAGATCCATGGATAAACCGCCATAGATGGGACAGCTGCAACAAGAAATCAAACAGATGAAAAATAACAAAGCCAGTGGCTGCAACAGTACTGCTCACAGAACATTGGGGCTGTCAGTCAAGAACATACAATGAGGCTTTAGTGCTCTTGTGGTACAGTGTCCCTGCCTTTTAACCAAAAGGCCTGGGTTCAAATCCCACTTACTCCAGAGGTGTGTAATACCATCTTTAAATGGGTCAATTAGAAAAGATCTATTGAGGTTTTCAGAATAAACAATGAGGCTTTAGGGCTCATGTGATGCAGTTGTAGTGCGTCCACATCTGGGTCAGAAGGTCATTCCCATTTCCCCCACTCATGTGTCATAACGTATTTGAACAGCTTGATTAAAAATATTCACATAATGAGGTTTGACTAAGAGCCAAGACAACGATTACACTGTTGAACACCCAATAGGCACTAAAGCTGAGTAACTGATAACTGAATGAAATATTAGATTGGGTGGACAATGTTGGTTTTGAATGGCTGTTTGTGCACACCTTTATTTCAAGCGTGTCCCCATGATGAGACTATATGGTCAATGACAAAAGGATAGTAAAGTGTGGCTCTGTTGTAGAATGGAGGTTTCTGGTTGTACATTGTGGAACTGTAGTTGAATGATGCTCTAATCAACAACCTGGTTGCAAAGGATTTGTATTGACTGCCTACTCCCTGGCTTAGTACCTCTCCTCCTCCTACTGCTGCTGTTTCTCTGGCAAATTTCCATAATACTTTGATTGTGAAATGTAGAAAATGCACACAATACTCTTGGATTAGGTTCAGGTAAGACAAATGCTTCAGGAAGACTTGAACTGGATAAGATTTCCTTCTCCCCTCCCTGTCTGCCCAATGTAAGCAGCTTGTCCTCTTTATTGCAGCATCTGCTCTGTGTCCCTATCAGGGTGTGGTGATTGTAACTGGTAACAAAATGGTCTGACCAGAACACTTGAATTCAGAACCAAGGCCAGTCAATCTGGAACAGGTACAAATGGTTAGTCGTGATCATAATGAATGGTGGAGCAGGCTTAAAGGGCCAAATTGTCTACTTCTGTTCCTATTTACTGTGTCAATGTTTTTCTGTTAGCTTGGTGAAGGAAAGGAGAATAAAGAGATAGAGGGAGAGGCAGGATGAGGGGACTGCTGTTTGTGTATAGTTTAAACACCAATACAGACTTATTGCATGGAATATCCTGTTTCTGGATTAGAATTGCTTTGAAATTTTCATGGCTTTCATCATTGTTTATTTTGCGCTGCACAGTCCAGTGATGCACCAATCTGCTAGTGCTTCAATTTTAAAATTCTGATCCATATTTCCAAATCCATCCACAACCTTGTTTCTCCCTCTCTCTGTGATCTCCTCGAGCCCTACAGTCCTCGAAGAGCACTGCATAGTTCCAGCTCTGGGCCATTACACATCACTCAGTCTTTTTGCTCCACATTTGAGGCTGTGTCTTCTAAACTCTGGAGTTCCTTCACAAAATCTCTGAGGATCACCTCATGGGGAGGCAGTAGCCTAGTGGTATTATTGCTGGACTATTAAACTGAATACTCAGGTAATGTTCAGGGGACCCAGATTCAAATCCCACCTCAAATCCCACCATGGCAGATGGTGGAATTTGAATTCAACAAAAATCTGGAATTAGGAGTCTAATGAAGATCGTGAATCCATTGTCAATTATTGGGGGGAGAAAAATCTGGTTCACTAATCTCCTTTAAGTAAGGAAACTGCCATCCTTACCTGTTCTGGCTTGCATTTGACACCAGGCCCACAGCAATGTGGTTGACTCTTAATATTTTGCTCAATGTCAACTCCAATTTTTGTTATAAAACTCTTTTCTCAAGTGTCTTGGTATATTTTAGGAGGTTAAAAACGATACACAAATGCAATGTTGTTGTTTGCTAGATGGTCTGTGGCATGTAACCAGCTGTTTCAAGTTGCATATTCGTAAAGTTTTCTTTATCAGTGGCCAGCACTTGAATTTCAGATCTTAGCAATTATTCAATAAGAAACTGTGACCATTGTGCCCAAAATAAATCACCAATTTGATACATTTCATGGCTGAACAATAGTGGAAGGAAAGTAAAGGACATCTGCTAGGCTTTTAGAGAGAACTGTAGATTGCAGTTGTAGGAGGAAAGAAAGACAAATCATGAGCAGTACAATAGAAATTTGAACTCCCACAGCAGTCATTGCCTGGAATTTTAGTAACAAATGAGATCTGACTCCTCCATGAAAATGATGGACGACTGTAAAGGTCTGGGAACTTTATTCATGAAAGCATTACACACATTTATGTTATGTAACTGCCTGAAATAGAACATTCATCTCAGGTCTGTGGATTATCTAGATTTTATTTGGGATGGATAATAGTTCTTAGAATGTGTCAGTCGTAGTGTCTTTTCGTGCAACACAAGAACAATAAGATCTTCAGTTTATTTTAATAGACCCCCATTAAGCCCTGTGCGATGTGGTGAATATCTCACAAGGTCGACAGTTTATCTGTAAAGAGTTGTTTGACATTATGCACTTCTCCCAGCTCTCCAACTCCCAGTGAAAAAATTTCTAGGATTTCGTTGAATTTTAACAAGGCTAATATATTTGTTTTATATTAGAAAACTGATTTCATTTTAAAATTTATCATCTTTTTTTGAAGCAACTGTTTTCAGTGTTACAACACATAACTCTCACAATAGGCTTGAATTGTGATAGCTAAACAACAAAGGTAATGTATATATGAACTATTTTATGATAGAACTATTCAAGAAATGAGCACAACTCCTTTCTGAATCATTGAATCTGGGAAATCTCAACCATTGAGTTCATTTTTCATCTTAGATCACAAAATCATGGTATTCAATACTTAAACGCACAAAAATAACTAACTGCATTTATATAGCACCTTTACATGTTGCAAAAACAGACATCAAGTCAAAATAACAGACATTATGTTGGGTCACCAAAGATTTGGCCAAAGAGGTAGATTTAAAGAGGGGCCAAAAGGAGGGGAGATGAAGAGGTTTAATATCAGAATTCCAGATTCCAGAGTCTTAAGGGTCTGCCAATACTCCCAATATGTGACAAAGTGAGGATGGATTTACGAAGGACATCTGTATTGTAATGCCATCTTTATTCCTGATTGAACTGCTGTGTGTTTCCAATATTTATTTTTGCTACAGTAATTAGCAAGGAAACATAAAGGAAAAGAAAAAAAAACTTTCCAAGTAACATTAACAAAATATTTCCTCAAAACATTTCAAAATTATCCAAGAATTCTATCATTCACACTTGACATAATTATTAGAAGTGAAATATTTAGACTGGTACCGGCTGTGTCTAAAAGAACGATTTCTCAACTTCTCCCAATCAGTGCTATTTATGCCCAAGAAATGTTGCCATTACATGGCAATTTGTTTTGATCTTACTGGAAAGTGAATGATTCATTCAAACAATTTACAGGAACATTGAATCTAAGGTACATTTTTTTCTGAATGTTTTCACAGTGGTGCCAATCAGTTTAGTACCTATGAAATTCCACAGTGACAGTCTGTTCTAGGCTGCAAATTGCTGGGGGATTAGTTTCACACTGCAGGGAAAAACCCTCTTTTTGAAATAGTAACTGATGACCAATAAACAAATAGTGCACAATCTTATTGAGCCCTGAACAATGTGACCTATGGTGAGAAATCAATGAGAATCATGTTGGAAAGCTGATCTCGAACATCGGGAGCAACTAGTTGCATTTTCTAACAGAGTTCTGGACTTCAAGACAAGATTCTCATGATGCAGTTGGAAGACATCTGTTGACAGGGATTATTGTTTGTTATAACCCTCATTAACACCAAATTTCACCTCATTAATATGCATTTTCCTAATGTACCAGAAGATGGATTGAAACCAGAACTGAGAATTCCCAAAATGAAAGTTAGAGTGGGTACTTGATGGCTCCAGCTCACTGGCTACTTTTCTGGATGTGTCGAACCAATGTATCAGGGCATATGGCAAGGCACTTGCATGCAGTCTACGTCCACAGATGCTGACTTTGACATGTGCCAGATTCTCTGTGCCGTCATTCAATAGGCTTCTGTACTTTAATGCTACACGTTGGGGCACACTGGCAACCATCAATGCAATGCTACTGAAAGGAAACTTTGTGTGCAGGGATGATCACCCAGCTCATGGATTGGACCAGGGAGCATCTCAGGGTTGCCTACTCACTCTCTCCATGTTCACTTAATAGTGCCTACCTAGATTTTTACAGAATCCCTGTTCCGCCGTATTTTGGGCTTTGTCTCCTCAGCCACTGTTTAAAGGCTCACCGTTCTGCTGTGTTGCCTTGCTGGTTGGCGAAGGTGAAAAGCCAGGCAGCTTGTCATGCTGGAGAACACTCAAGGGAGTGGACATCTTGCTGTGTAGCATATTGCTGCCTCAGTCTCATAAATACACTATGTGCCAGCAACTTACGCAGCAAACACACAACATGCGAGCAAGCCAGCAGACCATGTCTGGAAGTCTGAGGGGGAATGATCCTTAGTGAAGTCCAGGGGAACACCTATTAGTCACAGTAAATCAAGAGAAGCCGGTGATGTCAGTCCAGGGGCTTGGTCAGGATCATTCAGCTGCTCAGGGTTGTCAGGGTCAGGCTTACCACCTCATAGGGGGTGAGGAGACAAATGTCAGATCCCTCACCTTGGTCACTTATCTTGGCTCTTTCTGTCTTATTGTGGGCTGTTTTCTCCTGCATTGAGAGAAAGGGAGAGATTGAGTGGGATGAAAATGGGTGGTACATTTGGTTTCCACCATAATGAAACTGATCTGGTTCACCCCCTTGAACAATGTAACCAGACTGGCCAGTATGGGGCCACAGGACTGACATTGATTCACTCTTTGTCCTGCAGAGGCACAGACTCCCTAACTGAGAACACCCGACTGGACGTCTGACCATGGCCTGCATTGGTATTGGTGGCTACCCTGATGTACTGTGGCATTGACTTAAATGGAGCTCCTGATTGACAAGTGACTCCTTCGTCTTAGTGGAGCAGTTCTCACCAAAGTCTATGAGACATGGCCTGCCTGCTTGCTGCACGTGCAGTGTGTTTGCCATGTAAGCTGCTAGCACATGGAGCAAATGTGAGATCGAAATAACACAGGGCTGTACAGCAAGATGTACTGCTGCCCCTTTGACTGATGACTGGTAACTAGCAGAGCAAGCTGCATGATTGTTGCACATGGCAGTGCATTGGAGAGGTGCCATGATGGTCACGAGAGGTTGGCAAATGCCAGTACCCGTGGAGGAAGGGTGTGTGCAACTGGTAGAGTTGGTTCATGCTCTGAAAATGCAGTTTGGTTGTACATAACACAGAGATCCTTCAGAGCAAGTAGTGAGCTGATCTATCAGGCTCCGGCTTCCATGTCAAGTTTTCTCAAAATCTAGCTTGTTTGGCAAGTGTGGAAAGATAGAAAGCCGAACATTAATGAAGCATGTTGGTCTATTAGCAAGACCACCTTCGTTGGCAATCATTACCACCTAGGAAAAAATTGGCCACATTCATTCTGGAAAGCATAAAAGGTAGTAAAAGATTGTAAACAGTAAAAGTGCAGGGAGAGGGACCGTGGGCCAATTTCAGAATAAGCATGGAATCTATACATGAAGGTGAGGGCATTGATGAGGTACCAAATGAGCACTATGTTTTTGTATCTGTCAAGGAAGAAGTTGCAGCTAAAGTCATTGTAAAGAAGGAGGTAATTAAGAAAATGGAGAGAGTAAAAATTAATGAAGAGGAATTATTGAGAAGGCTAGATGTAGTTAGGTTGATAACCTGTTTGGATCAAATCAGATGTATGCAAAGATGCCAAAGGAAATGAGGGTAGCAAGTATGTAGATACAGGCCATATGACCTTTCAATCTTATCTAGATACAGGGCAGGGGGTTGTTTCAGAGAGCCAGAGAATGCGACAGCTTTGTTCATGAAAGGGTGTAAAGAAAAACCTGTCTACTTTAGGCCAATCAGTTAAATCTCAATGTAATTTACAGATACAGAGAACTGACCAATGACTTGGTCATGGATGGATCAGTTAAGGAACATCAGCATGGATTGTGGCAAACCAATTGTATTTAGCCAATTTGATTCCCTTTTCTTTTGAAAATGTAATAGGGAGAGTTGGTGAGGCCAATGAGCTTTATGTGCCTCTGGATGTCTGAAGGATCGGATAAAGTGCCACATTATAGGCACATCAAGGCCTTGGAATAAAAGGAACAGTGGTGGTAAGGATACAAAATTCAGTAACTACCAGGAAACAGAGTATTTTAAAGTAGTAGTTTTTCAGACCAGAGGAAGCTGGTGTTCCCCAAGGATCAGTACAATGACTATTGTTTTCTTGACATGTTTGACATAGATGTTGCCGTGCAGAGTATAACTTTAAATTTTGCAGATGACACAACACCCTTCTTCAGAACGTTTGAAGAAGGGTCACTGGACTTTCTCTCCACAGACAATGCCAAACCTGCTCAGTTTCTCCATCATTCTGTTTCATTTCAGATTTCCAGCATCAATGGTTCTTTATTTTATTTGAAAAGTTGAGAGCTCAGTTCAACCTTTTGCTCATTTGGGAAGATAAATAACTGTATGTTTTGGTTTCTCAAGTACAGTTTATAAGAGTTCACTCAATTATTCAGCAGATGTTTTAAGGCCATTTTAAATCTCGGTGAAGAGAGTGAAATGGGACATGAATCAGCAAAGCAACACTACTATTTATGCCTATCTGAAGAGAATAATATCACTACTATAAGTTGTATAGCGAACATGCATGCTTACAAGATAAGAAACTGCCTGTCAACACCAATGAGTCGAACACAGCCCAGAAAACCAAAGGTCATCAGCATTTTCAAGAAAACCATTTGAGCTCATATCATCTCACTCCCTAATGTCATAGAAAGGTCCCTATTCAGACAACTGTTCATGGTTTCACATTAGTGTGCATTCATTCACATTTTTTTCCAGAAACAGAAGTAATTGTACAGAATACAGTATGGTATCATATAGTTTCACTAGATCAATAATGCAGAGACTGACAATGACCCATCAATATGAATTTAAATACCACAGCATCTACTGGAGGATTTGAAATCAGTTATTTAAACCGCTAAAACCTTTAGTTCTCTCAGGGCAGTGACTTGAAAGAAATTTGTGGATTTGCATACGCATATTAATCAATTAAAACCTTCTAACTGATTAAAGATTTAACAGCATCTTAAGTTTGTTTAATACATCCTCATTCATGGTGGGACCCTTTGATCTTTTACTTACTCTGTGTTCCATGTGCTTCTTTCTCACTTCACCTGATGAAGGGGCGATGCTATGAAAGCTTGTGATTTCAAATAAACCTGTTGGACTATAGCCTGAGAGGGGAATATCCGCAGGAGATCCCTACACTACCTGCCTGCCTCTCCTGGCAGCCACCCATTTATCTGTATGGACCTGTGGTGTAACCACCTCCCTAAAGCTAGTGTCTATCACTGTCTCTGCCCCCTGTATGCGCCACAATGTGTCCAGCTGCTTCTCCAACTGAACTACGCGGTCTGTGAGGGGCTGCAGCTGGTCACAATTCCTGCAGATGTAGTTGTCGGGGACACTAGACTGCTCCCTGATTTCCCACATCTGACAAGAGGAGCATACCACCACCCTAACTATCATCTCCATCCTTGTACTCTTAAAAACAGATAAGAATTTTGCCTTGCCTGTCCTCTTCACAGTGCCTTTTTTGTTGATTACAGGCAGATTAGGCAGATTGTCCCAAATGTCATTCTAGATTGACAGCAATAAGTTTAATTGTAAAATACCTTTTGGAATGGCCTTTCAACACACCCAATTGTATCAAGCCACTGCTAAAAGCTACAATGAGCATAGAATTGAACAGACAATCTGTCAGCAACCTGAAAACATATACAGACTGACAGAGTTTCCAGTGAGGCACGACTCTTCTTCACAACTACTTTCAGTTAGAAGAATGCTGCAGCATTTTCTGTTTTGATTTTGAATTTTTAGCATCTGTATTATAGTTATGCTTATACGTGTATATCCAAATCAGTAAAGTCCTATAAAGACATCCTCAGCAATATCTGGGGACTTGCATCAAAGTGGGTGAACTTCCACAGATTATTCAGGCAATAGCCTGACATAATCAAGCTCATGGAACCATACCTTTCGCCCAGTCTCCTAGACTCCTCCAACACAATCCCTGTATGTCCTGACCCAGTTTAGCACAGACTCACCAGGAGCGGTGTCAATGGTGTAGATATAGGAGGGAATTGGCTTGAACTCCTCAACATTGATCTCAGAGCCCATGATTCATGGCATCAGATCGATCACAGAAAGGAAACCTCTCGCTGATGACCATCTACCATCCTCCGTCAGAGAACATTAAGCTGCAGAGGAGACTAATGATTTGGGTGAGAGTGAGCAGAAGGTTACAGACACACTGGCAATGGTTAAGAGGGCATTAATGACTAAAGGATCAACAGGTAAGAATTGAAAACAGTCAATGTTAATGTCCACTACGTTGTTGTCGAAACCATTTACAAAAAAAAAATAGTTTTGATAAAAATTAATGGATTTTATCTTATCGCCATTTACAGGGCGCTTTGTCAGATTTTCCAAACCCACTATGTCAAGAAGGATGGCAGCCTGGTGAATTTGATTGTATAAAAAGCAAAAGTTCAGGTTCTCGTTGTCAAGTTAAACATCAGCGATTAAATTCTCAATCTTTGAAGTGGTGGGTCAACTATCGCAACAGCAGGAATCAACAAGCCTATCTGTATTTTTCATGTATCACATTAAAACCACTACTAATACCTACCCAATTGAGATACATGATGCTTCAGAAAGCCAACAGCAAAAAGCAGCCTTGTTCCTGTCCTTTTCTCAACCACCCTATAGTTCTAATAGTGATACGGCTTTAAATGATGGGCACATCAGTTACACTGTCACTTCTCCAAATCCAATCAACATATGCAAGCACGGGGAGGCAGCTTGTCTCCCTGGGCCATCTCCAAGCTCAATGGGCATTCAGCCAGCGGGAGGCAGCTTATGGCAGAGCAGCACGCTTCAGTGCACATGGCAAAGGGCTGCGTATGACTGAGCCTTATGGAGCAGTGAAAATGGTAAATAGAAAGTGGCATTGTCTGAGCAACAAGGGACAGTGAATGCTGTGAAGGGGAGGAAAGAGTGAGCTGCAGTCAGTGTGGGGTTGGGAAGACTGTGCACCAATCAGGTACCAAGCTCTAGATACATGGAAGTTCAGACGCAAAATATGGTCGATTTTTAACAGCCCTCTGAAGTGGCTTAGCAAGCCACATAAATGCAAGGGCATGTATTGTAAGCTCTCAGACAACTGAAGATAATGAAACAGTGATTCCTTTTCTCCACTGGCATCAAATCTTTACACGTAATATGAGAAATTAAGACAAAGTCGAGGAAAATCAGAGTATTTACATTGGATTAAACCTTTAGCTGCACATCATGGTTAGGGAATCTTTTGTCTGTCTGTCTCTCTGTCTCTGTCTCCCTCCTCACAGAACCCCTCATTCTGTCTCTAGTCTGAGAATGACATCCCTTCCTTCAGAGAGCAGGTTCAGATAATATCTAGCTCCCCTGTTGATGCCGTCCCTCACTGTCACCATCTTCTGCTAGAAGCCCTGCTCCAGAAAAGATGGCAACAAATGCTTGAGTACAAATGATGCCCATATATAAGGCTAGAATGAAAAACAGTTCAGAAGACAAAGGATTAGTTGGGTTGAGCTAAGAAACAGCAAGGGGAAGAAATCATTGGTGGAGATTGTTTAGAATCCCCTTTCTGACAGAAAATTCTCATTCTGCAAAAGAATTGTGAAATGGCATTTATATAAAATCCATGACACGTTTGGTAAGAATACATTGAATTTGTTGATTGCTCGCTCTCTCACATATCCAGCATCATGAGATGCACAATTAGACCACAATTCGGTTAATGTAAAATTAGAATTTTCCATTAATTTCTGGTTATATGAATCCCAGCACAATTGGTATCAATGGCTCATTGTTGAAAATATTAAGAGCGGAGATGGAGAGATTTGATTGATTGATTGATTGTCTGTGAAACACGGTGAAAAACTTTGTTTATGAGAAGTACAGGCAGATCATAGTAAGCGAAGGATGTACAGATCAAAAAGACTTAGAGAGAGACATACAGGTTACATTGCACAGAGTGTGCACTAGATGATATCAACATTAGCAAGATCAGCGTTATTTGAGGCTAGAGAGTCATCCAGCTGTCTGATAACTGCCAGGAAGAAGCTGTTCCTGAACCTGCTTGTGTGTGTGTTCAGGCTTCTGTATCTTTTGCCTGATGGAAGAGGTTGTAGGAGATCATTACCACTGTGCGATGGGTCTTTGATGATGTCGACAGCCCTTCCACAGCAGCGAGCCGTGTAAATAGGGTCCATGGATGGGAGGTTGGCTTCTGTGATGGTCTGGGCTGAGCATACCACCTT
This sequence comes from Ginglymostoma cirratum, assembly GCA_024137785.1. Classification (NCBI taxonomy): domain Eukaryota; kingdom Metazoa; phylum Chordata; class Chondrichthyes; order Orectolobiformes; family Ginglymostomatidae; genus Ginglymostoma; species Ginglymostoma cirratum. The sequence goes on along the minus strand of JAHRHZ010000267.1, from coordinate 26,288,426 downwards.
CTGTAGTTTCTTACGGTCCTGGGTAGAGCTGTTGCCATGCCAGGCTATCTCTCAGGGAGTCAAAAGATATGAAGGGCGATCGGCAAACTGGAGTTGAGGCAGGAAATCAGTGGTCATAATGAAAGGCAGTCCCGTCTTGAGCAGCCACGCTACTTCAGCATATGGTTTTATGATTAAGAATGTCACCTTAGGGTAGAAATAGTGGGAAACAGATAGGACAGATTATACTGCAAGTCGATTACATATCACACCCTTCAATTTCACCCCAAACCAGAGCCAGACCTATCTAGGCTTGTCTGAGCAACAGTATACATGCAGGAGTCTATAAAAGAATTCAAGCTTTAAGCAAGCCTGCAGCCAAAATCCATTTCCGTTTTTATTTCTGAAGCTTGTTTAAGCTACCACAATGGAAACAGTCTATAGTGCATATATTTATTCATTTGATGACTGATACATATGTTTCTATCTTGACAATTCTGTGACAGTTACTGCTATTTACAACCATAGTTTATAATGAGATCCATAATCTATGATAGCTATTGTCATTCAAATAGCTCTGAAAATTATCAGCCTATTGCAGTCCAGTCCAGTCAATGTCCTGTATAACAACAATATGATGCATTCTTCACGACTTTAAAAAACAACAAGCTTTCAAAATGAAGTTGCTATCTGAGGAAAACAGTAACAATATTTGGAATTGGTGTAAAGCAAATGAAATGGTATTTGATTTTTCAATAGTAAGTGAAGGCAACGGAGATTTAATGAATTTGTAGAGGACTGTTTGAAGAGTAGTAAGAACTGCTAATACATTGAGTAAGAGAAGTGCTCTGATGAGAATCTTGTGAACAGTTCTAGTGGGTGGCAAAGGTGTTCAGAGTGCAGCTTCAGCTGTTCAAAATGATGTCTTCAAAAATGTCCTGTTTACCTACTATTGAACAGCAAAGTACCATTCAATTTGCAATCATATAGCACCATCAGCATAGAAAAACATTCAAAGAGCTTCGCAGAGACGGGAAGGAAAACAAAGAGTTTCTAAGATAAATAAAATTAGAGGAACAGTCAAAACCTTACTCAAAGAGATCGGTTTTAAGGAATATCTCTAAGACAAGAAGCTGGGGTTGTCATGTTAATCAAAGAGGTCTTATGATCAATCATACAGCAATGATTAAGTAACTCCATGAGTTAGTTTATTCAAAGCAGTAAAACTCCTAATAAGAGATAGTAGGAACTGCAGATGCTGGCGAACCTGAGATAAGAAGGTGTGGAGCTGGATGAACACAGCAGGCCAAGCAGCATCAGAGGAGCAGGAAAGCTGACGTTT
>JAHRHZ010000267.1:26237701-26286705 GCA_024137785.1 Ginglymostoma cirratum | reverse complement strand
TCTGATGCTGCTTGGCCTGCTGTGTTCATCCAGCTCCACACCTTGTTATCTCTAAAACTCATAATAAGTTATGAAGAAGACATTACAGCCAGCTAAGTAATTTCTGTGTGTGCTTTTTGCACATTAACTGCCAGGTAGAAGCACAACATTGTCTACGCACAACAAGTACAGCCCTGAAAAGTGAACTCTCTTGAAGACAGATATACATTCAAGAGAGCAGATTGAATGGCTTATGAAAGAAATATCAGATTACAGGACCCAAGAAGCTAAAGCTGCAGCAACCAATGATGGGGACAGATTAATGAGGGAAGCACAAGTGGTCAGATCAGGGAATGGAGGGTTGAAAGAGAAGTTGTGAAATAATTCCACGAAGGCCAGTATCCCATTACCAAGTCACCCGTTATTTACACGTGCATAGTACAAGGCACTGAACCAGCCAGCACAGAGCCCCCTGACACTCCTGTTTAATCTGTCAGCCAGGGCTCCCTGCTTGAGCCAGGTTAACTGCCCCAATCAGGGAAATCTTTTTCTGTGAGATCCACCTGGCTAACATTGTTCCAATCACTACAGATTATAAGGCCAGAAGGATTAGAGAGAGAGAGAGACAGCAATGCAAGGCAGTGAAGGGACTTAAACATGAGGATGAAAATTCAAAATTTTATATTTCAAAAGATTAGAAGGTATTGCAATTTCACCAAGACAGAGGTGAAACATGAGTTAGTTTTGGTATGGCTAGGACATAGGAAGCAAAGTAAGGTGGGTAAAAGTTTGAAACCTTATAAATATTGGTGAAGATAAGGATCTAAATGGGTTTGAGAACAAAGCCAGACAGAATGGAAGCAACACCAGCTTAGCACATTGCAAGCAGTTCTGTGGGGTCAGAAATTGAGTTGGGTTGGAAAGATTTTGGTATTTCAGAGAATAAATCAGAAGATAACAGCAGATTTGTTGATGTTTAGTGGAACTACAGTTTTTAAAACACAGTTAATCATGAAGACACCAAAGCGACATACCCAGTGTGCTCGTCGCAACATTAAAATTACAGGACCAGTTTCTTTCAGTTGTCCCAGCATTGCTGAGCTGCCTCAGTTACAATACATTCAATGGACAAGCCTCAAACTTGATGGAAATTTCAATCAATCAATCAAAAATTGAAGATGAACAGAAGAAAGGAAAGGTACCTAAATGCAGATGTGTCTACTTAAATCTTTGCAATATTGTTTAGTTAGATTTTAATACAAGAGTTATTTCACCAAAGGCAGAGAATTAAATCATACCACTCCTCCAAAACTTTTAAACAGGATTCTGCACATATTCCAATCTTTAAGTTATGGGTGCTGTCAATGACTTTTGGTAGTAGCTTAGAACACCTGTGCTGCAGCGTTTCCTTAGATGTTTGCTTCCTGAATCTTTCTTATTAAAATTAAGATAATTGTGCATGTTTAATCTGTTCATTTTCTTATATTATCAAAAACTTACTATTTCCACAGTTTATAACACCATTTTACAACCTCTTGAGAAATTCCTTTAGTGCTAATAAAAGCAAAGCAATGCACTTGGACATCCCATTAGTTAGCTCAGCAACTTTGTCACTATAAGGCTAGAATTACTGAAGTTACTTGTTAATGACATAAGGGGGTACGTGGCACTGTATACCAACTGATACAGGAGTGAAAAGAATGTATTAGCTGCCATAAGATATGGTACTTAGTTGAATGGGCTGCAGGTACAGAGGAAGTTGGTCCAGAGAACTTACTCTCTAGGACACACGTTGCTGGTGAATGAAAGATCAGGCAAAATAGCAGCTGCCAAAGGCTTACTGCTTGCCATCAAGGCATAAGCCATGTGGTATCAGAAAACAAGTAGTAATTGTTTACAAATGCTGAAGCATTTGAAGTCTTGCTATTCATGGCTGACCTGGAGCAACTGACCTGGAGCACAGCTGGACTTTAAATAAAAATTCCAGAAGGGCCTTGCAGTGGTGAGTATTTCTACCATTGGAACTGTACAATAGCACAAGACTTGCACCATGGAAGCATGGTGCGTATATTATCACGTGAGCGGCAAAGCATTGCATCAGATAACTCATTAGAGCTCATGGACAAAAACTCTCTATGAAACTTCCAAAAATTGATATTTAACTGATTTTTGGTCAAATTCAACTCCTAGTTTCTAAACTGAGTGTTGTCCCCAGAAAGGCTCCATACCCTGGGTGAAGCTTTGGAAAATTGTGAAAACAAAGTTTATAAAATGAAAGTGAATGTCAGTGGGGCGTTAGGGAGAGGATAGGTCAGTCCAGGGAGGATGGACAGGTCAAGGGGGTGGGCTGAGGCTAGTGGGTAGGAGATGGGGGTGGGGCGTGAGGTGGGAGGAATGGTTAGGGAGGCGGGGATGAGCTGGGCTGGTTTTGGGATGCGGACAATACTCCGCTTCATACGCCCCACCAGCCCCACCACACCCGGCACTTTTCCCTGCAATCGCAGGAAGTGCTACACCTGCCCCCACACCTCCCCCCTCACCCTCATCCCAGGCCCCAAGAAGACCTTCCACATCAAGCAGATGTTCACCTGCACATCTGCTAATGTGGTTTACTGTATCCGCTGTTCCCATTGTGGCCTCCTTTACATCGGGGAAACAAAGCGGAAGCTTGGGGACCGCTTTGTGGAGCACCTACACTCGGTTCGCAACAAACAACTACACATCCCAGTCGCGAACCATTTCAACTCCCACTCCCACTCCTTGGACGACATGTCCATCCTGGGCCTCCTGCATTGCCACAATGATGCCACCCGAAGGTTGCAGGAACAGCATCTTAAATTTTGCTTGGGAACCCTGCAGTCCAAGGGTATCAATGTGGACTTCACAAGCTTCAAAATCTCCCCTCCCCCTACCGCATCCCAAAACCAGCCCAGCTCATCCCCGCCTCCCTAATCATTCCTCCCACCTCAAGCCCCACCTCCATCTCCTACCCACTAACCTCATCCCACCTCCTTGACCTGTCTGTCCTCCCTGGACCGACCTATGCCCTCCCTAAATCCCCACCTACCTTACTGGCTCCAACCCCACCTCTTTGACCTGTCTGTCTCCTCTACACCTACCTTCTCCTTTATCCATCTTCTATCCGCCTCCCACTCTCTCCCTATGTATTTCAGAATCTCCTTCCCCTCCCTCATTTCTGAAGAAGGGTCTCGACCCAAAATGTCAGCTTTCCTGCTCCTCTGATGCTGTTTGGCCTGCTGTGTTCATCCAGCTCTGCACCGTGTTATCTCAGATTCTCCAGCATCGGCAGTTCCTACTATCTTTATAAAATGAATCTTTTCCATTTTTCATTAAAATCTTGCATCTCATGGACTTCAGACAACAAATTACATCTGAAGTGCATTGCCTGTCAGTATGAAGCCAAATGTAGTATTTGTTTTGTACCAACAAAGTCTCATAACCAAGCAGTGAGATAATTGGCTAGTTTATCTACAATCGGTTATGGTATTGAGAGGAAGAACTGATGATCATGGTCGTAGAAGAACACTCAAAAATCAACTATGAGAGTTTCAAAATACCCCACAACCAGAGGCCAAATATTTGTTTGCTTTGATCTATAGAATGATATAGCACTGTAAGATATTGGAATGCCAACCTGAATTATGAATTTAAAGCATAGCACAGTCTGAAGTATATAATCTTGTAATTCACATGAAGAATAATATCAACTGAATCAAGCTGAAGCACCTCTTCCTGCTGATTGTAGAAAAATAGGTGCAAGGCCAAGTTGTGTTGAGGCAATAAGGAACCTGCAAGGCAATACAGATAGGTTAAATGAATGGGCAAAAACTTGGCTGATGGAGTTTAGTGTAGGACACTGAGTTCATGGACTTTGTTAGGAAGAATCAAAAGGCTGATAATTATTTACAATGAAGAGAGACAGCAAACAAGTGCAGTGCAGAGGGATCTGGGTGTTCTTGTGCATGAAACACAAAAAGTTATCATGCAGGCGCAGCGAGTAATTAAAAAAGGCAAATGGAATTTTGGCCTTTATTACTTGGAGCTTGGAGTTTAAAAATAGGGAGGTGTTATTAAAATAGTACAAGACGTTAGTGAGATTACACCTGGAGTACTACATATAGTTTCAGTCCCCCAGTTTAAGAAAGAATGTACTGATACTGGGGGCAATTCAAAGAGATTCACTAGACTGATTCTGGAGATGAAGGGGTTGACTTAACAAGAATTGCTAGACATGTTAAGTCTTTATGCATTCAAATTTACGAGAGTAAGGAGCGATCTAATTGAAATATGCAAGATTCAAAGTGGGTTTGACAGGTAGATATTGAGAAAGTGTTTCTACTAGTGGGGATCTTCAAACTACGGAGCATTGTAGCCGAACACGGAGACACTCAGTTAAAAATTGAGATGGTGAAGATATTTATTCTTCCAGAGGGTACTGAACGTCTGAAATTTTATAACCCAGAGAGCTGTGGAGGCTAAATCATTGACGGTATTTAGAAAGGAGGGATATAATTTTTTTGAAATATTGAGGAATTGATGGCTATGAAAATCTGGCAAAGAGGATTTGAGGTTTGAGGCATATTAGCCATAATATTGTTAAATTGTGGGATAGAATTAAGGGAGATGAATTGCCTATTCCTGCTCCTACTTCTTAAGTTCTTACCCCACTCCTGCCATCCCCCCTACCGCCGCCTACCCCCCGCCCCCGCCCAGATATAAACCTCAGTATGTCGTTGGTAGTGTTCAAAACATTATCAATCTATACAGCCACTTCTAATGATTTATATATGAATATTCCCAAATCTCTCTCATTCTTTATTCCAAATAGTTTCTTAACTTTCAAACAAAATGCAACCTCTTTACTCCTTCAATCAAAATGAAGTTCTTCATGTTTTGCTACATTGAAAAACTCTGAAAGCTAGTTTGGTAGTGACGGCATTTTTAAAAAGAACATTATTGGCTGTAAAGTGCTAGGCCTTCTAGAATTTAGTAATTAGTGACACAACTTAGCAGCCGCACTATTTGATCCACAATCTCCAAAATCAAACAACCTTTTGTCAATCCAGTATCAGGATTATCACATGTTCAAATCTTAAGACTTCTTCTAAGAGTTATTTAAGGACCTGAGATCTGAGACTCTGCCCCAGAAGACTGTGGGTTATTTGGGAAACAAAAGTGGCCTTCTTCATAAATCCACCGATCCAGGAGTGCTCCCAGAAAAAGCTACTTCCCTGCTTTCAGCTTCCTGGCAGCCAGCCGCCTTTCTTGTAACGTTAAACATATTTTCTATCACGTGAATCAACTTATAAAGGTGGGAGTAAGATGGACAGAATCAAACCAGGATTGTTCTTATTTGAGGAAAAGGAAGCAGCAACGGCCTCATCAAGACACCTCTCTAGTGGTTACAAGCTAGTTACAGCAAGATCAAAAATAATATACTCAATGATGGTATGGACATAGTTGCCAATAACAGATAAATCCTCATTGTGCATGTTCAGCCACAGGTCTCACAACCTGGACACCAACTCATAAGCATGGTCTCAAATTGGTTATGAAGACATTATCTAAAATATTAGTTTATAATGTCATCAGTTAGATCTATGAGTATAGTGGGACTTATTTTTGGCAAGAATACTTTTAAAAGGAAAGGACATGAACTGACAGTAACTAAAATGTTACATTTATGAAGAACACAAACTTTTTTTTGTAACAAACATAATCTAAAAAATTCAGAGATGTCACACAATCCAGCTCTTAGAGCTAACAAAGCTCCTGGATTTTGACTAACAGACTGAGAGAAAGACTGGGCAGTAGAAAAAGCAACTTTCTTTATTTGAAATGTCTCTCATGGAAGCTAATGCTATATATGTTGATTCAAAGACCACCAAGCTTCTTCATTGTTGCAATTCGAGTTCATAAGGCAAAATTCCTACTCCACTGTCTCCAATAGAACATGAGCATCATCCCAGCCACAACTCAAGTGACTGATGCAGTTTGAAACACCAGTACCAGCACCTACAGTGGAAAGTGGCCTTTCAGTTGTAAACAAGCCTCTGGGATTTTTTCATTCATTTGTGGGGTATGGGCATCACTGGCTGTCCAACATTTATTGCCTGTCCCGAGTTGCCTTTGTGAAGACGATGGTGAGCTGCTTTCCTGAACCGTTGCAGCCCACCTGCTGAGTGTAGCCCCACAGTGCCATCAGTAAGGGAATTTGTGAATAATTTTCTTTCCTGACTTGTTACATAGCCAAGTTAAAATCTGATACTCCGCAGGGTTTAACTATCCTTTTTGCTTCATGCTTTGGGGGATTATGCCTGTGATGCTTTTATATCAGTCAATACTAGAATATTTTATATCTTTTAAATCTTTTATATCTTTTGTGTCTTTTGGTTAATAATATCTCTATCTTTGCTTCAGTGAATTTTATAAATAAACTAATTCTTGTTACCTTAAGGAACCTGACTGGCTTATTCCCTACAGAGATAAAAGGTACTGCAGATGCTGGAGAATCCGAGATAACAAGCATGGGGCTGGATGACGACCTGCTGTGTTCATCCAGCCCCATGCTTGTTATCTTGGCTTATTCCCTACACCAAGTTTACGATAGTGAAGCTTTTATTTACTAAATTGACAGTATCACCTTCTGTTTAAATGCAAACTCTCAATGCAGGAGGGAAGTGAAGAGAGGAGGCAGTTCAACCCATCTTGATATGGTCATAACAAGTGGCAAGTTCCATTTACCATGAAAGTGCCAAGAAATGGACATGTGGTATTACTTTCCTCTCTCTCTCAGCCTTCGTTTCCCTCTCTTGCTTATATCTTGTTGTCTTCTGTTTTTCATTCACTTTCTTATTTATTTCTTCCTTTGTAGCTCAGCCATCTCTGCCACACTCTTTTCATTGCTTCCCTTCTTCAGCGAGGGACAAGATGCAAGGCATTTCTTTGGAGGTAGAACCATCCCAGTATTCATGATGAAAGCACTCAATTATGTTATGAACTACATAGTCTACAGTCCATTCATCCGTTAACACTCCTTGAATTATGGATCCCTCATAAGAAACAGGAAAGATTAAATAAAGAGGCTTGCACTGCTGTGCTACAAATATTTATTGACCCAAATGTCAGGACTCATCACTGGCCACTCAGTGTCATAACTCTCTTATCAACTAAATAATTCTCATGGCTTCATTGGACCAGATTATAGACATTGCATAAAATTTTGAATAGGACGTTATGGAACCGGAACTGCAATGAGACTGACCTCACATAAAACCCTTACCACTGTCAGATTCGTGAAACATTTATTCTTTGTTTTTAATCCGTTCATGGGATGTGGGCGTAGCTAGCTGGCCAGCATTTATTGCCCATCCCTAGTTGCCCTTAAGAAGGAGGTGGTGAGCTGCCTTCTTGAACAGCTGTAGTCCACTTGCTGTAGGTTGATCCACAATGTCCTTAGGGAGGGAATTTCAGGATTTTGAAACAGCGACAGTGAAGGAACGGCAATATATTTCCCAGTCAGGATGGTGAGTGACTTGGAGGGGAACTTGCATGTGGTGATGTTCACTTCTATCAACTGCCCTTGTCCTTCTAGATGGAAGTGGTTGTGGGTTTGGAAGGTGCTGTCTGAGGATCTTTAATGAATTTCTGCAGTGCATCTTGTAGATCATACCCTTGCTGCTACTGAGCATCAGTGATGGAGAGAGTGGATGCTTGTGGATGTGGTGCCAATCAAGCAGGCTGCTTTGTTCTGATGGTGTCAAGCTTCTTGGCTGTTGTTGGAGCTGCATCCATCCAGGCAAGTGGGAAGTATTCCATCAAACTCCTAACTTGTGCTATGTTGATGGTGGACAGGCTTTGGGGATTCAGGAAGTGAGTTACTCACTGCAGTATTCCTAGCCTCTGACCTGCTCCTGCAGCCACTGTGTTCTTGTGGTGAAAGTTCAGTTCAGTTTCTGGTCAATGATAACCCCAGGATGTTGATAGTGGATAATTCAGTGATGGTAAGACCATTGAATGTCAAAGCAAGGTCCTTAAGATTGTCTCATAATAGAACATAGAACATAGAACATAGAACATTACAGCGCAGTACAGGCCCTTTGGCTCTCGATGTTGCGCCGACCTGTGAAACCAATCTGAAGCCCATCTAACCTACACTATTCCATTATCATCCATATGTTTATCCAATGACCATTTAAATGCCCTTATAGTTGGCAAGTCTACTACTGTTGCAGGCAAGGCATTCCACTTACAACTGTCTGAGTAAAGAATCTACCTCTGACACCTGTCCTGTATCTATCACCCCTCAATTTAAAGCTATGTCCGCTCGTGCTAGCCATCACAATCCGAGGAAAAAGGCTCTCACTGTCCACCCTATCTCATCCTCTGATCATCTTGTACGTCTCTATTAAGTCACCTCTTAACCTTCTTCTCTCTAACGAAAACAGCCTCAAGTCCCTCAGCCTTTCCTCATGAGACCTTCCCTCCATACCAGGCAACATCCTCGTAAATCTCCTCTGCACCCTTTCCAACGCTTCCACATCCCTCCTATGTGGTGACCAGAACTGCACGCAATACTCCAAGTGCAGCCACACCAGTGTTTTGTACAGCTGCAACATGACCTCACGGCTCCGAAACTCAAGTCCTCTACCAATAAAACCTAACACACCGTACATCTTCTTAACAATCCTATCAACCTGGGTGGCAACTTTCAGGGATTTATGCACATGGACACTGAGATCTCTCTGCTCGTCCACACTACCAAGAATCTTACCATTGGCCCAGTACTTTGTATTCCTGTTACTCCTTCCAAAGTGAATCACCTCACACTTTTCTGCATTAAACTCCATTTGCCACCTCTCAGCCCAGCTCTGCAGCTTATCTATGTCCCTCTGTAACCTGTAGCATCCTTCCACACTATTCACAACTCCACCAACTTTAGTGTCATCTGCAAATTTACTAACCCATCCTTCTACGCCCTCATCCAGGTCATTTATAAAAATGACAAATAGCAGTGGCCCCAAAACAGATCCTTGTGGTACACCACTAGTAACTGAACTCCAGGATGAACATTTCCCATCAACCACCACTCTCTGTCTTCTTACAGCTAGCCAATTTCTGATCCAAACCGCTAAATCACCCTCATCCCATGCCTCTGTATTTTCTGCAATAGCCTACCATGGGGAACCTTATCAAACGCTTTACTGAAATCCATATACACCACATCAACTGCTTTACCCTCATCCACCTGTTTGGTCACCTTCTCAAAGAACTCAATAAGGTTTGTGAGGCACGACCTACCCTTCACAAAACCATGTTGACTATCCCTAATCAAATTATTAATTTCTAGATTATTATAAATCCTATCTCTCATAATCCTTTCCAACACTTTACCCACAACTGAAGTAAGGCTGAATATTATTTGCCACTCATTAGCCTAAGCCTGGACATTGACCAGATCTTGTTACATTTAAACATGGCCTGTTTCAGTATCTAAGGAATTGTGAATGATGGTGAACATTGTATAATCATTGCTGAACATCCCACTTCTGACCTTATGATAGAGGGAACTTTATTGATGAAGCAGCTGAAAATAGTAGGGCCTATGGCACTCACCCTGAGGAACTCCTGTAAAGATGTCCTGGAGCTGATTTGACTGACCTCTAACAACCACAACCATCTTCCTGTGTGCCAAGAATTCAGGATTTGTATCTGAGTCCCTGTGGTTAAAGCATATTGTTGAATCCTATGAGTTACCAGCTGTAATACAGCAAGAAAAAGGCTGCTTACAATCTGTATTTGATATCACTTCATCCTCTGCATATATTACTATAGATTTGCATTAAATAAAGTTCAGGAAAGAGAGCAGATTTTTTTGTGCTGGATTTACAAGCTTAAAACAGGCTGAACTAGGCTTCATTTGGGTGACAATTTTTAAAGGATGCCTGAAAAACATTTGACTTGAGACTGTTTGAAGTAATTTTTCAGACATCCTAGTGACAACTTAAAAAGGCTGAAGGCTGCTTACATTTTTAAATGATGAGTTAAACACCTTTTTAGACTCAATGAAATTTATAAACATAAAATCAGGGCATCTCTGTTCAAGATTCTAAAACCATGCCAGGGCAACTGCCACCACAACCTTTGATTTTTATTTTCTTGAAAAATAATTGTTCCTATGGAGGCAAAAGGAGCAGCATTCTTTCCAGAGGGAACATGATCAATCTCCCACTCTTTCGATATATTGCTACTCCATACTGTTTCTCTTCCCAGGTCTTAATCATTTTCACTTTGTACAACTTTCATTCTGAAATAATGCTGTCAGAAAACTCCCATCATTAAGCTTAAATTATCTCGCTCACAGAATAGAGAATAAAGATCCTAATCTTTCTTGTGATGACATTTCAAAGAACTAGTCAAAACATGACATTTAGAAGCCTGGGAAAATGCTGAGGTATCTTTAAAATGTGAAAACAAATTTCTTTCTAGAATTTGTGTATTGGTATTGGTAACGTCCTGGGGACTTTATACCCATGTTCGCTGTCAGATGGTGCATGAGACTCCTGCATAGATGGTGTGTAGCCCTCTCAGATGTACAGCCCCGTTCATGTTTGCTCTCAAGTGCTCATGTTCTCAGTCCACTAGGTTCTTGTACAAACTCTCGCTCTAAAGGGTTGCTGAGGGATTTTACCAACAATATTCAGCTGCACTTTGTTTTCACAGAGACATTTGGAACATGCTCTGAAACAAACAAGCCACAGAAAGGGAAAAAAATACTAGAGTCATGGAGGTGTATAGCACAGAAACTGAACCTTTGGTCCAACTCATCCATGGCATATCCCATGTAAATCTAGTCCCATTTACCAGCATTTGGTCCATTTCCCTCTAATCCCTTCCTGTTCATATACCCATCCCCATGCCTTTTAAAAGTTGTAATTATACCAGCCTCCACCACTTCCTCTGGCAGATCATTCCATACATGCATCACCCTCTGCCCCTTGGGACCCTTTTAAATCTTTCCGCTCTCACCTTAAACCTATGCCCTCTGGTTTTGGACTCCCCCAACCCAGGGAAAAGACCTTGCCTATTTACTCTATCCATGCCTCTCATGATTTATAAACCTCTTTAAGGTCACCCCTCAGCTTCTGATACTCCAGGGAAAAAAGCCCCATCCTATTCAGCCTCTCCCAATAGCTCAAACCCTGGCAACATCTTTGTAAATCTTTTCTGAACCCTTTCTAATTTCACAGCATCCTTCCTGTAGGAGGGAGACCAGAATTGCATGCAATGCTCTAAAAAACGGTCGAACTGATGTCCTGTGCAGCTGTAACATGACCTCCCAACTTCTATACTCAATGTACTGACCAATAACGGCAGCATGCCAACTGCCTTCTTCACTAGCCTATCTACCTGTGACTCCACTTCCAAGGAACTATGAACCTGCACTCCAAGGTCTCTTTGTTCAGTAACACTCGACAGGACCTTACCACTAAGTGTATAAATCATGCCCTCATTTGCCTGTCCAAGATACAGCACCTCACATTTATCAAAAGTAAAGTCCATCTGCCACTCCTCCTGCCCAATGGCCCATCTGATCAAGATTCTGTTGTACTCGGAGATAACTTTCTTCGCTGTCCACCACACCTGCAATTTTAGTGTCGTCTGCAAACATACTAACCACACCCCCTATTTTCACATCCAAATCATTTATATAGAAGACAAAAAGCAATGGACTCAGCACCAATTCTTGTGGCAAACTGCTGGTCACAAGTCTCCAGTCCAAAAAAGCAATCCACCACCACCACCCTCTGTCTTCTACCTTTGAGACAGTTCTGTATCCAAATGGCTAATTCTCCCTCTATTCTGTGTGATCTAACCTTGCTAACCAGTCTACCATGAGGAACCTTGTTGAATGCCTTATGAAATCCATACAGAACACGTACAATGCTCTACCCTCATCAATTCTCTTTCTTGCTTCTTCAAAAAACTCAAGTTAGTGGGACACGATTTCCCACACACGAAGCCATGTTGACCAACCTTAATCAGTCCTTGCCTTCACCAAGACATTAAATTCTTGCCTTTTCAAATACATGTAAATCCTGTATCTCAGGATTCCATCCACCAACTTGCCCACCACCAATGTCAGGCAACACCGGTCTATAGTTTCCTGATTTTTCCTTACCACCTTTCTTAAATTGTGGCACAACGTTAGCCAACCACCAGTCTTCAAGCACCTCAACTGTGGCAATTGATGATACAAATATCTCAGCAAGGGACCCAGAAATCACTTTCCTAGATTCTCATAGAGTTCTAGGGTACACCTGACCAGGTCCCAGGGAATTATCCATCTTTATGCGTTTTAAGGAGTTCAGCACCTCCTCCTCTGTAATATGGACATTTTTCAAGATGTCACTTTTTCTCCACATTCTCTACCTTCCATATCCTTCTCCACAGTAAACACTGATGCAAAACACTTGTTTAGTATCTCCCCCCATCTCCTGTGGTTCAACACATAGGTGGCCTTGCTAATATTTAAAGGGCCCTATTCTCTCCTCAGTTACCTTTGTACTTAATGTATTTGTAGAATACCCTTGGTTTCTCTTCAACACTATTTTCCAAAGCTATTTCATGTCCCCTCCTGATTTTCCTCTTAAGTATATGCATACTGCCTTTATATTCTTCTACGCATTCACTCAATCCTTGCTGTCTATACCTGATGTGCTTCCTTCTTATTCTTAACCAAAACCTCAATTTCTGTAGTCATCCAACATTCCCTACACCTACCACCCTTGCCCTTCACCCTAACAAGGACATATTGTCTCTGGACTCTCATTATCTCATTTTTGAAGGCTTCCCATTTTCCAGCCGTCCCTTTACCTGCAAACATCCGCAGCCCCCAGCCCATCAACTTTTGAAAGTTCTTGCCTAATTTTCCTCCCTCCAATTTAGAACTTTAACTTTTAGATCCAGTTTATCCTTTTCCGTCACTATTTTAAAACTAATAGAATTATGGTCACTGGCCCCAAAGTGCTCCCCCACTGACACCACAGTTACCTGCCCTGCCTTATTTCCCAAAATTAGGTCAAGTTGTGCACCTTCTTTAGTAGGTACATCCACATACTGAATGAGAAAATTTTCTTGTACACACTTAACAAATTTCTTTCTATCCAAGCCCTTAACACTATGGCAGTTCCAAAGTCCCCTACTATAACCACCCTATTAATGTCTAAGGTTTTAGAGTAGATTTGTAGCTCGAGTTGTGGATGTTGTGGTCGGTTGGCTCGCTGAGCTGGTTCATTGTTTTCCTGCAGACATTTCATTACCCAGCTGGGTAACATCATCAGTGCAGCATCCGATAAAGCGCCATAGTGTTTTCCCACCTGTTATTTGAACTCTGGAGTCCATTGAGCTGGATTACCTCACTTGCGGTTTTCCTTCGCAGTGGAGTGTATACGGGGTCTAGCTCTGTGTTTACTGCTGGCTTTCTTAGTGGAATACCAGGCTTCTAGGAATTCCCATGGTCGTCTCTGCTTTGCTTGTCCCAGTCGAATTGGTGGTTCTCTTTATCCATGTGGATAGAAATGAGTGAGTATTGGTCGTGTCTACTCACTCATCTCTGTCCACATGGATAAGGAGAACGACCAATTCGATTGGGACAACACCAGGATCCTGGGACAAGCAAAGCAGAGACAAGCAGGGGAGTTCCTAGAAGCCTGGTACTCCACGAAGAAAGCCATCAACAAACACATAGAGCTCAGCCCCACATACACTCCACTGCAAAGGAAAACTGGAAGTGAGGTAATCCAGCTCATAGGACTCCAGAGTTCAAATAACTGGCGGGAAAACACAACGGCGCTTCATCGGAGGCTACACTGATGATGTTACCCAGCAGGGTAATGAAACGTCTGCAGAAAAACAACAAACCAGCTCAGCGAGCCAACCAACCACAACACCCTATTGTTCTCACAGATAACTGAGACCTCCTTACAAACTTGGTTCTCAATTACCCGCTAACTATTGGGCGGTCTATAATACAATCCTAATAAGGTGATCATCCATTCCTTATTTCTCAGTTCCACCTAAATAACTTCCCTGGAAATATTCCCAGGGATATCCTCTCTAAATACAACGTAATGTTCTCCTTAATCAAAATGTTATTCTTAATGATTAAGCTGCCAGTCCTGTCTATCCCTGAGCCATGTCTCTGTAATTATTATTCTCTCCAGTTCCATGTTCCCAACCATGCCCTGAGTTCATCTGCCTTGCCTGTTAGGCGTCTTGCATTGAATTAAATGCAATTTAGTTTATCAGGCCTACCTCATTCTCTGCTTTGTTTCTGACTGTTTTACGCCTTTTTGCAACCTATACTCCCTGCTTGCTAGTTTAAATCCTCCCAAGCAGCTCTAGCAAATCTCCCTGCTAGTTTATTAGTCCCCTTACAATTCCGGTGCAATCCTTCCTCCTTATACAGGTCACTTCTTTCCCAGAAGAAATTCCAATGATCCGAAAATGTGAATGCTTTTTCTCTGCATTACCTTCTCAGCCTTACGTTCATCTGCTCTATCCTCCTATTCCTACCCTCACTAACGTGTGGCACCAGGAGTAATCCAGACATTACTACCTTTGAGGACCTCCTTTTTAAACTCCTGCCTAACTTCCTATATTCTCTCCTCAGAATCTCATCCTGTGTCATTAGTTCTAATGTGAACAATGACCTCCTGCTGGTCCTTCTCTCCTTTCAGAATATTCTCCACCCTCCAAGACATCCTTGGCCCTGGCTCCAGAGAGGTAACACACCATTCTGATGTCACACTGTTGGTCACAGAAACATCTGTTTGTGCCTCTGACTACAGAGTCCTCTATCATAGTCAATCACTTGGAACCTGTCATACCCCGCGTTACATTACAGCCAGTCTCAGTACCAGAAACCTGGCTGTCAGTGCTACATTCCCCTGAGAGTCCATCACCCCTACATTTTCCAAAACAGCATACCTATAGCCACTGGAGACTCCTGTACTACCTGCCTCTCCTACTTTTCCTGGAGGTCACTCATCTACTGACTGTATCTTCGGTTTATCTTCCTCCCTGTAACTGCCATCCATCACACTCCCTAGCTCCTGAAAATTCCTCTTTGCCTCTAACTGCCACTCCAACCAATCCATGCGGTCCAATAGGATTCGCAACCATACACACTTCCTGCACACCATCATCAGTAACGTGGACACAATCTCTAATTTCCCACATCCAACAGGGAGAGCAAAACACTCTACTAAAGGTCATCTTTGTGCCTCAGTAACCTACAGACCCAGAAAATAGCACAGTCTTACTGCTCGAAAAATACTGCTCCAAGCTAACTTATTACCTATGTTTTATACTTTTAAAGTTTAATCAAGAGACAGATCCCAATTAAAAACATAATCAAAAAGAACCCACTCTACTCACTACTGTAGATTTACAAAAGAAACTAGCCACTTAGTTGCTCTCCTGTTGTCAGCTCCCATACACAGGTTTCTTCAAAGTCAGATGTGAATTTTGTGATTTGTTTATTTTTTTGAGATGAACGCCAATGTCCAGAGGTACTTGAAGTCAATAGCAGAGGCAGTAGCTGTGAAGGTTCAGTGCTGGATCAGACAGCAGTGTAGGTTTCTTTCTCTGTTAATTCACTTCCCACCATGTGGTCACTGCCTTTCTTTCCCTTCCTCCTTTTTTTAAAGTGCTGTTGTTATGATCTTTTTCCCTCAAGTTCCAAAACAATGCAAGAGGTTATAAAACAGGAATTGCTGCTCCTAGAATTTGAGGAAATCAGCTCCAACATTGAAAGTACCTTAGAAAAAGGAGCAGCTCTCACAGTTGCAATTTCATCTTTCATCTTGGATTACCCAGAATCCTCCTACTTGAAATATTTCCTGTAGTGTAGAAACAGAATCAACTGAAAATATATTGAAGCTGCTGAAGATATCTCTTAACGTTTAAAACCTCGTTTCTGCATGGATCTTTATACCTATTAGACAGTGTATGCTGCAAGGTCCCATCATTAAACTCAGAAATTGTACATGCTCCATTTCAGATAAGTCAGTCCTTAATGTAAATATCAAACTTATATACACATAAAAATTGTTTACAAAAAAATTTCAAGGTAATAAGCCCAAATAACAAAATTACAGATGCTTGGATTCTAATGTGGTGACTGTTTGGAATCACACGCTACTAAATTTCTCCTTCATTGTCTGTACAAGATGGACCATTCACATTGGTCAGAAAATGTCCCTGTCTCTTGTGGCGCTCATTGTGTTACATTGTGAAAGCACAGAGTTATTGTTGCAGTGGGATTTGCACAACAGATTCTTTAGCCTTTTCAAGAAACAGAGCTAGACAGCCCATCTGAATATTTTGCAGTGAGTTCAAACTGATTCTTGAATAACTGCATGACAGAACGTACATGTGCAGCCATATATTTTCATAAATCTTGACAGGTTCCTTTCAATAGCATAGAATGTTTTGGGTCAAGTTAGAAAAGAGATGGTTGGAGAATCCCATTTATGTTCCATATTTGAAAACATCAGTAATTGCATCTCTTTGAATATTTTGAATGTAGAATACAGATCATAATCTTTCTTGTGATGATGTTTGAAAGAGTACAGTCAAAAGATAACATGTAGAAGCCTGTGAAATGCTGTGGGGTCTTTAAAATGTAAAAAAAAAAATTTTCTATAACGGATATATTGGTGTTGAAAGACTCCATGTTCCCAGTGAAATAGTGTACATTGGAGATTTGTTCTTCAGTGGTTCACATTATATTCACAGCCTCCAATGGTGTTATATTCCCCTCAAGACATTAAAAACAATGTTGCAAACCTGTACAAATATCCCTAATGGCTGCTACCGTGTGCAGCATGGGAGAAGTAAGTGAACACCTGTGTCATATTTAAAGCAGTTGTGTTTGACTCTGCAACCCACCACTGCAAACCACCCCATCCCCCCATCCCTTGTCTTATTTGAACTGCCAGAACGTCTTCAGTGAGAATGAATATCTTGACATCGGAGATCCAATGGTGCAATGGGTGGGTGCATTGCCTCCAAGTATTGGGAATTGGCTCTCTGCCTGTGATTCCCCATGCAGCAAACTCCTGATTTTAATCACAGCGCAACATCAGTTGCCAAATGAAGGACAAACTTCAAGACAGTGCATGAAATCATAAGCATGGGAGGTAGTTACACACGCATTTTATGGTATCAGTACATACAGTAGCCAGAATAAACCTTACCCTGTAATGAGGCATTTTTATTAAGACCAGGGCTGACCGAGGTAGCTAAGTCAGGATTCAGATTTAGCTTAGTTTGGGATAGAAAGTTAATACATCATGCTCACTTGTGATGCTTTGTCCAGGAGATGTTTCTGGTAATGTCTGTTAAGGACAAGATAGGTTTTGTCTATGATATGTTCTGCACTCAAATGGCTTGATTAAGCCCATAATACAGCCGCAAACATAGAAAAGGTCACATTGATGAGGAACTCTTTCCCCTACTCATGTTGTTACTGGTACATACTCTAAAACAGCTATATGACTATTCAACACAGAAACATTAACCAATCTCCCACATCCCGTCTAACTCAGATGTTGCCAGTTCTGGTATTAGCCCGTGTAGTCTGAGATGTGGGCAGTCACTTCTCCAAGTTTTTTTTTCCCGGGTGGACAAATGTATCCCAAACACAGCCAGCTTAAAGAAGAGGGAGGACACAGTGTCCCAACTTTAACACTGATGGGTATCTCAAACTCAGGTAACTATGGCCTAATTCCCGTTTTCTGGCATTCAATATAACCTGTTGCTAGTGGCGAAAACATGAATTTTCCTCAACCTCCTCCTTCAACATAGCTAATAGTTCATACACTGTCAGAAAAGGTTAATCAAGTATTTGAAGACCACCACTTTCATTAAAACTCTCAATTTAGTTCCAGTTCTGTGACTCTTGAAAATCTATCAATTCTTTCTTCAGTTTGGCAAAACTCTCAGGATGCAGACCCTGACATAAAAAAGGAATCACGAAATGATGTTATCATCACCATGAGGACCAGATTATGGCCTTTCATTAACTATCTGAGAACCATTTACTCAACTTAGCTACTAAGGTCAAGCACCAGCACCAATATTTTGCATTCTCCAGCATAAGTTAACCCTTTTTGAAATTTTTCTCCACTTCCCAAGGGCCTTCTGGAATCATTTATAAAATAGAAGGAGGTCAGTCTGGCCATTGATCTGCTTTTACTAACCCAAGCTGGCTCACCTTAATTAATTCAAACCTCTTCACATGCTTGCATGTTTTTGTTCTCTGATTGTGGATTCCAGAACCTTTTCTGTCACCAATGTTAAACTGAAGGACCTGTAGACCTCATTGGCAAACTCTAGTCTGTCCTTATTTCTTAAATTAAAGTGCCACATTTTCCACCGTCCAATACTCTGGCACCTCCCGCATAGCTAGGGAAGATTTCACTTTCCCAATTTCTTTTAACAATCTAGGCTGCAAGCTAACTGGATCAAGTATCTTATCTATCTTAAGTGTATCCAATCTTGCCAGTATCTCCTCCCTTTCAATTTTCAATTTTCACACTATCATTTGCCTCCACTATTTCCACCTCTACTGATATTTTGTCAGATTCCTTTTCCTCAGGAAACATTGATGCACATTTTGCATCATGCACTGTAGCCTTTCTCTGCTCCTCTTAGCAAATGTCTTTTTCCCTAAGAGAAACTATTCCACCTTTAACTTTGTGCTTACTATTACCATGCTGGTAGAAAATTTCTGAGTTCTCCTTTACGTTGACTGCCTTTCTATTGTCATATTCTGCTTTCGCCAATCTAATTATCCTTACCACCTCCTCTCTCAATGTATTCTATTTGCTCTGCTTCTTGAGTGAAGAATTTAGTTAACATGCATCTGACACCTTTTATCTTTCATAATAATTTTGATCGCCCTTGTCATTTGAGGAGCCTTGTTATTGGCTCTCTTGCCTTCTGTCCTTGTTGCAATGTACTAAGTGAATCTTCATTCAACCTGGGTATTATTTGTACCTCTATGATTAATAACGGAAAAAGCCTGAAGGGAACCAGTAAAATAACTGAGGTCAACTGTTAAGTAGGGAACAGCAAAGTTCAGATCCTAAATACTAACAATTTCTGCAAAATGCAGTCAGGCAAATTCAAAGTCATGAAAACCATCCCATCCATGCTCAACAATTCCATCTGCTAACTGTGCATCAAATGGGTGTTTAATTGTGTTCAGCTAGTGGGCATTAATTGGGAATTCACTTGTTCACATTTCTACAACAATTGCCTGAAACTGTGGTGCTTTGGTTGGCAGTGCATAATAAGTGACATATATCACTGTAATAAGAGCTTGTCGGTGTACAGCATCTTGATGTCAGATCGATCCTTCACCTCCTAGTAATCTGAGTTCTAACACCACCTTATATTTATTTGGAGGTGGTGGTACAGTGGCAATGTCACTGGGCTAGTAATCCAGGGGACCTGGGTACAAATCTCACCATGGCAGTCATAGAATCATAGAGATATATAGCACAGAAACAGAACCTTCAGTCTAACTCGTCCACGCCAACCAGATATCTTACATAAATCTCGTCCCATTTGTCAGCAGTTGGCCCATATCCCTCTAAACCCTTCCTATTCATATACACATCCAGATGCCTTTTAGAAGTTGTAATTGTACCAGCTTCCATCACTTCCTCTGGCAGCTCATTTCATACACAAACCACCCTCCGCATGAAAATGTTGCCCATTAAGTCCTTTTTAGATCTTTCCTGTCTCATCTTAAACCTATGCCCTCTAGTTTTAGATTCCCCTACCCTGAGGAAAAGACCTTGCCTATTTACCCTATCCATCTCCCTCATGACTTTATAAACCTCTGTAAGGTCACCCCTCAGCATCAGATGCTCCAGGGAGAAAAGCCCCATCCTATTCAGCCCTTCCCCATAGCTCAAACTCTCCAACAATGGCAACATCCTCATATTTTAAGTTCAGTGATGGAAATAACAAAATGCTTGTTGAAAGAGTCCATTTGGTTCACTGCTGCCTTTTGAGAAATCCATCATCCATAACTGGTTTGGCCTGCATGTGACTCTAGACCATTATGGTTGATGCTTAAATGTTCTAAGGAATTGGATCAAAAATTCAAAGGCCTGTGACAATTGCAAACCTCGCCCTGTCAACACTGTAACATCCTTTTCACCAACACCTGGGGATAAGCCAAACTGGGGGAGCCATCTCACAGACATGACAAGCAATAGGTATAATTCTGGAGAATGACTAAGTTCCAGATACTACCATCCTCAGAGGTATACATTCAGATGGAATTGGCTTTGGAGTCCTCAACAATTTATTCCAGAGTTTCACTGCATCAGGTCAGACTTGGCAAGGAAACCTTCTTCAGTTGATGAACGAGGAAACTCATCCATGCTGAACACCAATTGGAAAAAGCACTGAGAATGGTGCTGTGTTCATCCAGCCCCATGCTTGTTATCATGGCCAAGGTAGTATTTTATGATCCCAATTGGACTAGTCAAATCCCAGTCCGAAATCTGCATTGATCAATCATATTTGCTTTTCATTTGAATTTAAAGATGGTGGATTGCACTGACACACAAGCATGCATTTGATTCTAAGAACTAAATAAAGTTATACAAAGGAATGAAGATAAAATAGAACAAACAAAGCTATTTATATATAGCACAAATTGAAAGATTTTGAAACACATGGCAAAACAAAATCCCATGCTTCCAACAGTATCATTTTACAGTACTCAAACACTAGAGAGAGAGTTCTTCTTTCTATCACATCTACAGGTTAGACTTAATTATTTCTTTCAAATCCCAGACTTAAGTGATTGAAAGCTCATTCCTTGATTGTTCACATGCCTAAGTTTAAACTTTCTCATCTTCAAATAATCCTTTCAGGGTTCTAAATATTCTGGTATAGAATCTTCAAACTAAACCCTAAAAACTGGCCTAACCTAAAGCTGAAGTAACCTATTTCCTAACTGTTCTGGACTAACTCCTTTTTCTAGGAGAAACTGTTGTTATATCTAGTCTCAGCCAGTTCATTTATGAACTGACTCAAAAGCTTCGCAATGTATGGTTTTATACGAGCAAAAATAATTTCCTTACTTTCTAAACCCTAAGCAAAGTAATGCCTTTCAATGTGTGCTATCTTCATTCATAAATTCCCGTAGTACAAATTCACATTACCAGTCCTGGGGTGCATGAGTTACATGCTGGCGTTCATATTCAGGTTTAAAATCATGCCTCCAGAAAAACTGTGAAGTTAATTATTAAATCCTTCATACACATAGACTAAAGCCCAAAGGCTGTTAGTTCAAAATCCGAGCTCTAATATTTGTGATATTCATGTATATAATTTTCACATGTTACAGCGCAACAGCATGTACACTGAGTGGGAGATTCTAATGTCCATCACCAAATGTCGCCTACTAGCACCACGACTGACCAAACTGGCAGAATCCTAAAGGGCACAGTTGTTAGACTGAGTCTGCGGCAGAATTGGTAGTGAGGCAACCAACAAGAAGGAAATACCTAATAATCTAATCCTCCCAAATCATCATAGTGCAGATGCATCCATCCAAGACATGTTGGTAAGAGTGACTCCCAACACAGTCCTGATGGAGACAAAGTCCCATCTTCACATCAATGATATCCATCATTGTGTGGTGTGGCAGTACCAGAAATAATTAAGATTGATTTCAAACAGATCTGGCAACTCAAACTTAGCATCCATGAGGAGCTATGGACCATCAGCAGCAACAGAATTGAATTCAATACCAAGTAACCTCAGGACCAAGCTTATCTCCCAATCTTACCGTCAAGTCAGAGTATCAATCCTGGTTCAATGAACAGCACTGAGGAAAGCACTATTCCTGCTGAAAAACAAGGTGTCAGCCTGGTGAAGCTACAACACAGGATTACTTCAATGTCAAACAGTATAATGGCAAAAGATTGACAGAGCTAAGCAATCCCACAACCAACAGATCAAATTCAATCTCTACAATCCTGCCACATCCAGCCATAAATGGTGGTGGACAATGAAGCAAATATCAGGAAGAGGAAGCTCCATAGATATCCCCATTCTGGATAATTAGGGAATCTGGCAGATCTGTGCTAAAGACAAGTATTTGCAAACATATTCAGCCAGAATGATCAAATGGCATCTTCCTGAGTTTCCAAGCATCAAAGATGCTAGTCTTCAGTCCATTCAATTCATGTGTTAGCACAAATGGCTAAACACGCTGTATACGACAAAAACAATGAGACCTGACAACATTCCAGCAATGTTACTGGTGAGTT
The DNA here is from genome assembly GCA_024137785.1 of Ginglymostoma cirratum. NCBI lineage: Eukaryota > Metazoa > Chordata > Chondrichthyes > Orectolobiformes > Ginglymostomatidae > Ginglymostoma > Ginglymostoma cirratum. The sequence continues at coordinate 26,264,335 of JAHRHZ010000267.1, read as the reverse complement.
GTGCTCCAAAACCTGTCATGCCCCTGGCCGCTGTTCCAGTACAGCTGCAACACTAGTATCTACACCTCAATGTGGAAAATTGCCTGCATATGACCAATCCACAAACAGCAGGGCATTTGTAACCTAGCCAATCACCACCCCATCAGTCTTACTCTTGATCATCAGCAAATTGATGGAAGAGGTTATTGACTGGCAGGAGAGCAAGTGACACTTAGCCACAATAACCTGCTCCTTGATGTTCAGTTTGGGTTTGTCAGAGCAAGTCAGCTCTTATCTTATTATATCCTTATTATATCTTATTATATCCTTGATTCAAGTGTGGTCAAAAGAGTTGAACTCAAGAAGGGAGGTGACAGTGATTACCTTTAACTCCAAGATAGCATTTAACTGTGTCTGGCATCAAGGAGTCCTAACAAAAATAGGATTAATTAAAATCGAGGATGTTCACTAATGATTACACAAAGTTCAACACCATTTGAGATTCCTCAGATATGAAGCAGTCTATATCCACATACAGCAGGACCTGGACAATATTCAGGCTTGAGCTGGTAAGTAACAGTGAAATTTGTACCACAAAAGTGCCAAGCAATGATCAACTCCAACAAACTGAATTTGATCAGCCATAAAAATTGTTGGTAAATGAGCAGGTCAGAAGCTGGGAATTCTATGGCAAATAACTCACCCCCATCTCCCCAAAACCTGGCCAGCATCTGCAAGGTGACAGAATGATCCCCACTTGCCTGGATGAGCACAGCTCAAACATCACTCAAGAAATTTGACACCATACAAAACAGAGCAGCCTGTTTGATTGGTATCACATCTACATCCACTCCTTCTACCATCGACACATAGTACGTACTGTTGCCAGTATCTACAAGATGCTCTGCATCAATTTAACAAGGTTACTTCCACTCACCATTCAAAACCATGACTCCATCCACCTAGAAGGACAAAGGCAGCAGATGTATACTGTTACAACACGGAGACAGGCAGCTGAACCAAAACAGCCTTTCTACCTTTGAATTCTCAATGCAATAAAATTAAACCATTGAAGACCCGCAAATAGTCACTCCAATGGCTCCTAATCACACTCTTGAAGAACCAATCCTAGACTTTGCGAATAATTAATTTCCAGACACTGGTTTGTATCTTAGACAAAAAGACTTAATTTATTAAATACAAAATAACATTAGCTGAGAAAAAAAATTAAGCAACACGGTAAACTGATTAATGTCTGATTAATGTTCTGAGGAAGGGTCATCGGACCCGAAACATTAACTCTGTTTTCTCCTTCACAGATGCTGTCAGAACCTGATGAGCTTTTCCAGCAACTTCGCTTTTGTTCCTGATTTACAGCATCTGCAGTTCTTTTGGCTTTGATTAATGTCTATGCTTGTTTTAAGCCACCCCTTCACACAAAAGACAGAGAAACAAACACAGTTAAGGAATAAATAAAGGATAATAACAAAACTGGCCAGATTTCCGGAATGGTTTTTACAATGCATTGTTTCACAAGCATAAGTGTGGACTCATCAGCTGCTTTTCTGTAACATTGATCCAGGTCACCTTCTCAGTTTACCTTGTTAAAGGCAGCAACATTTCTAACTCAGCTTTCTACTTTTTGGACTTTTGGAAGCTGGTGTATAGGATTTAACAGGGAGCTTTAAAATTTTCAAGCTGTCTCAGCAGCTGCCCAGAACCATTTCTCAGAAAACATAGTTCTAAAGATCGATGACTGCATCGGCGCCACCTCATGCTCCTGTGAGAAGATTAAACAGTTCATCAACTTTACTAACACTTTTCACCCCAACCTCAAATTCACCTGGACCATCTCTGCTACCTCCCTTCTCTTCCTGGGCCTCTCTGTCTCCATATCCAGTAACCGTCTCTGCACGTCTCTGGTATTTCAAACCCACCGGCTCCCACAGCTACCTTGGCTACACCTCCTTTCACCCAACCTCCCGCAAGAATGTGATCCCTTATTCCCAGTTCCTCTGCCACATGTGCTCCCTAGACAGAGCGCTCCCACACATCCCAGATGTCCTCCTATTTCAAGGACCACAACTTCCCCCTTCCGTTGATAGAAAACGCCTTCAACAGCATCTCCTGCATTTCCTGCACTTCTGCCCTCAAACCCCTTCACCTCAATAAAAATAAAGACAGAGTCCCCCGGTCCTCCCAGACCACCCCATCAACCTCCGCATCCAGCGCATCATCGTCTGCTATTCCTGCCACCTACAATCCAACCCCAACACCAAAGAGATATTCCCTCCCCATTCCTATTTGCCTTTCATATGGACCACTCATTCTGCAATTCCCTCCTCCACTCGACACTCCCCACAAACCCCACCACAGTCAGCACTTTTCCTGCAACCGTAGGGGGTGCTACACCTGCCCCTACATCTCCCCCCTCACCTCCATCCGAGACCCAAGACAAACTTTCCATAACCGACTGGGGTTCACCTGTACATCCTCTAACTTGGTCTACTGTATCTGTTGCTCCCGATATAGAGGTGGCCACATTGGTGAGACCAAGCGTAGACACAGTGACAGATTCACAGAGCACCTGCACTCCGTATGCTATAATCAACAATACCTTCCATTGTTAAGCATTTTAACTTGCCCTCTCACTCCCTTGATGATATGTCCATCCTGGGCCTTCTCCAGTGCCACAACGATGCCACCTGCAAACTGGAGAAGCAGCACCTCATATTCTGCCTCAGGAGCCTACAGCCCAATAACGTAAACATGGAATTCACCAGTTTCAAAATCTCCTCACCCCAGGCCTCATCCCATGTCTAACACTCCCTCTCATCCCCACCTTCTTGACCTGATACAACCTGTCCATCTTCTTCACCACCTATCCGACCAGCTCTTCCCACTGACCAATCCCTACTACCCAATCTGCATCCACCTATCACCATCCCACCTACTTTCCCACAGCCCCGTCCCTCTTTCCTCTATTTATTTCCCAGTTCCCTTGCCCCTCCCCAGTCCTGATAAGGGTCTAGGCCCAAAACATTGACTCTCCTGTTCCTCTGATGCCGCCTGGCCTGCTGTGCTGCTCCAGCTTCACACTGTATCGACTCTGACTCCAGTATCTGGAGTTCTTGCTATCTCCAACTTTAATTCTGGATCTACCCTGATAGACTGGCCAACTCTTATCGAGGCTTCAAATACGTTTTAACAACAGCCTTCTGTTTAAGGTCTTTTCCAGGCTTGCGGGAACCAATTCCAAGGTACTGACTTCATCAGTAGCCAACATTCTGATACCTGCTCTTCCCAAGGTCGCTGTATCTGTTAGATTTCTTTCAAATTAAGGTTCAGCCTGCAATTAGCTTCCTGGCATGGCCTCACAAACAAACAAAGCTTGTTTGATCTGTTCTTTTTCTTTTGGCACAAGCTGCCCCAGAGTCCACCACTTCTAGCTGATAATTCAAAATTGATAAAATAATTCAAATAAAAAAGAAAAATCAGTGAAGATTCTAATAAACGGAGGACCACCATTTGCAAGTTCCCTCCAAACGATATACTGTCACCATTCCTTCATTGTTCCTGGGTCAAAATCCTAAAACTCCCTTCCTAACAGCACTGCTGGGTACCTAAGTCTCAAAGTTGCAGTGATTCAAGACAGTGGCTCATCACCACCTTCTCAAGAACAATTGGGATTGGACAATAAGTGCTGGCCTCGCCAGTGATATTCACATTCCATAAACAATTTTCTTTTTTTAAAAAATCCCACCGCTATACCAGATGACTATTGGAGAAGCTGCAGTCAAAATAGCACCCTTCACCAATAACATGACGTTCAACAATTCTTGGTTATGATCTGGCATAACAGTAGGAATTTGACCAGTCACACAAAAATCCCAAGGATTGTTTGTTTGCGTTTCAGTGAAAGATCACCTCGTTGAATGTTTAAAAAAAACACAAAATGTGATCAATCCAGTCTGGGGTCTGACTTTTCTAATAACAACATCAGTTGGGATCATAACACAGAAGATGTAGCCCCACTCACAAGAAACATGCAGCTGAAACATGTGTCATATGCCTGCAGATGAAAATGAGGCATGTTTGGCTTGCTCCTGGGCCTGGCCTTAGAAATTTGTTTCCTCTTGACACTCCCCATTCTGTGGAGCTGACCAGCCACCAGTCTTGAGGGATACCAATGCTAATTACACAATCAGCAATATACAAGATCCCTTTTTGCCATCATCAACTCGAACAAACTTCAGGATATAGGGCCCAAAAAGCACTAATGTTAATATTTGAACGTATTTACAAGTTAAAAGGTGTAAAATTAGTGCAGATGGAATGCAAATGGATACAAACAGAGAATATAAATTCTTAAAGGGACCGTCCATTACAATGTATGTTTCAATAATGTTTTTGCTCCAACTCAAAAAGAATTCCATCCGCAGAGAAAATGAACAATTAAATAATGTGGAATACCTATTTTAAAACTTAAAATATGGATAACAGAGGAAAACTGATCATCATTCAATGATTAAAACTGTATTTGTTAGAAAGACTCACAAAGGAAAACTCCCTCTGTAAACATTATAAAATTAATAAAGGAGAAGGAAACAAAGAGCCTTTTAGAGGCATCTTGCTTCACCTTGCCACACTTTCACGGCTCCACTGAACTTGCTTCATATTAATTTCCAAGAATTCTCTTATCCAGGAAACCAAAACATACATGAGGATTTTATCATCCAGTTATGATTCATGAAGCTATAGAAGCATTCTTAACAATCTTACTGAATCAGAATCCTTAGTTCCTCTAACCTGTGGTAAATATTAACTTCCTCCAAATCACACAATGTCTCATATTGCAACATTTAACCTAAGGTTAAGGAGTGTAGAAGAAGTTTTATGGAGAGAGATAAGCTGGTTCTTTGGAAATAGCCTGGATTTAAAACTGCAGTCATACTGAGACAATAGATAAAGAACATATAAAAGGACAAAAATCTGGCTCTTTCAAAGTGGTCCACAGAATGACAATGTCTGAGTTTTGTTTGTGTTTTGATAATTTACCTGCACGGCCGATTTTTACTGCTCAAATGTTACACTGCATTGATTTGCCAGACTGCCTGCCCCCCAGAGCTTTCTGAAGAATGCTGATACTTTCTGTGCTGAAATTAGATTTTTAAAGTAGTTATTTATCATTAATGTCATAAAAGCCTTGTAACTTCGAGCATAATTAGGCAATTACGTCTGCTGTGTCTTTGCTGGATCTTTGACCCAAATTCTTGTTTTACTTTGTTTCAGGAACACTATAAATTCCTCATCCTCAAATAACTGTCTAACTCCCTTCTAAAAATGTTTACGGAACTAGCCTCTACCATCAGTTGGGTGCTCCAGAATGACGTGCTGCACAATACTGTGAAAATGTTTCTCCTTGTCACTCCCTTTTTCGAATCCATGACTACTAGCTATTGACAGACACAACAGAGGGAAAAAAGAAGCATATTCAACTCTCATCATTTTCAAAACCTCTATTGGGTCACCTCTTAACCAGCACTGTTCCAAGGAGAACAATTCTAACTTTTCAATCTCTCTTCATAAGTGAATTGTCTCATTCTTGATAACGTCCTAGAAAATCTTCTCTGCGACCTCTCTAATGCCTTTACTTCCTTCCTGAATTCTAGTGCCCAGAAGTTTCCACAAATCTCCAGCTGAGGCCTAGTTTTCCATTATTTTTTTCCAAGAATAAGATTTCATGGAAGAGTACAACATTCAAAGAAATTCCGAGATAACTTCATTAATGATCTCTGCAAGTTACTGGAGAAATGCTACTATGGTCTTTTAAAGTCAAATTTTATTAGAGACTGGATGGTTACAGACATTACTGATGAAACTTTGTCAGATTTGTTAAATTCCAAAGAAGGTCTAACTCTAGAGAAATGAATTCAGATGGTGAGTAAAGCAGAGATCCAGAAGCAAGGCAGATTGATCTTAAGGGGAGAAGAACAAACTTATCAGAAGAAATCTTCAGGATCCATTACAGCCTTAAGATACAGAACCACAAGAGACGTGTGATAAGCCAATGCTATGGGTAAAACAGACACCTAAATAAAAGTTCCTGCCAATGCAATGAAACCTCACAGGACTAATCAGTACCCAACAAGTAAGACCAATGATTTTATTGTAAAACATTCAGTCACTTTCAGAAAATGTGCAGAAGCAAGACACAGCCATGAAAGAACAAAAAAAAGTACCAGCCAAATGAATAAGTAAATGAGGTAAAGTAGTCTCCAGTAGAAAATAAACCCAAAGTTTCCCAAGGGGAAATTTCTAAACCAGACCTAAAATACTGGCAAGCTGATATTTATATCAGCTGGAATCTCAAATTTCAAATTATACACAGTAGCAAGTGTTATAATATTTTCATGCAGTGAACATTGGATAACAAACACACTTTATAGCAGGGACGAGTTCACTTGTAAGAAAAAGGATGTGAATTGACCTGAATCTCATTCAATGGTTGGAAGGAGTTGAATGACAAAAAGTGAAGAAACAGTCAGTCAAGGAATTGCTACTTTAGGAGCAGCTATTAGATGATTTTACAAAGTTCCATAAGCTCATGGCTGAATCTAAGCAAAAATACAAAATCCCCTGAGGTTAATTATGCTTTAATAAGAAATTTCTTGCATACTGTTGAAGAGATGGAAATCTGTGATGTACAGATTTGGCAGAAATGTTTTTAACTGTCATTAACACTGAAGAATGTCTAAATTCCAAGTGTCAACAAAATTCAAGAAGAAAAGCTAATAGAGGGGCAGCCACTGAACTGTATACATTGCCTAAGTTAACTGAAGCATCTGCAACTGAATTGAGTCAGTTTGCATTACAGCCTTGTGAATAAGTACTCGTGACAAATCTAAGACACACATTAGATGCTGAGGTGACAAGGAAGGGACGTATCCAATCAGACTATTCATGAAGGCAGCTCACCACCCCATCTTCTCAAGGGCAGTTAGGGATGGGCAATAAATGCTGGCCAGCCAGTGACATCCACATCCCACAAATGAATTAAAGAAGTCTGACCTCTCAAAAATCTAAGGATAAATCAACAACTAGAGCGAATATGACATCCGTTCTCCCGGTAACACAATTAACAAAGTGAACAAGTACATTTCTTCAATAAATCAAACACTGAAGATGAATGATAAAGTCCAATCCAATCAATAAATTGAAGGAAGAAAAATCTACCAACTGCAGCATACCTCTACATCTGGATTGAAAACAAATATCCATGGACACAATGAAGACTTGATGCATACAACTCTATGAAAGATATTTCTCAGAAGAGACAAGCTATGTCTAAAATCCAACATGGTCCAAAGAAGGAAGTGCCTGCTCTCGCAGGGGCTTGGTCCTCTGCAAAAGAAATACAAGAAATTTAAAGGCGTCCTTTCAAAAGAGAACCTCAGCCTGTCAGGAAAGCAGTTCAAGGGCTTTTACACAGAAAACTAACATTCTTCTAGGTTTAAAGAAAACACATTAATGGAAAATAATGATACCTATAGATCACCTGAATTTGCAAAATCGACGATATGGCAGGAGATTGGGTCATGGCAATTGTAATTATATAAAGAAAAGTAAATTAACAACAGATAATAATCAGAGATCATCTATAATCTTATTAAACGGTGGAGCAGGTTCGAGAAACTGAGTGGCCTATGCCCATTCCTATTTCACGCTGTAATAGTTATTAGAAAAAATGCATTGGAGCAAATGTTTGATATGTGGATCTGGAAGAATCCGAAAGTGTTAACACTTGATTGAATGCAATAAGCACCATACGCTCTATCGATTCCACGAAGATTGGTGGGAAAGTAAAGTCTTATGGGACACAGATTTAATTCAAGTCTGTCCAACAGTCTTTGTAATAATGTACAGTTTAATCTTTAAAATATGTAATTAGTTGCAGAAAAGCAATACTCTTCCTATTAGATCAGAAGGGAGTCCATTAGGCCTGATGAGACGTAACCCAGGCTGCTCCAGGAGTAAAGGGAGGAGATTTCAGGGGCACCAGTAGAGATATGTAAGACTTCAAGACCAGTTCATCTGATGTCAGTGGTAGGGAAATCATTGCAAAAAATTCTGAAGGACAGGATTAATCAATACTTGGAAAGGCAGAGACTGGTCAGAAAGAATCAGCATGGATTTATTGAGGGAGATCATATCCGATTAATTTAACCGATTAATTTAAAAAGGTGACTAAATATATTGATGTGGGTAGTGCAGTTGATGTGGTTTACATGGACTTCTGTAAGGCCTTTGACAAGGTGCCACATGGAAGACTGGTCCAAAAGGTAAGAGCCCATAGAAACCAAGGCAAGTTGGCATACTGGATCCAAAATTGACTTGCGAATTAAAGACAAGGGGTAATAATATAGGGTTGCTCTTTGTGATTGGAAGCTTGTGACCAGCAGCGTACCAAAGGGATTGGTGCTTGGACCCTTGATATCATTATTTCCATTAATGTCTTGGATGTGAACTTAGAAGGTATAATTATTAAATGTGTGGATGACATGAAAACTAGTGGTGTTGTTGATAATGAGGAGGATGGTTTCAGGTTACAATCTGAGATTGAAGAACTGGTAAATTGGGCAGACCAATGGCACATGGAATTTAATTCTGATAACTGTGAAGTGTTGCATTTTCAGAGGTCTGATAAGGGGAGGTATACACAGTGAATAGTAAGTCATTAAGGAGAACTGAAGAACAAAGGGACCTTGGTGTATAAGTTCAAAGATCCCTGCAGGAGTAAGCACAAGTAGACAGGTTGGCAATGAAGACATACAAATTGCTTGTCTTCATTAGCTGGGGCATAAGACAAAGGAATTCTTGTTAAAATTTATAAATTATGAGAAATATGGACAAAGTAGATTGTGAGAATCTCTTCTCCATGGCAGACATGTCTAAGATGAGTGGGCATCACTTTAAGGTGAGGAGCAAGTGGTTTAGAGGGGATCTAAGAAAGATTTTTTTTCACCCAGAGTGTGGTAGAAATATGGAACATGTTGCCTGAGAGGGTGGTGGAGGCAGGTACTCTCAACACTTAAGAAGCATCTGGATGAGTATTTAAAATATAGCATTGTGGGCAATGGAGGTAACAAGGTGTGAAGCTGGATGGCAGGCCAAGCAGCATCAAAATGGGCCAGTTTTAGGGAAATGGGATTTGTGTAGTTTGGTATATGTTGGTCAGCATAGATACGGTGGGCTGAAAGACCTGCTTCTATGCTATATGACTTGATGACTCTACAACACTGGACCATGTAAGACCCTTAAGAAAACACACAGTTAGATTATCCAAATGGGAACACACATAATAATTGGTAGCAAGCTCCTCCCTGACAGTAAGCTCAATGTTGCTGCTTCTCAAGGAGGGCTTCAATGTGTCTTTGAAGCATTTTTATTTTTCTCCCCTGGAAAAATGGTTATTTGAGAGATATTAAATAGGAACAGGGTGATTTTATTCAATCATTCAGGTATGCTATCTCATGCAATGAAGTTGATTTTGTAAGAGTTTTGCCTGATTACCTGTCAAGGTAGATTCTTCCATGAGGACATAAGAAATAGGATCAGAACTAGGATATTCCCTGACTTAACACTGTTCCACCATTCAACAAGATCATGGATGATCTGCCCCAGGCACCCATTCCTCTTTTGTACCAGCTCAGCATAATAATCAACTCACTGAAGTTTCAAAGATCTACCTACCTTATAGAATCCTACAGTGTGGAAACAGGCCCTTCAGCCCAACAAGTCCACACTGAACCTCAGCGCATCCCACCCACACCCATCCCCATATAACCCACCTCATCTACGCCTCCCTGAACACTACAGGCAATTTAGCATGGCCAATCCACCTAACCTGTGCATCTTTGGACTGTGGGAGGAAACCAGAGTGCCTGGAGGAAACCCACGCAGACACAGGAAGAATGTGCAACCTCCACACAGACAGACACCTGAGGCTGGAATTGAACCTGGGTCCATAGTGCTGTAAGGTAGCAGTGTTAGCCACTGTGCCACTGTGCCACCCTGTACCTCTTTAAATTCTTTTCATAATCCAAACTCTACATTACTCTGAGGTGGGGACCTCCATTCACCCATTGGAAAAGAAATTCCTTTGCATCTCAGTTTTAAATTAATCTCCCATTATTTTGTAACTATGTCCCCTAGTTTGACAATCCCTCACTAATGGAAACAACTTCTCAACATCTGCTCTGTCAAGCCCATGCAGAATCTGATATGTTTTAGTAAGATCATACTTCATTCTTCTAAACGCTAATGAATAAAGTCTTAACCTGTTTAGTTATTTCCGATAAGTCAAACTCTTCATTCCAGGGAATAGCATAGTGAATCTTTTTTGAACAGCCTCCAGTTGCCAATATATCCCTTTGTAAATATGGGACCAAAACTGTGTACAGTCATCCAGGTATGGTCTCACTAACACTCTGTCTAGTTGTGACAAGAATTCCCTATTTTTAAACTACAAGGCACTTGTATTAAAGGCCAAAATTCATTTTGCCTTTGAATTATTTGTTGCACCTGCCTGCTAATTTTTTTGTATTGTTCATGTACATGAACATATAGATACCTTGGTACTGCACTTTGTCAGAGTGTTTCTCCTTTTAAATAATAGTCAGCCTTTTGATTCTTCCTGCCAAAGTTCATCATCTCACAATTACCTACATTAAATACCATTAGCCAACTTTTTGCCCACTCATTCAACCTAAGTATATCCCCCTGTGCGGTGCAGATTTCTTACTTCCTTATCACAACATGCCCTCCCATCTGTTTTTGTACTGTCAGCAAATTTATATATATGACATTCTACTCCCTTCTGGTCTTTAATAGAAATAGTTGCTCATTTGGGCTCCAGTATTAATCCTTGTGGGATTCCACTAATTACATTGTTGCAACCTGAAAAAAAAATTCATCCAACTCTCTATATCCTGTGTGTTAATCAATCATCGATCAATGCTAATATATCACCCCAAATAATGTGAGCTCCTACCATGTGCAACTATTCACATGGGGTCTTATTGAATGCATTCTGAACTCCAAGTACACTACCAGTTCTCCTTTACCAACTCTGCTGGTTATGTCCTGAAAGAATTCTAGCAAATTTATAAAACATGATATTTCTTTTACAAAACCATGTTTGATTGTTTTAAGCTTTTCCAAATGTCCTCACATTTCTTCATTAATAATGGGCACTAGCATTTTCCCAGTGACATATGTTAGGCTAACTGGCCTATAGTTTCTTGCTTGCTGTCTCCCTCTCTTTTTGAAAAGGGATATTTTATAAACTGCTATAATGTCACCCCTCAGCCTCCAATGCACCAGGGAAAATGGCCCCAGCCTATTCAGCCTCTCCCTATAGCTCAAACCCTCCAACCCTGGCAATATCCTTGTAAATCTTTTCTGAACCCTTTCAAGTTTCACAACACCTTCACATAAATAGTTTTACAATCTGCTGAAACCCTCCCAAAATTCAGTGGGTTCTGCAATATTTTGACAAATCTCTGAAGCCACTTTTTAAAAAATCCTTCAAGATGTAGCCATCAGGGTCTGGCAGTCTGTTTGTCTTTAGTTCTATGAATTTCTCAAATATTTTATCCCCCACAATAGAAACTGTTGCAAGATCTTTCCTACTACTAACACCTTGCAAGCCTATTATTTTTTGGGATGTTTATAGTGTCTTCCGCCATGAAGAACAAAATAAAATATCGGATTAAATTATCTGCTATTTCCCTGTTCCCCATTGTCAATTAGCTAGTAGCATCCTCCAAGAGTCCCACACTTACTTTAGATTCCCTTTTTATTTACTCATAGAAGCTCTTGCTATGTACTTTGACATTTTTGTCAATTTATTGTCATAATCAATGTTCTCCCTCTTTATTAGTGTGTTAGTCGTCTGCTGCTGGTTCCTGAAACAAACTCTATCTTTTGGCCTATCCCACACTTTTTCACCACTTTATATGCCTCAGTAGTTTTTTATTGGATGCTCTCTTTTTCTATGCTTATTAACCACGGCTGGTTCATCATTTTCATTGAGTTCCCATTTTTGACATGAATAAATTTTTGCTGAGTGTTGTGAAATATCTGCTTAAACACCTGCCAATGGGCTCCCACTGACTTTCCCCTTAATAATTTTACCCAGCTTGATTTAGTTAACTCTTTCATCATGCCTCTGTAATCACCACTACTTTAGTTGAGACTGGTTTGCGACTTGAGTTGTTCTCCTTCAAACTGAATTTAAAATTCTACTATGTTGTGATTGTTATCCCATGGAGGTTCTTAACGACAAGATCTCTTATTAATCCTCCTCATTACACATTACTAGATCTAAAATTACCTTTCCCTGGGGAAGTTCTGCAACATGCTGCTCGAAGAAGCAATCCATAATACACTCTAGAAATTATTCTTCCACGATGTCCTTGTCCATCTGATTTGTTCAGTTATTATGCAGATTAAAATTACCCAGGAAGAGCACATCTTACATGCTTCCATTATGTATCAATTTATGCATTTTCCTGAAGTGAAGCAACACTTCATGGGTCGATAGAGATCTACCACCTGTGGCCTCTTTCCCTTGCTATTCCTTACTTCCACCCAACTGATTCCACCATGATACCACATGATGATCCATTGCACATATATCACCACTCACCACTGCATGGATACACTCTCCTGACGACATTGCTACCTTGCCTCCTTTTCCTTTATACCTATTCTTCTGGAGTATTAAATACCCTTAAAGAGAGTCATAGAGTCATACAGCACAGAAAGAGAACCTTCGTCCCAACTCGTCCATGCCAGTCAGGTTTCATAAACTGAACTAGTCCCATTTGCCTGCATTTGGCCCATATCCCTTTAAATCCTTCATATTCATGTATCTGTCCAAATGTCTTTTAACTGCTGTAATTATACTTGTCTCTACCACTTCTTCTGGCAGCTCATTCCATATGCTCACCACACTCTGTCTGAAAAAGTTGCCCCTCAGGTACATTTTAAATCCTTTTCTTATCATGTTAAACCTATGCACTCTAGTTTTGGACTTTGCCACACTGGGGTAAAGACTTTGACTATGCACCTTCCCTATGCTTTTCATGATTTTATAACATCTATAAGTTGCCCTTCAGCCTCCTATTCTCCAAGGGAAAAAAATCAGTCTATCTAGCCTCTCCTTAAACCTCAAATGCTCCAGTCATCTTTTCTGTACCCTTTCCAGTTTAATAGCATCCTTCCTATAGCAGGGAAACCAGAATTGTACACAGTACGTTGACCTTACCACATCCTTCTTCGCCCTCCTGCCCACCTGTGACGTCGCTTTCAAAGAACTATGTACCTGCACCCCTAGGACTTACTCTCTCACATTCAGATCTTCCTGTCCTGTTTGTGGACTAAATTGGATGAGAGTCGGGAAGAACTTCCGGTTACTGGCAATTAATATTCACCAAGGATGTTTTGTTCAAGCAGGCCACAGATGTCAATAGTGACCAGCTATGAAAGCCAAGCCTCCTGAGATACTGGCTTGTGTTGAGACCTTGGCTTGGATGGAGGGGGGAGTGCGGCAGAGGGAGTCTTTTCTTCTTGAGGCTAGATCTCTGCATTCATAGATCATAGAATGCCTAGTGTGGAAACAGACCATTCGGCCCAACAAGTCCACACCGCCCCTCTGAAGAGCATCCCACCCAGGCCCATTCCCCTAATTTCCCATGTCTAACCCACCTAACCTAAACATCCCTGGGCACTATGGGCAATTTAGCATGGCCAATTCACCTCACCTGCACATTTTTGGACTGTGCGAGGAAACTGGATCACCTGGAGGAATCCCACGCAGACGCGGGGAGAATGTGAAAACTCCACATCAACAGTCACCCAAGGGTGGAATCAAACCTGGGTCCCTGGTGCTGTGAGGCAGCAGTGCTAACCGCTGAGCCACCATGCCACCCATTAAACAGTAGCACAAACAGAACTGGCCTCCAATGTCAGGCTACTGGGGGCTCAATGTGCCCCAATCCGGGGGGTGATCAAGTGCCTAAAATAGAGGGCAGCAGTAGGGTGCCACTGAAAATCAGCCCCCACTCATGCCTCCAATGCTGCCAAACCCTGTCATCCCACCATTCCCATTCTGTGATCTCACCCCAGAAAGGTCAATTATCTTCCTCTTTCTTCTAGTCTTCATCTTGCTGTGCAGCCAACCGCCAAGGTTTTTGCTGTAATGCTGCTACCCACAGTGGCTGGCTGAAGGCAGGGCAGGACGTCATTATCCTTGGGTGATTTTAATCTGCATAATAACTGAACAAATCAGATGGACAAGGTTCATATCCCTCAATCCTGTGCATGAACATGTGACAATGGAGAAGCTTGGCTGCTGCATTGCAGAGGTTGCTCTGGGTGCTAATGGTACTGCTCAATCTGCTATTCTAATTCCTCAGCATAGTTGCAAGGTGGAAGTGTGTTAGCTGCTCCCACAGCCTGGGGCAAAATGACAGCAGGAAGTGCAGTTCAATGTAAGTGAAGTGCAGAACAGACGAACTGATTTCCAATAAGCTGCCAATCACCTGTCAAGTGAGAGTATACACTCCAATGAATCCCTATGAGCACTATACTTTCACCTTAACATTGCTGCATCTTCTCAGTTTGCTACAAATACGAAGTTTGTCAAGGTTTTGGAACTGACTGTTAAAATTAAAGTAAAATGGAGGCATTGTTGTGGTCATGTGACATGTTCTGAATTCTGCCTGACAACAAGCTTGATTTTTAAATGGAATCCCGTGTTGTTTTACTGGGAAGTAGGCACAACTGTAAACAATAACCAGGCCAGCTTTGCTGATAGTGCATAAAATGTTAATCTCCAAGTCCCAGGGAGCTGTTGGGAATTTCTTGCTTTGTGAAGAATAATACGTTAAACTGCCTATTTAATTCTGGAGGACCAGCAGAAAGCTATTAAAGATGCTTACTTGATGCAAGAGATATGTAATTCACATTGCCATGGAGATGAGCTTTGAGGGGGAAGCACTCCTTAGCAAGCCTTTGTAGGACTGGGTCGCAGGCTTTCCTGAAAAAAATAACCTCAGAGATAGAGTCAATCTTTAAGAACCTGGCACAAAGAAAGCGAGAAACATACAGATAACAAGGTGTAGAGCTGGATGAACTCAGCAGGCCAGGCAGTGTAAGTAGAAAAAATAAAGAAGGGTCCAGACCTGAAATGTAAGCTTTCCTGCTCCTCTGATGCTACCTGGCCTGCTGTGTTCATTCAGCTCTACACTTTGTTATCTCAGATTCTCCAGCATCGGCAGTTCCTACTAGTTCCTACAGTTCAGAGAAACATACATCCAGCTATTCTCACTTCAAGCAGATAAAATGCTGGTCCTGTCAGCCACCATACAATTTGAGCTTGAGAGAATTTTAACAAGGCTAGAAGATTCACCTGGGTTGTCCTAGAGAGAACACTAGACTGGAAGAATCAATTTGAGTGTTTGGAGTTACCTAGCTGAGAAAGCAGAAAGCAATCCACTTGAAACTGAGAACAGCTTTATACTGGTTTCTCAAGAATGAAGTATCCTCTTAAGGGGCAGAGTACAGTAGAAATGTGGAAGGAGATTTTCTGTTTGTTTAAATGTTAAATGGGAGATTTTTCTCTAATGTAACAAAACTTTTGTTTTTACATTATCACAGTAAAGATCATAAAGCTTGTTGTCTCAGCATTCCAGTTGGCAACTAGGAATTCAAATATCTGTCAAAATGTTATCACTCTCTCCAGGATTCTTAACAAGCTTTACTGATTAAAGAGCTCACAGCCTGTCAATAGGACATTTTCACTTTTTTCACCCCAATGACACCGTTCAGGAAATTCAAAAGCTGGCTGTCAAAACCAGAATTCTGGATTAAATTATCACTTAATTGACTTGTTGGATATTTTGATGATTTACCCAGAAGCTGCATGGGTGCTTCCCATTCAGGTGTGACTCTGTCTGATTACAACTGAAAATGATTTCAACCGTGCCTGCTTCCTGAGCTGACACCACATTTCAATGATATAACCCCTTCTTTGCCAATTTACTAAGCATCAGAAATTAAAAAACACTGGTCAGCACTTCAAAAGGAAAGGCTGGGATGTTCTCCTCCTGGGAAGTAGCAGTCAAGGAGTCAGGAAGGGAGATAATCAGGCACGTTGGTTCAGGAGTAATACACACCCCTTCCCCACCGCCTCAGGAAGTTCTAGAAGGGAAGGCCCATGATCAACCTTCCCAACCTCCACCAACTAAGACCCATAAGTTTATGACATCTTAGCTGTCTCTACACCATTACCTCTCTATTACCTATGTTCCTGGAAGATGAGGAGAGTGGCAGCCCTCTGAATCAATAAAACAGACCTGGCCTACTATGTCAGCTTACTGGGGGCCTCAACATGCCCCAATCCAGGGGTGATCAAGGACCTAAATAGAGGGCAGCTGTAGGCTGCCACTGAAAATCAACCCCCACTCATGCCTCCAATGCCCCTAAACCCTGTCATCCCACCATTCCCATTCTGTGATCTCATCCCAGAAAAGTCAATTATCTTCCTCTTTCTTCTAGTCTTCATCTTGCTGTGCAGCCAACAGCCTAGTTCTTTGCTGTAATACTGCTACCCACGGTGACTGGCTGAAGGCAGGGCAGGACATCATTATCCCTGGAAGTGATGCACGGAAAGATCTATTGGGTGGCTTACAAGTTCTTGATTTAATGGATTTTCTCATTGGTGGTAATGGGGTTGTCTCACATGTTATAGCACCTATCTCCACTCTTTAACTCTTAAGATTGAAAATCCTGGCCCAAGATTCCAAAATTGAATGATTAAAGAAATAGGTATCTAAAATAGTCTCTCTCTTTTCATAGCAAATGTAGTGGAAAAAATTTATCTATTTAACATACTTAGCTCAGAAGGGCTATTGTTGACACAACTGGCCTAACAACAGGAATAATCTCGTGTGACAACTTGGCTTCTGCTTATGGGTGTTACTTCTAGAATTCCAGAAGAGTAATTGAAACTCAGTTTATGTAATTTTTTTTCAAAATTGTAACTAAAATGAAAGGCCAGTTTAAACAGCACGGATAGACTTTTCCATCACAAGCTCCACCTATAACTTCAGGGACAGAAATGGGACTACACCCTTTTCTGTTTATTGCTCACAAATCCTGTATTATTTTAACCTTGCAGCCACATTATTATTTGTGTTTTTATTATACCTCAAATGACTTGCTTCCAAGCTGTTCCTTGCTGCTGGCTGATGCTTGTGACCAATAACAACTCTAACTGTAGATCAATAGAAATAAAATGCTCAGTTTGGATGGCTGTCAGTGTTGGATTTGGGAACTTAAATTCTGGATTTCATTTGGATTGCCAAATTCAATTCCCAGATGGTTCCAATTCCTCTTCGTGTTCTTTTAACTATACAGGGGGCCCCTGATTTCCCAATGGTGACTTACGAATGCTCACATTTATGAACATGAGTCCACACAGGGGTGTAATTTTAAAGATCCAACATACAAATGTTTTCTCATACATATGAGCAGCTGCTTTATATTATCCTGCATTGTCTTCTACTTGTGTACTAATTAACTTGCAAACAGACTCAGGGGCGGAACCCATTCACAACCCAGGAATTGTCTGTTGTGGTTAATGAATTTACGTCAAATTCTTACATGTGCTATTTATCAAAGTTATGTTCAGGTCAAGTAATGTTTGCTCTTTCTTATAGCTGTTGTAGAATATTTTCTAATGAGCTTGTTCAGACATGTTATTACACACTTCTGGAACAAATGTGACTTGAAGCCAGGCCTCCCGGCACAGAGGTAGGGACATTATCACTGCACCACAAGGTGATGTAAATCTGGAGCTGAATGATTACTTACTGGTAGCTAACTCAGGTAAATGCATTAACGGCAGCAGAAGTATCACAACAATACCTTCTTCTTATTTACAAATTTGGTGTGGAGATGCTACATGTTCTATGATCTGTTCTGGATACCACAGTTGCACAGAAGAGTCTTTAGTTTTTGATTGTGCATCAATTATCCATATTTGTTGTGGCTGGTGCAGAAATGCCCTTGAATTTCATGAAGATCAAAGTCAGGTGTCTCACAAAGCATTTGTTTCTCATTTCTTATGAACAATATTCATCTTTCCAAACTTCATAAGAGTCAAAAGTGCATTGAAAAGCAGCTGCTTTTCAAAGACATTGCAAGACTTCAAATGGTACAGATGGATGTTACTGAAGTCCTGGTAGTTGATCCAACATTTATTTTCACTAATTTCCTAGATTTCCCAGAATGGTACAATATTGTGGTAAATAGCTGGGGAACCAATGTGCAACAGCCAAGGCAGACAGCATGCTGGGGTCAACTTCAGGACTCCAGAGATGAACAACATTGTACTATTCAATTGGACATCAACCAGTTGAAGGTGGTTACATCTGGTCCGAACTTGTGCAGAATATCTGGCTATTGAGTACTCAGAGGACACTACTGATGCCACTGGCACTCTCAGCTTGAGTTTGCAGCTTCTGGATCAGGTTGATCCTTCTCTTTACCCTGATTGATGCCATCTACAGGTGGTTACACAACATCAGTGTACAATCCTGCTTCATCTCTGAGAAAGTTTTACCCTCCAGAACGACAACCCTGATCAAACCAGTGATGCTCAAAGAAAGCCTTCCAGCCTAATCACAGGTTTTGGACTGCAGAAGTAGTCCAACAGCAGCTTGGATTTGTAGACCTGACTCTAACTGTAGATCAATAGAAACAAAATGTTCAGTTTGAATGGCTGTCAGTGTTGGATTTGGCAAGTTAAATTTTAGATTTCATTTGGATTGCCAAATTCAGTTCCAAGACATTTCAAATTCCTCTGGGTGTTATTTTTCCTATGCAGGGGCTCACTGATTTCTGAATGTCAACTTATGAATGATTGTACTTATGATCACGAACCCACACAGAGGTATAGTTTTAAAGATCCAACAGACTATTTATTACCATTGGCCTACAACTGATTGAAAGATTGACGTTAAAGCTCCCCAGGATTATCCCCTACCTCATAACACAATATCTACCATGGAAGATACTGAGGGGCAGCTGGCTACTTGTCTCTTCAGTAGCTGTACCCCGACTGAAAGATAATGTCACCTCCACATTACCAGTTTCTGTCATGTGTCTTCATGTGACTGAACAGGCTGATACTTAACCCAAAGGGCACATTGAACTATTTGAGTCACAAAGTCGACTTGCTCCAGTTTCTCAACAGACTGCCAAAGATATCAGTACTCACACAGACTGTCTACAATGCCAACGCAAGTGACATTCTGTCGTGATTGGAGCCAGTTGGATCTTGTTGACTATGAGGCTATCGATTGCGGTGGTTAACCTGGGCCAATCAGGAAGCCCTGGCTGACCAACATAAACTGGGGATTTAGAATCTCCTTGGCACAGGGGACTGACTCTGAGCTGGCTGGCCTCAGCCATTGTACTCTGCACAAGTAAATAAAGGGTGAGTTGGTGATGGGATACCGGCCTCTGTGCAGTTATTTCACATACCATCACTGAAGTCATGCAGATGCAAGCAATTACTTTCAATGTAGAGTGGCAGTAGTGTGTAGCCTCTACAGGATGCACAGCAGCAACTCACCACTGAGTTGTTAACTGCATTTCCAAACCTGTGACATCTATGACCTCAAAGGCCAAGGGCAATAGATACATAGCAACATCACCACCTGCAAGTTCCCCTCCAAGCCCCATACCATTCTGACTGAACCTTACCTAAACAAATGCAAATGTGAGTTACATTGGGTTTTTTTTGAAGGAATTCTTGCCTTAAGGTCTAGTGAGTTCTCTTGCCATATCTTACCAAACGCATTACATTAACTACCTGCTCCATCCCTATGGCTTCCCTTACATCAGATGCTAGCCCAATCTTGCATGTTACTCCTGGAACAGCTTGCCACTCACTGGATCCCCCTAAAGACTGGCATCCCTTGCATCTGCACCATCTTTAAAAGGTCACCAATCACCCAGACAAGAGTTGACAATCTGGAGCTGTCCCACTAACAACAAAATGGCACGCAGGCACAAAGCCACACTGTTCACAGCGCATATCCAGCATGGCTGTCACTCCCTCAGACATACAGCCCCATTCTCTAATCCTAGATAATGTTTAACCACAAGACTACCCTGTTTAGGTATCCTTAGCTACATCCTGACTAACCACCCTATAGGTCACTGTTATTCTGTCCCCAGTGCCTAGTGGAGACTCACAACTTGTTACTGGCTAGTAGGGGAACATCACTAGTTTTGGACTCATGCGCCCTAGGGAAAAGACTTTAACTATTCACCTTATCTACGTCCTTCATGATATTAAAAAACCTCTATAAGGTCACCCCTCAGCCTCCTACACTCCTGGGTAAGAGGTCCCAGCCTAACCAACCTTTCCTTATAACCTAAACTTTCCAGTCTCAGTAATGTCCTTGTAAACATTTTTTGCATACTTTCCAGTTTAATAACATTCTTCCTGTAGCAGGGAGACCAGAATTGTACACAGTACTCCAAAAGTGGCCTTACCAATGCCTTCTACAGCCATACATGACATCCCAATTCCTGAGCTCAGTGCACTGATTGATGAAGGCAAACGTGCCAAACACCTTCTTCACCACCCTGTCTACCTGCGATGCCTCTCAAAGAACTATGTACCTGCACCCCAGGTCGTTCTGTTCCACAATATTCCCCAGCACCCGACCATTAACTGTGTAAGTCTTGCCCTAGTTTGCTTTACCAAAATGCAACACCTCACATTTATCAGAATTAAACTCCATCTGCTGGAAATGGTAGAGGCAGGTACAATTACAACATTTAAAAGACATTTGGACTGGTACATGGATAGGAAAGATTTGGAGGGATATGGGCCAAAAGCAGGCAAATGGGACTAGTTCAGTTGGCATGGATGAGTTGGGCCAAAGGGCCTGTTTCCATGCTGTATGACTGTTTCCATGCTGTCAGGTGCCATCCTCACAGGGGGAGGTTTTCTCTCTCAGTAAAGCACCTAGACCTTCAGGCATATGGGGTAAATGAACATGCTCCAGGATTTAAGACCCTTAGCAGCTGTGAGGGTAACGGGCACATGCCTCAAGGAACTGGTAACAAGGATGACTGATCACCTGGCCGTTAAGTGAATGGAACCCCTTTTTGTTGATAAATTCTGCAGCATTGTGTTGAGTGATATAATCTTCTGAGTGCCATGTGTCTGCAGCTGATGGCGCCCTGTAGCTTGGGGAAGCTAGCTGTAATCTTGAAACCTTCTGCCCAGGCAGTAGCACTGGGTTACTCACCAGGAAATGAAATGAATCTGTGTAATCATCCACAGATGGCATGAGTCACTATCCTGATGTATTTGCTGGTGGGATAGGGGAGGTGATGGCCTAGTGGTATTATCGCTGGACTGTTAATCCAGAGACCCAAATAATGTTCTGGGGACCCCGGGTTCAAATCCCACCTTGGCAGACTGTGGAATTTGAATTCAATAAAATAAGTGGAATTAAGAGTCTAATGATGACCATGAATCCATTGTCGATTGTTGGAAAAGCCCATCTGGTTCACCAGTGTCCTTCAGGGAAGAAAACTGCCGTCCTTACCTGGTCTGGTCTACATGTGACTCCAGACCCACACCAATGTGGTTGACTCTTAACTGTCCTCTGGGCAATTAGGGATGGGCAATGAATGCTGCTTAGCCAGTGATGCCCATATCCCATTAATGAATAAAGGGGGGAAAAAAAGTCACTGAGAGATCCCACACAGGTCATCCAGCACTCGCTAAGTTCCAAGTGGCTGCCACCTTCACAGTTTATCTGGTTCTCTCTCCTGTTGCCCTTCGGTCCCTCTCTAGCATCCGACTTCATTCCGTCACTGTGTCCCAGGACGTACCAACCCTCGTCTGCTCTGTGCCTGAACCATCACCAGAAAATGGAGGCACGGCCCAAACGCACTGATTCTTCAGTGGGTGCCACTCATCCTGAGCTGGCTCCTGTTCACCATCTTAGGCAGGCAGCCAAAACAATTACCATCCCACCAGCGGCAGAGCCTATTATTCTCAGTCAAAATAACCTATATTGGGAAGATAAAGAACAAAAGACAGGTCTCAGAAGAGTCAGTGGTGGTATATACTGCAGATGAGGGCTGCACACACTTCTCCATAAAGTGAGAGCTGCTGCACTCTGATAATGAGGGTCTTGTCTCAATCATCAATCCAGCTTCACCCTCACCAAGTGCACCAACTTGGTGAAGGTGTTGTGCCAGCTGAGTGACCAACATTTTATATCATAAAAGGAGTGCCTCCTGCACTTCAAGCCTTTTCACATCCCAGAGCCATACCAATCATTCAACTTTTCATTGCATTCACTGTTAAATTGATATGACACATAATGAAGCAATGGTCTGCACTTCCCACCCCACCTGTGGAAGTTGTAAATGTAATAGTTTGACTTTGGCCAGAATTTGCCTCCTTTTAAGTCATTGCTGTTAGCTTTAGAATCATTGAAATGGCAATGTTCAATTTGCAAGGATGAAAGGCATGGTACAAATGATCTTTCACCAGTATTTGAACCCAAAGCACATTCACTCTGCATGTATAGCAAATCGGTGATAGAATGATTACAAATGAAATGTAGCTGCTGCTTGCAAACAGATGCTTCATGTTGTTGCTTCATCAATTTCCTACTGTCCAACGGAGGTAGATCTGTGCTTTTGCCCATTAACTGGCATTGGTCCAACTAACTTGGGCAATGTCCCAGCCATTTACCAGTTGCATTTGTATCGAGAGAACAGACGAGTGATGGCAGAGAACGCAGCTTGCAGAGGACTACATCAGCAAGAGGCTATGCCTAGTCACAAGTGACCACCCCCCAACCCGGAGCTTCCACATCTCCTTTTACTCTGCATTACCTCGACAGCCCACTTCCAGTTATCCTTGCAGCATGGAAACCCACCTCCATGAATTTTGCTTTCAATTGTCCTGCATGCCCTCAATCCCCAACATTGCACCTTAATGGGGTCCACGCCGTTCCTCTATGTTCTCCTTATGGAGGCCACAGTGGTGGTCACTATCAATAATCCGCTGCTGTAGCCTACCGTGCCCTCCAGTACTATTGCATGTATTCCCCTTGCACATTGAGATATCCCCTTGTAACTGTTCTTGTCCCTACCTCTGTACAAAAGCCTCCTCTTGGATTAATTTGATTGGTGTTGGATTGATGCCCTGATGTGCTATACGACAAGATGTCCCCCACATGGACAGAACTTTACTGATGAGCATGCCAAGTAACCTGGTTGTGTGTCTGCAGTAAAGAATACGTCAATATGGAAGTGCTGATAGCCTTTGGCTCTGGCTGAAGCACCAAGATGCTAACAGGCTTAGCACATCGCTGCATGGACAATGCAAGGCAAGGCATAGATGCTGCGAGCATGCAAGTAGGCGCTAACTGAATGAGAGAACAGCCTCATCCAATTCATGAGCTGGGTACCTGTCCCTGTACATAGAGTGTCCTTGTAGCACCTTTTCCACACTAGTTACTGATGTGCCCTGCAATGCAAGTCTATGCTTTCTGAGCAGAATGCAAGTTTATCAGAGTGGTGCCATAATGTTTGTAAGGTGTTGGCACCTATCAGATTCCAATAACTGTAAACACGGTACATGCAGCTGATGCCTGGAGTTCATGCTGCTTGGTGCTGAGCAACATGGAGACTGGTTGCAGCTGATGGTGAGCTGAAATCACTAGGTATCCACGCTGACTTCCACGTCGAGATCTCAATGTCTCACAGGTTCTGCACATTTGGTAAGATAGGAAGTTGAATAAAGAGGTAAACTGCGGTTTTGATAAAGGCATTAAACAAGTCATAATAACCCTGAATTGGCAACTTAACACTGCCTAGCAAGAAACTCTCCTGACCTTTCTATAGTAGTAAAATATAACGTGAACTGCTCCTAACATTAAGATAGGCCTCGCTAGATTTCTCATCTAATTCTACTGCAAATCTTGCCACAGTCCATGTTCTTTAGTCCCCTATAGGATTCCACACTATATCACTAATCCTACACTATTTCGGGGTCAAAACTCTACTCCCTTCCTGACAACATACATGTGTCCTTACACCCCAAGGACTGCAGTGGTTTAAGAAGGCAGCTTACCATCACTCTGTTTAGGGCGATTAGAGATTGGCAATAATAATTCCATGACAGCCAAATCCCCTAAATGAATAAACAGGCCAACAAGCCTGTAGGGATTCTATGATTTTATGAGTAAGTCAACCTTGAACAGGAACCTCAACACCAAGCACAGGCCTCTCCCAAAAGGATAGTTCAAACCAAACCATAGCGCATCTGTCGTTTCTCTAGAATTTTGAAGGTTAAGTGGTCATCTGACTGAAGTCTTTAAGATTCTATCCACTATGTCTTTTCCTGTTAAAGATAAACTGTTTCCAGTGGGGTTTCTAGAACTCAGGGTCATAGTCTGAGAATTGGGGTTAGATCACTTAGGAGAGATGTGAGGAAGCACTTCCATTCACAAAGAGTGGTAGATGTTTGGAATCTCTTTACAAATGGCTGTGGATGCCATTTGTTAATTGTTCATTTTAAATCTGAGATTTTTTTGTGGTTTGGCAAAGGCATTAAGGGATATGGGTCAAATGCAGTTACATGGAGTTAACCATAGATCAACCATGATCACATTGAATGGTGAAACAGGCTCAAGGGGCTAAATTCCTATAACAGGGATGTTAAGTGCACACTGACAGTGACCTTCAGTGGCAATATTGTGTGAGATGATACTCATTCTCCAAGTGAGATTGGAACATACACTCGTCCTCCATAACCATGTGAAAACAGTCATTGTTAAAACAAAGAAACTCAAATGGGCTGATTAA
Organism: Ginglymostoma cirratum; assembly: GCA_024137785.1. NCBI lineage: Eukaryota > Metazoa > Chordata > Chondrichthyes > Orectolobiformes > Ginglymostomatidae > Ginglymostoma > Ginglymostoma cirratum. The sequence continues at coordinate 26,239,369 of JAHRHZ010000267.1, read as the reverse complement.
ATTTACAAGATAACAAGGTGTGGGGCTGGATGAACACAGCAGGCCAAGCAGCATCATAGGAGCAGGAAAGCTTCATCCAGCTCCACACCTTGTTATCTCGGATTCTCCAGCATCTGCAGTACCTATTATCTCTGATTAAATTTACACATATATTTCTTGTAAAGATGCATGTCATTTTCCACCATCTTCTTTAATTCAGTTAACACAAATTCCATTTACAAGTCTATAATACTAAGGGAATCTGTCTGGATAATTTTGGCTTTGGACCACATTATGAAAGATGAGATATTGGCTCTACAATACTACACCCAATTTTCACTTCCAAAAGTGACTATTGTCCAAAAGCAAACTTTGTCTCGTGCTGTTTTTTTCTGAACTCTTTCCAATCATGTTATCACAAAATGTCATTAATGAGGTCACGTTTGAAATATTGCAGGTAATATTTCAAAGTGGCCTCATTAGTGACATCGAGTGGCAAGATAAAAGTTGTGTTTCAATGTTTGTTGTATTGACAGGATGTCCGGCTTGAACGCTTTTGATCCTTTTATTGTGTTCCACTAAAATATCAACTAGCTTCCAAGACAAGACAAGTGAAGGTGGATATATTGCTTTGAATTCAGCCAAGTAGTAGAATGTATGGCCAAAATTATACATAGAATTTGCAGTTTTACATTTCTTTTAAATTTTATACTACAACAGCTAGCTAGTTAAAGGATCAATGTATCAGAAAATTATTAAGAAACACAAATTGAAACTATCTTTTAGCGTTGCAAAATGGCCGGCTAAGACTTACGAAACACCAACTATCAATGTATAGAGTAGCATAATGACTCAGCAAACTGTCATCCATTTTATATTAGGTGGTCATCAACCAAATACTGTAGTTTATTGCCCCCTTGTCGTAAACATTTCAGTATCAACTTTAATCACTTTTTGCTGTCCTTTGAGGGAAACACATTGTCCTACATAGTGTAATGCAGTTTCTCCAGTTAAAAGTAAAAATGATCATGCTTAAGTTCTTTGTAATGTTTCTTGAAGCCACATTACAAACCACTTTCTCACAGTGAACATTAATTATCATATTATAATGTTAGAGCAGCAATGAGAAAGAACAAGAAGCAACCCAGTGAATATATTAATTGTTCGAAGATCAATTGCAGTGGATGAGAAGGGATTGCTCCCAAGTAATTTGGTAGACAAAGCTGTACTGGTATAATGGTTTACCTTTAAAGTAAAGTATGTTTGGCACAGTCAAGGTATGGTACTACAAAGGGAATGATAGGGTAATCAGCTCTGTAAATGGTTCAAGAGATGTAAAGTGGAACAGAAAAAGAGTGCAAATAACAGATACCAGGTTAATAATAATACAATTATTATTATTATTATTGTACAATTAACAGCCAAACTGAACATAGAAAATATAAAAGGTAAGTGAAAAATGAAAGAAAATAAGAGACCGTATGAGAAAAGATTGGAAGTTAACATAAAAAGGATTCCAAAAATCTCTTATAGGCATATAATTATGAACAGCGTAGTAAAAGCAGGGCTAGTGCCAGAGAGAGATCAAAAAGGGGATTTGTACATGATGGCAGAGTTCATGGCTGATGTAGTAAGGAAATACCTTGCATATGTTTCTTCCTAAGAAAAAGATGCTGCCTGACTCATAGT
>JAHRHZ010000267.1:26166652-26237301 GCA_024137785.1 Ginglymostoma cirratum | reverse complement strand
TGGCCTGCTGTGTTCATCCAGCTCTACACCTTGTTATCTCAGATTCTCCAGCATCTGCAGTTCCTACTCTCTCTGAGTTTAACTTTGACACTGCTAAAACTTTTGGAAATGATAATCCTGGATAAAATCAATATGTACTTGGTCAATTGTGGAATACTAATGGAAAGCCAGTGAAAATATGTTAACGGAAAATCCTGTTTAACTAACTGGATTGAACTATTTGATGAGTTAGAGGAGAGAGTTGATGAGGGTGATGTGGTTAATGTTGACTCGCAAAAGGCTTTAAAGTACTACATAGTAGACTTATCAGCAAAATTTAAACCCATGGATTAAAGAAGAGTTGCAGCATAGTTACACAGTTGGCCATGTAATAGGAAACAAAGTGGTGCACAGTTGTTTTATGGACTGGAAGATGATACATATTGGTGTTCCCTAGGGATCAACACCAAGACCACTGTTTTTCTTGATATATATTAAATGACTTAAACTTGAGTGTACAGGGCACAATTTCCAAATTTGTAAATGACATAAAACTTGGAAACATAGTGAATTGTGAAGAGAATTGTGATGGATTGCAAGAGCACATAGGCAAGTTGGTAAAATGGATGGACATGTGACATATAAAATTTAATGACGAAGTGTAAAGTGATTAATATTTCTCAAAGAACTAGGAGAGGAAATATAAAACAAAATGTACAATTTTAAAGAAGTGCAAAAACAGAAAGACCTGAGGATACAAACTGTGTTGAAGGTGGCAGGGTAAGTTTTAAAAAAGTGATTTAAAACACATCCAAGATCTTTTCCATTTCATAACAGAGGCATAACAACGGAGTTATAATGAAACAAGCACATAAAATGCTGGAGAAACCCAACAGATCTGGCAGCATCTGGCAGAGTTAACATTTTGAGCCCAGTATAGCTCTTCTGAAATCACAGTCACAGATGCTGCCAGACCAATTGAGCTTCTCCAGCATTCTCTGTTTGTTTCAGGTTTCCAGAATCTGCAGTATTTTGCTTTCACTGGAGTTATAATTAATCCCTATAAATCACTGGTTCAGCGTGAATTGAAGTATTGTATCCAATTTTTCTCTTTCAAATAAGTAGATCCAAGGACGAGGGTTTTCAGTTGCATGCACAGATTGTTAAAGCTGGGCATACCCTCCTAAGAGAAGCAGGCACTCATAGCAATATACATTCATAATATAAAATATGACAATGTTGTCACTTTAAAAGGTTATCTTGTCCTAGTTTTCTTTTAGTTTTTAGATTTAGTTTTAAGCAGAAGTCTTTGGGGTCTCAAAAGGGTGGGAAGCTTCAGTGAATGTCTTCTAGCTGCTGCTTTCTCTGAACTCCAAACTTAGATCCACAGATGCTACAAAATGTATTGAAAATTTTTGAGAAAATATACACTGCATAACCTCCAAAAGATGGTCAACCTCCCTCCAGAATGCCTTTAACATTGTCTTTCTGATGATCCCTGCAGAAAATTATATAATGCTCACAACATTATCACACTGACACCACCCAAGTAATTCTCAAGCGCACAGGTTTGCAATGCACTAAAGTCACAGATATGAGCATCATGGGGCATATCTTTCATTGAATCAACATTCCTGACTCTTCACTCATCTTTGAAATCCTCAAAAGATATGTTTGTAAATTAAAATTGCATCTTCACCTATTGCAAGTGGAACTTGCTTTGCAGAACTCAAACAGCTTGCCGCATTATCCTTGGACACCTTTCTCAGGAGTAATTTAGTTTCTCATATAAGCTGAAACCATCTATTATTCACTGTGAAATGCTGCACTCCAAACAGTGCAATGTGTTATAATTTGTAATATGCCCCTCACCAAAATGAGTTAGCCAAACTATTTTTTGATAATAAACTTTCAGTTGAATACCATAAATTGGATGAAAATGCATCCAGACATAACTATATTTTGAGATTTGTCCAGTTCAAACTGCTTTGATTCAGGCATGAACAAGACTTTAAAACTGACATAACAAATAACATGCTAAAGATGTCATTTCCCTTGTGCCTTTAAGCTACAATATAATTGAACAATGAGAAAATGTTGCCTGGCTTTCCTGTCATCTGCCATCTGTTCAAATATTCAGACATAAATGATTATGGCACCATAAAGCATAACCAAAGAAAGTCAGGTTTATTGTGAGCTCATAGCATTGCATATGAAAAGACATCTAAATAAATACGGATTAAAGATGTTGGACAATTATTGTTTCAGTCAGTATGAACACATACCATTTAAACTTACACAGTTTGCTGACTTTGCTTTGTGTTATGAGGAACCCCAAATCGTTGCCAGAGAATTACACTGCCCACACAAAAATATTGATGCACGTGGAGGAATTGAATAGAAAAACAAAGCTCAATTTAGAGAAAATTCACAGGAAAAAACTGAAACAAAATAAACCGATATCAGCAAGAGTTACATTTTTGATAATGTCCAACCAAATGGACTGGGGTACGATCTATGCGGAGTAACTACAGAATTGGACACTGTTGAATCCAGCCTTTCAATTGATACCATCTATGGCAGAAAGCACCAATGATGGGAGTGTAAAGCACAGTGTGCAAATGAAACAAGGAATAATCGTAATGCAGGTTTAAGAAATACATTCAACTGTGAACACAGGAACTAACAGGCTAATCTCCAAAGCTTACATTCCTGTTTTTATAAAAAGCATTTATATTCGAGAACCAAGGCAAAAGAGAAAATAAATCAAAGAACTGTGGGCGCTGGAAATCTAGAACAAAAAAAAGAAATTCCAGAAATTGCTGGAGAAACTCAACAGGTCTGGTAACAGCAGCAGAGAAAGCAATAATGTTTCAGGAGCAGTGACACTTCTTCAGAACTGTTGGTAGCTAGGAAAACATGGCATATATCCAGAAGACATAGAGTTAGGGTGGGAGGAAGGAGTAAGCAAATATGTGGAGACGGAGCCCAAAGGGAGAGAAAGAAAGTTAAGCAAACAAGGGGATGGATAACGGTAACCCAGGGAGAAAGAAAAGTTGATGACAGGGACCATAAGTAAGTGAAATGGGTTAGCTGTGTTGAAAGCAGCCCATGTCATGACAAGGCCTGGGTTGTGGGGATGGATAAATGACATGGAAAAACGTGTTCTTACCCTAAAATTATTGAACGCATTATTGAGTCATGAAGGCTCAATTCATAGAATCCCTACAGTGTGGAATCAGGACATTGGGCCCAACAAATCCACACTAAGTCTCTGGAGAGCATCCCACCCAGACTCACCCCACTATGTTATTGCTGTAACCCTGCATTTCCTGTGGCTAATCCACTTAACCTACACATTCCTGGGCAATTTAGCACAGCCAATCCACCCAAACTGCATATCTGTGCACTGTGGGAGGAAACTAGACACCCAGAGGAAATCCACACACAGGAGAATGTGCAAACTCCACACAGGCAGTTGCCCACGGCTGGAATTGAACCTGGGTCCCTGGCGCTGTGAGGCAGCAGTGCTAATCACGGAGCCACCATGCTACCTGCAAGGTCTCCAAGTGGAAAATGTCATACTGTTCTTCCATCTTGCACTGAACCTCACCAATAGAGAGAATATTTGGATTTGCCATCTGAAAAAATTGCCCCTAAAATTTGCAGTTACTCTGGGATATTATGTCTATTAGCAGACTATATCATCCACAAGGGAGCATCCAGTTTGCATGCAGGCAGCAAATGGAAGTGCCATTATAGCCACATGTCTGATGCATGTCACAGTCTGATATCCCAGAGCAATGCTAAAGTAAATACACACAGCTTTGCATACTAGATTAACATTGAGGTAAAATGCCAATGCAATGATTCAAAATTGTGATCTTTGCACTGTGAAAAACATGCATAAAGTCCTGACTACTCAGACCGCTAGGAATCATGACAGCACACAAACTGGCAGGCACACTAAGACAGCAACTGACCAGGGTTAAAAACCCAATAGATACCATGGACAGGATGAATACGGTTTACAAGATACCATGCGGAGACTGCACAAAACACTATGTGGGACAAACAGGCAGAAAACTAGTAACCCACATCCACGAACACCAGCTAGCAACTAAACGATATAACCAGGTGTCCTTGGTTTCAACACAGACAGACCAGAAAAACCACACTTTCAACTGGGACAACAGTACAATCATGGAACAAGCCAAACAGAGGACAGCCAGGGAATTCTTGGAGGCTTGGCATTCATCCGCGAACTCCAACAACAAATACATTGGATTAGACCCGATATACCGACCATTACAATGCACAGCCGGAACCAGCACAAGACAACAGCGCTTCACAGGAGGGTCCAAAGCACTGAGGATGTCACCTAGTAAGGGGATGAAATGTCTGCTATCAAACCTCCCAGCTTGGCGAACACACCAACATCCACCACAATTAAGTTACCCAGCCTCCTTTCCATAGTGCTTGCAACCTGACATGAGAAGAGTCCAAAAGGAGGTGGCTCACTGGACTGTCTTGCAAATCTTTAAACTTCACTTGACATTGGTTGCAGTTGTAAAAACTGCAATGAGAAAGATAGCAAAAAGGTAGACCAAGATCAATGCAAGTAGAGAAATGTGGAAAATACAGAAGATACTGCTTAAAGCTAGGAATAAATTGGTGTAAGCCTTTGTGATGTGAGAGAATAAAAAGATCCTCACAGTCCATGGATCAATATGGGAGAAGTAAATGGAACTTGAAAAACTGAAGTGGTGAGTATATTGCTCTCTGGGACAGAGAATAAACTCCAATAGTGTCGATTGAAAGAGGCCACCTGGAAAATAATACAAGTAATAAAAGACAAAAACAATAAGAATGAGAAATTAATAGCTCAATTATATAAAACATACCGTTAAACAGAAAAGCCAATCAGTAGCAAAAATAAATTATATAATTAGCAAAGATTACGCACATAGTTCTGAAATTTAAACGATAAGGGTGACACTTGAAGACAGTTTTAAATATGTTGCAGTCAGTGCAAGGTTACAACTGTGTAAAGGAGACTTTATTTATATTTTCTATCATTCAGGCCGTGGAGTATTATTTTGCCACTTTTACCTTCAGGCTAGATGGTTATTCCCCATAAAATTGTCAGTCACCACTTCTAGAGGAAACTACAACAAGAAGTAAAGTCATAGAACCAGCTCGGGTATTCGTACATGGAAATGCACACAAGTACAAGACAGTTCAAGTAAAGCCTATTGATGTACACACTTACATTCAATAGAAACAAATATAGCTGAATCATACCATAGTTTCATCAGGTTTCTTGGAGGTTTCTCCTTGCAAGGCCCAGCAAGTTTTCTCACAATATCATCCACAACCCACTTCATTAACTTACAAAGCATGTCCCTCTTTTCTGGTGCTAACCTGACCCCAGCACTCACCCAGCCGGAAGTACTTAATCATTTCCTGAATATGCCAGCATCACTGGCACTTGCACCAGTCACTATGCACTCAGTCAACCGCTGTTAGTCTAGAGCTGCGCCGTTCTTCACATTTACACCAGTCAAGGTAGATAAGGAGAAATGTACACCTGGAGGACAGGTTGGTGCAGAGGAAGGACATCCTCTTCCCACAGGATTGGCTAAGAAACCTAAATACCAGATAGAGATTTCCACTCAGATCCGGTGCATTCTCAACCATCTGGAAGGATGCCCAAACAATGTCGGAAGAAGGTCAATGATCTTCTCCATTCTAGCAGGGTGTGCCACCATCTTCTCTTTGCTACCTCACACTCACGCTATCTCTGCTTACATAGCCACTTTCCTCCAAGGCGCATGTGCCATCCCTTTCTCTATTATCTGCAACATTCTCCCTCACTCACAATTACCCCACACCACTAACCTTGCATGGGCTCTGTGCTGCCTACTCACATTCAGGGCACCTCATCATCTTTCCCCCACTTGGAATAGCACCAATCGCTGTAATAACACTAATAGCCAACATTCATCTCATTCAAGCAACTGGATAGATAAAAGATGATGTCCTTGACTTATGGTGCCGATAAAGGTAAAATTGCCTTCGTCCCAGAGGACAAAGGCTGCTCTCTCACTAGAGAGATGAACGGTGGTTAGTTTAACCTGAGGGTAGCCATGCCTCAGGCGAAGGATGAAGTTGAAAAGGTGGGATTCCAATGTTAATCTCAGGTAGTATAACAATTAAACCTGTGCTTTTGGCTTCACTTTGCATTGCAAACTAGCCACCCAGCCAACTGAGCTAACTAAACTCTTGTGCTGGTACTCCCTGTCTCTCTTGACCTGACTGAGGATTATACTCCTTAGACTTTGAGACATGGTCATTTGTTTGAAGCAAGTGTATTGCATTTGCTGCATAATCTGCTAGCTCATGGTACAGATATAACAATGACACAGCACAGACCCAGACAGCAATAGGTCCACACCCTTGACTAATCATTGCTTTCTTTTTAATTCACTTGTCAGATATGGCCATGACTGGCTCGGGCCAGCATTTTTTGCCCATCCCTCATTGCACCAGGGAGAGTGTTTGGGAGCTGTCTTCTTGAACCACTGCAGTCCATGCTGACAACAATGACAAGTTCCCTGGCTTTGTGTCTGCATTAAACAGAGCCTTTAAGCTCTGGTTGCGGGGGCAAAACACAAAAAGGCAAGACAAGGCAGAGATGTAGAGAGTATTCAAGTCGCTGCAAAGTAAGTGAGTGCTAAAAGAGCCAGCGAGGAGCCTTGAGATATATTCTGATTCAAATCATAAGATGATGCTTGTCCCTATGTGCAAAGTGTCCTGGCAGCACTATTGTAATGAGGCGTCAATGTACTCCAAAGTGCAGCATTAAAGTGTAGAGATAGTAAGAACTGCCGATGCTGGAATCAGAGATAACACAGTGTGGAGCAGGAGGAACACGGCAGACCAGGCAGTATCAGAGGAGCAGGAAAAGATGGTTCACGTCAGGACCCTTCTTCAGAAACCCCTCCCCTATTTCTGAAGAAGGGTTCCGACTCGAAACGTCAGCTTTCCTGCTCCTCTGATACCGCCTGGTCTGCTGTGCTCCTCCAGCTCCACACTGTGTTATTAAAGTGTAGAACTAGAATGTAAGTGGGTTGGAGATGTGCCATGATGGTGCAGTGGGCTGGTATGTATAATGGAAGTGGAAAATGGCTGAGCCCACACCCAGCACAAATGGAGCAAATTTTCTTTTCTTCTGAGCACATACATTCTACTTGTGAGCAATGTCAGGCCCTTCAGGGGCAATTGCATTAACCAAAAACTTCCTCAGTGCAGGTTGAAGAGATTTCTAATCATAGTACCCAGCATGTGAAATACGTGCAGTGTTCAACTGTACAGGAACCAATCCTGGTCACAAGCAATTTTGACCTTTCATCATTAGTCAATACAGATTGATCATAATCATAGATAAAAGGTACTGCAGATGCTGGAGAATCCGAGATAACAAAGTGTGGGGCTGGATGAACACATCATAGCAGCATCAAAACATCAAGCTTTCCTGCTCCTATGATGCTGCTTGGCCTGCTGTGTTCATCCAGCCCCACACTTTGATCATAATCATCTCTGCAGAGCAGAACTAATCACAGGCAAGCTTTAAAAATGTCACTTGTGAGCCAGAATTCACAAAGCTATTTGAGATCTCATGTGTTGCAGAAGGATTCAGAGCTGATTTCCTCTTACCATGTTCTAAGATACAAAGTAAGTATGTTCTTATAGAAAAGTTGCCTTGGTTGGGTAACTGGGGAGAGGGACAACCACACAGCACTTACATCTCCTACTGTATTTGTGTGGCATGGCTTGTGTTGTATTTATCAGAATAAGGTCCCAATATCAAAGGCACATGTAGAGGCATTCCAAGGTCCTCCTTGTATGACTGCTCTATGTCACACCATAGGTTCATCAGAACCATGACCAAACAATCCAAATGCATCAGAGATTATCATTAACACACTGGATCCCTGGAACACCCTGGTATACTCCTCCTTCACTGTTAACATCCCACCGCGCACACCCCCACCACCCCGCTTACCCCCGCCACAGTACCTTCCCTTGCAACCACAGAAGGTGTAACACCTGTCTGTTTATGTCCTCCCTCCTCAGTATCCAAGGGCCAAAACATACATTCCAGGTGAAGCAGCATTTCACCTGCACTTCACTCAATCTGGTCTACTGTATTTGATGCTCACAATGTGATCCCCCCTTACATTTGGGAACCAAAGCGTAGACTGAGTGACCGCTTCTTAGAACACCTATGTTCTGTTTGCAGAAAAGACCGTGAGCTTCCAGTTGAATGCCACTTAAACACACCACCCTGTTCCCTGGCCAACATCTCCGTCTCAGGTTTGCTGCAGTGCTCCAGCGAAGCTCAGCACAAGCTGGAAGAACAGCACCTCATTTTCTGCTTCTGAACTTTACAGCCTTCTGGACTCAATATGGACTTCTACAATTTTAGGGATTAAGGCACCTTCTCCCAGGTCCTTACCCCAACCACCGTAAACCAGGCCTTGTTATCACGTGGTCTGCTATTACACACAACTCATTGTTATCCATTAATAGTCCTCATTAGTAGCTATTCATTTTCCTAAACTGACCATTATCCCCTCCTTTGTCTGTCCAACTATCCTGTCCCTTTGGGCTCCATCTCCACCTATTGTTTACACCTTACGCCCACACCCCCACCCCCCCACCCCACCAATCTTCTGAATACAAACCAACTTCCTTCCAGGAACCATTAGTTCTGAGGAAGGGTCACTGGACCCAAAATGATAACTTTGATTTTTCTCCACAGATGCTGCCAGTCCTGCTGAGCTTTTCCAGCAATTTCAGTTTTGTTAAAGAAAATACGCTCTAGGCATAATTTTTCGCATTAGACAACTCCACCAATATCTGTGTGGCCAGGAATTTACTCTATTAACAGACCACAGCCCATTGACCATAATATTTGGGCCATGTAGAGGGACATCTTCTCTAGCAGTGAGAAGTTTGGAAAGGTGGGTGTTGTTGTTTCCAACTTACACTTACACAAGCAATCCAATTTAGGTGAAATGTTGTTTAGCTCGCTAGATTATGTTTACCAAATGAATCAACTACAAAGAGTCCATATCTAGACATTTTCTACTTCAATCAAGTAGAGAACACTCCAGTAACAGCAGGACAATTTAAGAAATACACTAGAAATGATCACTATTATCAAAAGTGATGGAAATGGTACTTCACGGAAAGATCACATGTACATTCCCAGGACTGAAGTGACAGGTCACACAGAAGCTAGAATGATCTATACAAGCAGGATGTCACCTCTGAGGAAAATTGCTGCAAACGCTTCAGCTTATCTCTTGCACTGATGTGTTGGCTTCTTCCATCATTAAAGATGGGGATATTTGTGGAGCCTCCACCTCCACTGAGTTGTTTAATTGTCTACCACTATTCATGACTGAATGTAGCAGGACTACAGAGTTTAGATCTGATCCATTAGATGTGGAACGCTTAACTCTATCATTTGTTTGGCATGCAAGTAGTCCTGTTTGATATAGAATAACACGGTGGCTCAGTGGTTGGCACTGCTGCCTCACAGCACCAAGTCCCGGGTTAAATTCCACCCTCAGGCGACCTTGTGGAGTTTGCACGTTCTCCCTGTATCCGCGTGGGTTTCCTCTGGGTGCTCCGGTTTCCTCCCACAGTCCAAAGATTAGGTAGATTGGCCATGCTAAATTGCCCATAGTGTTCAGAGATGTGTAGATTAGGGGGGTTATAGGGGGATGGGTCTGGGTGGGATTATCTGAGGGTTGGTGTGGGCTTGTTGGGCCGAAAGGCCTGTTTCCACACAATAGGAATTCAATGAACTTTTATTGTGACATGCACTCAAATGAGTGCAAAATTTGTAAAGTCACCTCTCGGTGCCATCTTAGGTACAGGATAGCTAGGTAGTGATACTTTAAGTGTTGTTACAGAATTGAAATAGTAGGAAAAAAAACAGGGAGGTATGGGAAGATAGTGTTTAAAAAGTCCAGAACGAGAATAGAGTATCTTTAAAGTGCTCAAGTTATAGTCTTAGTCCATGCCAACCGGGCTTCAGAACACGAGGCCAAACTGTTTTCACGCACTCGCTTACCTCCAGGACTTATCCCCTGGCCAACCCGGGCTCACTCTGCTCCCGCTCGGACCTCCGGCCACGACTCGCTTCTGGGGCTCATCCCCCTGGCCAGCCCGGGCTCGCTGTGCTCCGGCCACGACTCATTTCTGGGACGTATCCCCCTGGCTAGCCTGCGCTCGCTTTGCTCCCACTTGGGGCTCCAGCTCCTACTCACATCATGCGCTGGCCTAGTCTCAGACTCAGTTTTCCATTCCTCCCAGTTAGGGTACTTTAAGAAGTTCAAGTTTGTGGAGAGGGAGCAGGAAAAACTGCAGCAAGAGGGAAATAAAGAAAGGAAAACAACAGAGGAGCTCCGGCTGGAGCCTCTTACTCTGTCGCCTTCTTAACCAGATATTTTCACCAGGTTGACGCCTCATTTTTAGGTATGCCTGCTGCTGCTCCTGGCATGCCCTCCTTCACTCTCCATAAACCAGCGCTGAACTCCTGACTTGATGATAATGGTTGAGTGAGGGTTATGCTGGGCTGTGAGTTTGAAGATTGTACTGGAGTTCAACTCTACTGCTGGTGATGACCCACACAGCCTCTTGGATGCCAAGTCATGAGTTGCCAGATCTGTTTGAAGTCAATCCCATTTAGCACAGTGGTAGTGTGCACAACATAATGGAAGGTATTTTTAATATGAAGGTGGGACTTGGTCTCCAGAAGTACTGTGCAGTGGTCGCTCTTACCAATACTGTCATGCACTGTACCTTAGTTCTGTACTTGGAGACAGTACCTTAATGGAGTATGCCTGACATTTACTGAAACCACTATGACAAAAGGCATTGTCAACAGGAGACAACAGTACCAGAATTTCTTATGAGAGAATAAGGCCCAACAATGCATCTTCCAAAAAGATCAAAAGGTAGTAGCAACGAATTGCACCACTGACGAGAAATGACGGCCAGGCATCATTGTAGCACAGACTGGACCAGCGTCCTACACCATGCAGTCTAGTGATAATGTAGTCTGAAGAAGACATGCAGATCAACTCTTGACAACCAGAATGAATGTACCAGAGACAATATTATAGATTCATAGAGAATCATTGAGTCATACAGCACTAAAAACAGACCCTTTGATCCGACTCTTCCAACCAGACATCCCAATCTATCCTAGTCCCATTTGTCAGCATTTGGCCCATATCCCTCTAAACCTTTCATATCCATGGACTCATCCAGATTAAAAGTTGTAACTGTACCCGCCTCCACCACTTCCTTTGTGCTTGTTTCATACACACGACACCATCTGCATGAAAAAAAACCCCTCTGATCCCTTCTAAATCTTTCCCCTCTCATCTTAAACCTATGCCTTCTAGTTATGGACTCCTCTACCATGTGAAAAAGACCTTGACTATTGTCCACACCCCTCATAATTTAATAAACCTCTATAAGGTCATCCCTCAGCCACCTATGCTTTAGGGAAAAAGTCCCAGCTTATCCAACCTTTCCCTATAACTCAAACCCTCCAGTCCCAGCGACATCCTTATAAATCTTTTCTCCACCCTCTCAGATTTAACATCGTCCTTCCTATGGAAGGGTGAACAGAACTGTACGCAGTATACTAAAAGTAGCCTCACCAAGTTCCTGTACAGCCGCAATGTGACGTACCAACTCCTATACACAAATGTTATGCCCAATGAAGGTAAGTGTGCCAAATGTCTTCTTCTTTGTCCCGTCTACCTGCAACTCCACTTTCAAAGAACTATGCACCTGCACCCTTACTTCTCTTTGTTCGGCAACACTCCTCAGGGCTCTACCATTGACCGTCTAAGTCCTTCCCTGGTTTGCCTTACAAAAGTGTAACACTCACATTTATCTGAATCAAATTCCAACTGCGACTCCTCAATATTGGTTGAAGATCCATAAATAGCTAGAGACCTGGAGTATCAGAGGGAGATAGTACTTTAATGGCATCTACCATGACATTGAGCCAAACCGCTGAACATTCAGTCCTCTCAGGAAAAGACAATGACAAACGATGAGTACACAGGAGGTTAAATCCATTGAGAAAAACAAACAGATGCTTAAGGTGTGCCCACAGCCACAAAGGAATCGACGTCATCCGGAAGTCTTACCTACTGACTGTTGTATATATGATTGTAAATATTTTGAATGCTTTCATTGCAGGAACCTCTGATGTAAAAGGGGAGAGAAGTTGTGAATTTGGTAAGTGTGGTGAACAGTCACTTTAAGAGTCATTTCACATCACACCATGATGACATCATTGGCCATTTTAGAAGGGTACAGCTTAGTCTATCTTGCTGTCTCTTTCAAAAGTCTCCCACTACTGTTTAACGATTCAGCCACCTGGTCTTTCTTGAAATTTAACAGCAAGTACTTCTGTCATTGCTAAGCTGATCGTGACAGTGGGGTGCTGTAGAGAACTGGTGCACAGCAAATCAGGCAAGTCGCAGAGAATAATGTGAGAAATGCACCAGGGTTGACAGAAAGAATCCATCCATGAGACTGTCCATGATTCACACTTAGCCAATTACAGCCTATTGTTACCTGTCTGTATTTTATATTCCACATGTCTTGAGATAAAGCCAAGAATTCAATTAGCCTTTTGTCGTAGCTTTATCAAACTGAAATGAAATTTTCAGAACACCCCTATCCATTACTTCCCACAACGTTCCGGAATTCTTAATTTCCATTTTCTCCCCCTTAATTTTTAATCCAGGTTGCTATGCACTCAAAAGGTTTATGGGTCTTAATCTTCTCTAGTAATCTCCCCTGCGGTGCCTTTTTAAAGGTTTTCCAACAACCCAAGTAAAATGCTTTTACTGCAATTCTCATCTATATTGTTGCTCTCTTTATCCCTTCTGAAATATGGGCTGGCAAATTGTAATGCTTTTCATTTGATTGAGTTACGTGGAAATTCTATTCTTAATCAAAAGTGCTAAAATTTCGCTCACAAATACTTCATGAAGTGGTGTAAAATTATCCATTTGCTCCCTGTCTCCCGTGTGTAGAATGTTGATTCTACGTTAGCCATTCTCCAGTTCTGCAGGAAACCCAATCAAGACTTCAGGCTGCATTTTAGCAGAAATTGGCTAAATGTCAATTTTGGTGACCGGTGGAGGGTTTGTGGGGCCTAACGAGACTCCTTAAGCTCGCCTCAATACCTCTCCACCAAACCCCTATGGTACTCTGCAGCCAGGCAATATGGGGATGAGGGACCATGAGCTCACTGCAGATACCCCTTTCTCATAAGGAGACAGTATATCCAGTAGGCATCCAGCCAAAAGAGGATCCACATCCAGGCTTCCAAAACGCTCATCTCAGGACACTCCAAAGGAGACTGGGCCTTCTGCCTCCACCCTTCCTGCCACTCTCAGCCCTGTGGGAGTTCAAGCCAAGAAGGGTACATCTGCCTTTGATTAGTTCATACTCAGTACGTCTGGGCCCTCCAGCCACAAACACTCCTGAGGTCACTCAACCAAAACTCCAAATCCAACAGGCTCGACTGTACAGCAGGGTCCCTCCACTGCAGCTGCAGATCTGGGACTGCACTAAGGGATAGTGGGAGGGAAATTAAGAAAATATTTTGAAAGCACATAATCAGCACATGTGAAACTTGTAAAGACATTCTCACATTTGTAAACATATATGTTCACTTTTGTTTATCAGCCATCTGTATGCAAATATCTGACGAGCAGAAACTACAAGATTGAAGGCATACAGTCTAGCTATCATTTTGTAGCATAATGATTTATGGCCCAAGGTGTGAAGTGAGCAGTTACTTCACCATGTGCAGGCTATGGGAAGTTGGAAGGTGAATGCTACTTTGCCAACTGGGGTGAATCTTTCCAGGCTGCTATGCGCTGCTTGTGCATCATATCATTAGTGTGATTGATTACTGTTGCTATCAGACATGCTTAAGACTGCTTGGGAACAGGGTCTGAACTTCACACAAAAGACCAATGCTTAATGTTCCCCTCCCTCACAGAATGAAACATTTACTCCATTATCTTTGGGTCTGGTGGCAGCCATTTTCATCTCTTGTTATTTGGATCACGACGGAAGGAAATAGTGGCCACCTTTCATGCTGTGAATCACTGACTCTGCGTCTCTGTCTACGTGATCCCTCCAAATCAACACTCCTTTATTGGTAGACCGCCCCATCAACCACAATGTCTGTCTTCGATCTTCACGGTATTTAACTGTTCATCTCATTTTACCACGAGCCCCAGAAATATCGAGTATTGCAGCAGTGCTGATATGCTCTTGAGTGTAGTATTGAAGCATAGAGCTGTCTGGCAAGTAGAATGGAGATATACCACAGAATGAAGTGAGCCTGATACATGTTCAATGCCGACATGGAGTCATAGAGTCCTACTGCACGGAAATAGACCCTTCAGTCCAACTCATCTGCACCAACCAGACTCCCAATCTGACCTGGTCCCATTTGCCAGCAATTGGCCGATATCCCTCTAAACCCTTCCTATTCATGTACCCATCCAGATGCCTTTTAAATGTTGTAATTGTACTCACCTTCACCACTTCCTCTGGCAGTTCATTCCATATACATTTACAAAAAGAAACATTAAGATTTAGAAGTTTTCTAAGTCTGAACATCAAACACTTAGCTGATCAGGCTCAAAAACCAAAGATTGCCCTCTTCTCCTGTAGTTTCAGATTTTTTTTTAAATCACTGATACCTCTGGAGCAGCACTGATATCTCTGAAATTGAATATTAGACCTCCCATGTCAGCTACGAAACTGCACTGCTTGTTTGTCATTTCGGTGAAACACGATCTCCAGAGCCCTTGTGTAATTTCTCAGAATCTGACCTTGCCACGTGATTGCTCCCCTGAAATGCTCTCCTTCCTCCCTTTTAAAGTATCTTTTTGATTTTTTTTTAAAGTTCCAAAAACATCCAAAACTTATAAAAACAGCAACTACTGCCCCAATCAAGTGAGTAAATCCAGATGAGCGCTGGAAAAAAATCCTCAAGACAAAAGGCAGTTATTACAGCCATGACCCTCTCCGAACTACCATCTTTTTCCAGTTGCTTAAAGCCCAATATCTCTCCGCCACGTGTAGACCCCTTTTTGGATTCATAAGCTACCCCACTCCTCCTCTCGTTGCTGTTTTACAATTTAGACTCCTACAGTATAGCTTTGGATTCCCTCTCATGCTAGCAGTCAGTCCCTACTCTGATCATTCCTACTTCTGATTTCTTTTTACAATTCTCCACTAAGTTTTCTACATTCAGGCTGTATCGAACTTAGGTTATCAACCTGATATCTGTCATGGAACCCATACTTTCTGCTTCAACCTACTCTCAACTTGTCACCCAAGGAGCTCTGGATTTGGTTGCATGTGGAAGTTTGGGGAGTGGGAGTTGGTAGTGTCATGCTGTTACCGTCCATGGAGTTTATCCTAAGCACTTGGTGACTTGTGCCCAAGATGGAAGTCCAGAGAAGCAAGCAGCAACCACTCTGAATTTTGTGACAGAAATTGTCAACATCTAGTTTCCATCCAATAACTGAGAGAATGGGAATCTGCATAGAAATTGGGTGAGATCAACAAATAATGAGATGCTAATGCATGAAAACAGGCCTTTCATTACTTATGAGCAAGATTCTCATCTCACCATTCAAGGCAAAACTGACATTTTGCTCTTGAGAATCTCTTCACTGATGATCTCACCCTATTTTCACAACTTTCCAACCAAGGTACTTGTCATTCAGTGACTGAGAAGATTTTCCCTCTTGGTGTGGTGTGGGCAAAGGTGAGAAGGTTGAGATGATATGGTTAGAATGAGAAGAATCAGAATCCCAAAGTTGAGAATAAGTCATCCGATTGTCCCCCTTAAGTTTTAAATAGTGACTTCATAACCTTGCCATTGAATAGCAACTACCTTTGTTTCAAGGCATGTGCATCTTATTACCAGCCCAACTCGACTCGTTTCAATGTCAGTTCCAATTCTCGTCTCCCTCACTAGGAAACAAGATGGCACGAATTCCCAATATGTGGGCTACCCTGATATCTAGGGGTCTGGGTAGTCTTGTGATCATCTCTGATATGTCTTTGATGTACGGTAGTGTGATTAGTGAGTCTGGTCGTGTTGTGTCTTCCTGTTGTGGTCTGTCAGGGAGGTAACAGCCGATTGTGATTTTTGGGTATCCATCCCTTTAAAAAACTCTGCATAAGTGCACCTGTTCTGCTTTGCACAGTTCCGGGTTGTTGCAGTGTGTTGTGGCTCGTTTGAATAATGTTCTGATGCAGCTCCATTTATTGATGTTGGGGCCCACACATATGGACTAGATACTTAATTGCACCAGCAACCACCCTGCAACAGCCACTGACAAACATAAAGGATCCCATACCCACAACCAATAAAATTAATGTAATATACAAAATACCAGGCAAGGACTGTGAGAAACATTACATAGGCCAAGCTGGAAGAAAACTGACAATAAGGATAGATGAACACCAACTAGCCACCAAGAGACATGACCAATTCTCACTGGTCTCAATACACACGGACAAAGAAGGACACAAATTCGACTGGGACAGCACATCCATTATACCACAAGCCAAGCAGAGACATGCCAGGGAATTCCTGGAGGCCTGGCATTCCAACTGGAATTGCATCAACAAACACAGTGAACTGGACCCGATTTACAAACCACGGAAAAACAGAACTGGAAGTGATGCCAACCACCCCAGCAAACCGAGGCATATAAATAACACCGAATAACACCAATATCACCGAAGCCGTGCTGATGATGTCTACAACCTCAGTTCTTAGCTTATACTTATTTAAAGGTGCTCACCTCTGTGACTTACATTGTTTTTTTTAGCACAGAGTAAAAGGTAGACATTTTTACACGCTAGGGAGTACTAAATAGTCGAGACAGTAGATATGTACAACACCATGTTATGTCAATGTATGTTCCAGCCGCTAATACAGAAAACACATTAGATGTGAACCACAAAAGTAAGTTGGTTACTTGAATTGAACATGATGGAAATGAATGGAGAGCAGTTACGGGTGATGCAGGAGTAGGAGGTGTGCTGGTAAGACCTCAGGGAATGAGTTGGAAGTGCAGAGAGAAGAAATGTTGGTAGTTTTGGAGGACGAGATAAGTGAAAGCCATCGAGCAGATATGATGCATGCTATAGTGAAAGTTGTGGTGCATGAATTTTAGTGAGATGTCTCTGCAGTGATAATGTTAGAGTGGGCGGTGGCTCTGTAATTGTGAAGTAGCAGAGTAAAGATGGTGGCTCTTAATCTGAGGGTGCAGCAGATGATTGATATTCTTCCTGCACTGCTGTATATTCTGTTTAGCTTGAAACATAGCACTGATCCAAGTTGCCATTTTTATCCAGACTGGCTGTGGCATGGTGGGGTAGCGTCCTATAGCAATCAGCAGGAAAAAAGGACAGCCTACCTCTTCACTCCCCTGTCTACCAGCACCACCAGATCCCTGTCTGCAAAGGTGGGAGCAAACTTTCTTTTCTGGGCCATTTCTACAGGGATAACAGTATGAAACTGCAGTGTAAAGAGCAGTTCCCAGTTTGCAGCACCCGAAGTAAGGTGCAACTGAGATTTAAATATGGTGCCAGCATTGTGAATGCCAAAAGGTGATGAGCATTTCTGCCTCTCTTGCCATATAATTCCACGAAGAGAGCAGTGAAGAGCCCCACTACACGTGGAAAGTGGAAAGTTGCAATGACGAAAATCAACTATTGCAGACTGGGCACCATGAATCTCGCACATAAAATACTACCTGAAATAAGTAATTTTCACACATAGTATCATTTCTAGGGCTTATGAAATATGCTCCCTCATCTCCTTCAGGGTCCTAGGTTGTGTCCTGTTGGGCTCTGTCTGAGTGTAATTTACCTAAAATATTCACTTCACTCTTGACAAGCTTAGAAATTTTTCTCCTGTACACGCCCTATATCTTACCCTTTATTAAAAGTCCAATTTGAAGAAATAAATGAATATTTCTGCTGCTTTTTGATCGTCACATACAAGTTGATGCCTTCTTGCCTCGGGGTCACAGTTTAGCAGTTTTTTTTAAAAATCCAATTTTTTCATGAAAGAAAACTAAAAGTAATCATAGTTCTTTGTGTTCTGTTTGGCGAATTTGCTCTTCATTTCTACAATTCAGCCTTAATCTAATCTGCTGTTCTAGTTTGTGCATTGACATTTTAAGTTCTTTAACTTAACATGTTATGATCCTTACTCCATAAGGTACTCATCCGTATTTAGCTTATCTATCTGATGTACTTTATTACTTGTGATCAGATCAAGTAACACCTTTGCCCATTGTAGGTATACTTACTGCACACACAGTTAGATTTTTGAGTAAATCACATCAACTGTGCAAACAAGGCATTTTGGTCACAACTACTCGGTGAAACCGCCTCCTACAAAATCTGGTTCCTTTAGGCATTGCAACATTTCCTTAAGTCTCCTTCTTGCCTTACCTGAGAAAGAATTTCTACTCCTCTCTTACATGGCACATGTTTTCAGGTAATGGAGTCAGGAGCAAAGTCTTCCTACACAATCTGCTAATTGCAACAGAACTCTGCATGTCTTAGATGCATCTGTCCTTGACTGTATCAGTAAGAGTGACCACCACACATTCATTATGGAGACAAAATCCTATTTTCATATTGAGGTTACTCCCCATCATGTTGCTTGGCACTATCAACACGCTAAATGAAACAGACTTTGAGCAGATCTAACAACTCAAGACTGGGGAACAATGAGGTGCTATGGGCCATCAAAAGCAGCAAAATCATACAGCAACACAATTTGTAATGTCAGGCCTGAAATATTCCCACACTCTACTGTTACTATCAAACCAAGAAATCAACCATGGTAGAATGATGAGTGCTAGAGAACATTCCAGAAATAGCCTGCCTAAAAATGAGGTGTTAACCTGGCAAAGATACAAAATAAGGCTACTTGCATGCCAAACAGCAGAAGCAGCAAGTGATACACAGGGTGAAGAAATTCCACAACACATAGTTCAGATCTAAGCTTTGCAGTCCTGCCATATCCAGTTGTGAATGGTGGTGGACAATTAAACAACTGACTTAAGGAGGGAGGTTCTTACAGCATATGACAGGGGAGCCCAGCACGTCAATGCATGACACAAAGATGAAGCATTTGCAACAGCCATCAGCCAGAAGTGCTGAGCGGACAATCCTTCTTGGTCCCTTCCAAAAGTCCCCAGCATCACAGATGCTAATCTTCAACCAAATTTGATTCACTTGCCATGATCTCATGAAACAGTTGGGGGCACTGGATTCTGCAAGGGCTAGGGACCCTGATAACACTCTGGCAATAGTACTGAAGACATGTGCTCCAGAAGTTGCTGCATTCACAGCCAAGTTGTTCCAGCTACAACACTTGCATCAACCTGACAATGTGGGAATTTACCCAGGTACATCCTGTACACATAAAGCAGGACAAATCTGATCTGACCAATTACTGTCTCTTTGGTCTATTCTCATTCAGCAGATACTGAAGCAGTCTATGTACAAATGCATCAAGACCTGGAAAATATCCAGTCTTAGGCAAACAAGTAGCAAGTAACATGCGTGACATATAATTGCCAGGCAATGATCGCTTCCAACGAGAGAGAATCTAATCATCACCCCTTGGCATCACTGAATCACCTGCTATCAATATCTAGGAGGTTACCTTTGTCAAGAACTGAACTGGATGAGCCGTATAAATACTGTGGGTACAAGATCATTTCTGAGTCTAGAAACCCTGCATTGAGTAACTCATCTTGTGACATTCCAAAGTTTATCCACAATTTACAAGGGAAAAGTCAGGAGTATGACTGAATACTTCGCTCTTACCTGGATGGGTGCAGCTCCAAGAACACTTAAGAAGCTTGACACCATCCAGCACAAAGCAACCTGGTGTATTGGCACCATATCCACAAGCATCCACCATATCCTCCACCACCAATGCTCAGTAGCAGCCGTGTATACCATCTACAAGATGCACTGCAGCCATTCACCAAGGCTGCTTAGATAGCACATTCTAAAGCCCCGATTATTACCATCCAGAAGGACAGGGGTAACAGATACATGGGGACATCACCACCTGCAAATTCCACTCCAAACCACTCACCATCCTGACTTGGAAACTATTACGTTAGTATTGTTGAGTTGAAATCCTGGAATTATCTTCCTAATGATAATGTGAGTGTACCAACACCAAATGAACTGCAGCAGTTCAAGAATACAGCTCACTGCAACTTTGCCAAGGGCAATTGTGGGTGGGCAATAAGTAAATGCTGGCTCAGTATGTGTCATCCACATCCTATAGTGAATTAAAAAGAAAGAAATCAATGTAAGGGCAAGTAAAATCCATACCACAGAAACTACTAGATTTGTGAGTACAGCTTTTTTCTGAGGTCATGGATGACACATTCCAGAGCAATGTATTGTATGAAACCTTTCATCAGAACTGACAGTCAAACTAAGATTCTTTATATAGCTGTGTAAAATAAATAAGGAAGAGTAGCAATACACATTTAAGAATTCAGATACACTAGTATTTTGTTGTTACAGTTCTTACTTCCCTTCTAAATTTCGGTTAAATTCCATAAAAAGAAGAAAGGAAGGTTCTGGTCTTATAGACCAGTGATATATTCCGAAGTATTACATAGTTAATATATTTATTTTAAAGTGCAGTCACTGACGTTTTGTAGGTAAATACAACTGCCAATTATACACAACAAGTTTCCATATGCAACAATGATGTAAATGACCAGTTAATCTGTTTGATGGTATTACTTTAGTGATGAATGTTAGCTTGTAGACCAATGTAACTTTGAACTCTCCCAAAACTCATCCAATATCCGTGACAGGAAATTCTTGGTAATAATTGGTATCCATAATAATTAGAGTCCTTGCTGTAAAAAATGACATTGCTGGCAGTTAGGGAAATGAAGCCAATCCAATCCTTTCCAATAGTAAGAATCAGCCCTACAGTACATGCTGTGACATGTGTCCTCATACCTAATTATTTTTACCACTACCCCTAACATTCTAAACAATAATGCACCCTTTGAATATCTTTCATGAGTGAATATACAGTGGAATGGCTGAATAAGTTGCATCACAAGTTTTTACTCTATTTAAGGGTGGCACGGTGGCTCAGTGGTTAGCACTGCTGCCTCACAGCGCTAGGGACCCGGGTTTGATTCCAGCCTCGGGCATCTGTCTGTGTGGAGTTTGCACATTCTCCCCGTGTCTGCGTGGGTTTCCTCCAGGTGCTCTGGTTTCCTCCCACAGTCCAAAGATGTGCAGGTTAGGTGGTTTGGCCATGCTAAATTGCCTGTAGTGTTCAGGGAGGTGTAGGTTAGGTGAGTTGTTGGGGGGGGTGGGTCTGGGTGGGATGCTCTGAGGTTCAGTGTGGACTGGTTGGGCCAAAGGGCATGTTTCCACACTGTAGAGATTCTATGAATAAATCCTCAAAAGCTTTTCGCAGCAATTTTTTCCAATGTGTCCAAGCCGCATAATGCATATCAATTTACTGACGTAGAGGATAGGTTACAAATTGGACAAATGACAAATAACGGTATGTGTGCTTCATTAAGTTACAACTTACGTAGGATTACATGAGTTATACGGCATAGAAACAGGCCACTTGCTCTAACCAGTACATTCACGCTCCACTCAATCCTCCTCCCATCTTTACTTGTTTAAATCTAACAGCATAACTCTCTATTCCATGCTAACTCATTTGCTTGTCTGACCTCCCCTGAAATTTGTTTGTGCTATTTGCTTCAACCACTCCTTGTGAATGTGAGTTCCACATTCTCACCATGCTCTGGGTAAAGATGTTTCTTTTGAATTCCCATTTGGCCAGAGCCACTTGTCTACTTGTCAGATAAGCTGTCACATAAAAAAAGGAACTTATATGAAGCAGAAATGTCTTGTATTTGATTATTTTTTGAGGTGGCCGCTCTGTACCTCCTTGCTCAAACAAAGCATCAAAAGAAGTGGAGGAAGATGAAGTTAGAAACCTCCCCGGAATGTATACAAACTTTTCTTGTTACATCTTGTTCTCTTTCTCAGTCACTGACACAAAGCTACAACAAAATCAAACACATGCAGCGTATAACGAGGTTACTGTTTTGACATATCTAGGAGGCAGCATTAAACAAACCTAAAAGAACCCGCTAGAGCCTTGAAAAAGCTAACAGCTTACAGCAATGTATTCCACTCTCATTTTGAAACACTAGGATGTCTACATAGATTCCAGTGGATGCAGTTAGTGAGCTTTAAGATATTGCACAAGGCAAAATGTAGGACAAGGATCTGATGAGGTAAATAGTGATCGCAGAGGAACAGCAAGAACCTGTGATTTTAATGGTCAAATAGAAGTCATTAACAATCCTCTGTACCTTACAAAAGCAAGCAGTACGGTCAAATCTGGCATGTGGGAAAGACTCCTGCTGATCTTTGATGGAGAAGGTGATGAAAATGTAATTTGCTCAATAATGTGTCTGTTGGCTACCTCATGTGCACTGATACTGCACATTTTCTCTACAACCACCTGGTGGGAGGCAGAAACATTAAAGTTGGGAGTAGATGTCCTTGTTTGTGACTGACAGTGTAGTTCTTATGGCTGAAATCAGCTACAGAACTTAGTGCAGTGGATGGCAAATGCTTCCCTGTTGAACCAAAAATGTGGAGGAAATTCTAGCTGTTTTCAAATCTGCCTGTTCAGAAATGTTATGACACACATCTAGAATGTGTGGGGCTTGAACCTGAGCCTCTTTGCTCAGAGGTAGGGACACTACCATTGTGCACAAGAATCCTTGGAGGAAATTCTAAACTAACACTGTCAAGTAGGTGCACCTCCACACGTATATATTATTTACAGCCTAACATTGGGCAATTCATGCTCTTTTGCTTACCTACATGGATTTCTTATATAAAATCCTGTGAGAGAACAGTACAGGCCCTTCGGCCCACAATGTGTTCAGCTTAGATTCAGAGAATCCCTACAGTGCTGAAAGAGACCATTTGGCCCATTGTGTCTACACAGACCCTCCGAAGAGCATCCCACCCAGACTCACCCCATACCCTATCCTCATAAGCCTGCATTTCCCATGGAGTCAGCCAAGGGTGGAATTGAACTCATATCCCTTGTGCTGTCAGTCAGCAGTGCTAACCACTGTGCCACTGTGCCAGCCTAACCTGAAAGTCACTATATCTTGTAATGAAAGGCAAAAGAAGAAAGTATTTGGATTTCCTCCGAACAGTTGACAATCTTCCAGAGGGTGAGAAACCAGGTGAATCAAGAGTACTATTGCTGCGATCTCTTTTGACTAATATGGTACTACTTCATAATGAGTGGGATCATAAAATGACAACATTTTGGCATCCATTGCTTGCATTCCAACTAATAGGAATTTGTACTATTTGATGAGAAAAACTAAATTCCATATAAGGTCAGTGACTTTTTTTAAAGTTTTGAAAACAGACAGAAATTTCCCTAATATCGGAAAGATATTGACCTCTTATTTAGTCTTTGTATTAAACGTTCTTCACAATATTCCAAAGTGGAGAAAACCATTAATTAACTGGTTTATTCGTAATTTATTGCACATTCAATACTGTTTTCTCTGTAGTATAAAAATTTTTGAAATCGTCTCCTGCAGGTTAAGCTTGCATAGCAAGAGTTAACTGTGTGTATGTCGGGATACAGGGTGTGCTACCTAAGCTGTGATTCTTCTTCTAGCCAGATTTAGCTGCAGATTGTCACTGGGTCATACCAGTTAAACTTGTTTTGTCAGTGATACCACTTGAAAAAAAATCAACAAAGTTGTTAGTACATTTTTGACCAATTTAAGAACCACCCATTCAGTCTACATTATTTCAGAGAGCTGATGATGTTATGCCCACGTATTACACTGAAGAGTTAATTTATGAGCCAAAC
Source organism: Ginglymostoma cirratum (assembly GCA_024137785.1). Classification (NCBI taxonomy): domain Eukaryota; kingdom Metazoa; phylum Chordata; class Chondrichthyes; order Orectolobiformes; family Ginglymostomatidae; genus Ginglymostoma; species Ginglymostoma cirratum. The sequence goes on along the minus strand of JAHRHZ010000267.1, from coordinate 26,213,210 downwards.
CTGCTACTAACTTTACTCACAGCCAATGTGCACTCCAAAAGGGTTGATTTTGTTGTCTTTGATATATTACCTTCTTTGAGGCTCTGCACTGTTGGAAACATTTGAAAAAGATACAACTACCATTGACTTAAGTGGTTGATGGTCTCCAGTTTGTTCTTTTCAATAGAGGGTTGTCTCTTTCAGAAAGGATTAAACAGGAAGCAGGATAAAAATTTGGTTCATAGCCCAACTTTTGGAATGTCTTTTGTTGGTGATAATGCAAACCAGTGAATGAATATAGGAATTATGGCATTATGTTAATGTTGTCAGAGAAGTAACCAGAGGCTTGGACCGATGCACTGGAGATATTAATTCAAATCTTTCCAAGGCAGCTTGGAGTATTTAAATTCAAGTCATTGATATGTTTGGAATAAAAATCTAGTCTTAACAATGGTAATCGTTAAACTACTGCATTGAACTAGAGTACTAATGACCCTTTGGCAGTCTTCTGACATTAACCAAACTGGTTTACCCATGATTCCAGACACACAACAATGTAACTGGCTCTGAACTGTTCTCTGAAATGTCCTAATAACATTCTTAATGGTGTCAAACTGCTACTGAAAAGACAGATAAGAATAAAATAGGTTAGACTGACCTTGATACTGGACATAACAAAGACCACTCACTATCATTGTGCCAAAATCCTGCAAATCCATGTGTAACAACACTGTCTGTCCCTGTCCAACAAGGACTGCAGCAAGTTCAAAAACACCAGCACCTTACCACCTTAAGAGCAATTAAATATGGCAGTAAATGATAGTCTTGTCTTTAAAATGGAAACAAAAATCTATCTGGGAAAACAGTTCATTGCCTGAACTTCCTCTCCATCTCTCTAGTCTCTTTTAAAATCACACCCTAAAATTTACCTTTTGGTTGACTGCCCTAACAGTTCCTTTTCTGGATAGGTGTCAATTTTTGTCTGTTTACACTCACATGAAATGCCTCGGGACATTTCATAAAATGCCTTTTAAATCTAAGCTATCATGGTAAAATGTGGGACAGTAGATGACTTTGGTTTCCATATAGCTAGTACCAAAATATTTGCAACTTTTACTTTAGCTGTACAATTTTTTTTCACACTATCTGCTTCCTTTTTTTGAGCAGTTTTCCCAAACAATCACCAATTAAACTTAAACTGTGCATCTTCCATTTTCTAAGCTTGTTCTTAAATTCCTTGTTAGTGTATACATACAGGTACAGTTCTGGACACACTGAGCAATGATGTAAATATATCATTACCATGAGAAATGCAAACGATAAAATCTTCAGACACATCCAGTAAAGTAATCTGAAGTACCACTTCCCCAATAAATAAGTTTGTTTTGTTTTTGTTAAAACAGTCAAAGATGAACAAAGCTAAGAGATGCTACGACAATTCCACATTGTGTGCTGTTTCAACTTTTCGTTCTTACTGGGGAGCAGAAGAACCTGATGCTGCACTGGCCCTTACGGTCAGACCACTTCAACACAGCTACTGCATTTTGAACAGATCATGTGGCTGCAGCAATAAACAGTTGCTGAGGTTTCAAAGTACAATGTTTACAACGCGTCTCTTAGATTCATGAATGGACTGGCTTCTTTCATTGTTTTATTGCCTGGAGAAGAAACCGAACGCCAAGCTCACATTTGCAGCAACCCCCACCCGAAAAAAAACTTTTACCTAAAAGACACACAAAACTTTTTGTTTCGCAATGGCCAGAATTGCTCAACGTGGGGGTGTCGAGTGTGCGCGCTGCTCGCTGCCAATGCAGCTCGGGCCCCGCCCTTTTGCCCAGCCTGAACCCGCCTCCGTGTGATTGACGGCCCGGGCCGGGCCGCTATTGGTGGCTGTGCTGTCAATCACAGGAGCTGCGTACAGGTATAGTTCAGGTGAGTGACAGGTTGAGATCAGATCAGAAGCAGCAGACCATTGCGCTGTGAGGCATCACTGTGGGCAAACTTGGAATTCATTTCATTTGTTTTATATTGCATTCAGTGATTACAGACACACATTTAAAAGAAAAGTTGCAAGTAGAAAACAAATAGTAATGTCGAGCAGTGGCCTGGCAATCAGTGTGCCGAATTCCGAAGAAAACGCTGTCTTTACTCAGCTCAAACCAGTGACCATGGCTGACGGAGCTTCAGAGGAGCAGCCGGTGTTTGAAGACATCAAACCCGCCGTTCGGATGCTGGAGAACCAGCAGGACTTGACTCAGGTGAGAGCTGCTTTCTGATCCTGACCCGCCCCCTCCAAAACACAAAAACGGTTTGTTGCTTCAGGTCTGTCGTGTGGCGAGAGATCTGACCGCGCCAAAACGGAGGAAAAAAGGTTTTTCGATGTTTGTTTTTCTTTTCTAATCCTTCTTCTGGTTTATTGCTTTGTAAGAGAAGGTTTGGTGCGGTGTTGGTCAGCTGCGGGAGGCAGGATGTTTGGGAAAGTGGAGAGAGGGTGAGGGATAGGTCAAGGTGGGAATTTTCACCCTGAGTGCAGTGAGGGAGGGCCCATGGCGCTGGAGGCTCTCTCTAATCCGCGGGATCAACTGCTTCAAGTCAATGCAAGTCGGAGGGCGGCCTTTCTTCGTTCGCTGGGCCAGACCCAGAGCATTTGAAACGATGATAAGTGTGGGTTGAACGGTTAAACCAATGATGTCGATTTGAAATATCGAATGGCTGTGCTAAATAATCTTGCACTTTTTGTTCCCTCGGTAAAGTTCTGTAACTGTATCTGCTTACCCGAGAGGAAACTCGTCTTACTGTCATAAATCCAACGACAATTTTCATTCGAGCGAATTTAATCTGAAGTACCTCGTCTTCTCTTCCTGCGGAATGAGATTTAATACTTAGATTTATACTTCAATACTTAGGACTGCCAACGATGTTACATAATTAAGTGTAGGTCTGAGAGATATTCGTATACAAATTATTGAAAGAAATTGTTCATTCCGCTATGAATTAGCAACAAAGAGTATACGTTAATAACTTAGCATTGTTTAAAATTGTAACGCACGTGTCAACCCCAAAGAGCAGACACATGTCCGTTAGAAGCCTCTCGGGAAGTCTTCCGTAAAATAGGAAATGGACTTTTAGGACATTTTGTTCGATGGAAGAGTTGTTAAACAAGCAACGAAGTTTTTGAGAAATGTACCACGGAGGAAGTTGAAGTCCCTGATCCTTTTGCTCTGCTGTGGGCATTCAGTTAGGGAGAAGTAATGACTTCAAAAGTTTGTGTCAACTGTTGGAAGTCCGTTAAGCATTTCATGTAACTAGCATAGAATTCGGGAGGTTTGAAATTACGAAAGCCGTGTTAATTTTAATGAAAATGTGATCCTTGTCTCACCATCCTCCTCCCCGCCCCTCGGCTTGAATAATAAATAGATGTCGGTTTCTGATAGGCTATATTTTGAGATTTTTCAGACAAGTTGAGAAGGAAGTATCAAGGTTTGGTCTGGGTGTTACACTGGAGGAGAGCATCGTTGTAAATTGTAAGAGGACATCTTGTGACTTACTTGTAGTCCATTTAGAATTTGGCAAAATTAATTCAAAAAAGTTATTATTCGCAAATTTGAAATGAATAATTTAAACCTTGGTTATGTTGCATATCCAGTTTTCATTGTTCATTCATGTCTTCAGAGGTTTGGATCTATACGTCCTTTATACTATTTATCTAAAATTTTAAATTGTGGGCATGGTGTCCACAGAAACATCCCAATTGAGATGAAAAGAAAAATAAGGAACTCTGTAACTCACATTGCATAGTAGACACAGAATCTATGGGATCACTGGCTGTATCATTTCAGGAACATGTATTGGCTGTGATTGGATCTAAAATCATAGCTAGAAACCAGTTTTCAATCTTCAATGTGGTCTTGCATCATTTATTATATTTTTGGTTATACAATCCAAAATTAAATTGTCCCAAATGAAGGGTGAAACAAGCATCAAAATACTATACTTTCTATAAAGTGTGTGCCACAGGAATAGTTTTAGGACTCCTTACCTCCTGCCACATTTATTAAAACATGATCAATATTTTGTGTTATTCTATGATTAGGGTACAAAGAGTATTCCAGAGAACTTTGTTTTAATCTGTATAGCATTTATAAAGAAGTGAAAGTGTTGTACTCGATTAATTGAAAAATGATGACGACTTTATAATTTGAAAGTAACTCTCCTGAAATGATGTGGATTTGAAATTATTTTTCTCCCTTAAAACAATATTAGAAACATTTTCTTTTTGCAATTTATTTTGTGTATAACTTTTGTCACCACGGTGTGTTGATTTCTGTGTGTACATGCAGCTGTATATACGTTATAGTGTGATGTATACATACACAAGCATCTTATATGTACTGGTGTAAATTATAGATAATAAAATACAATCACATTGAAGATATTCAAAATATGTAAAATTGCTTGAATAAAGCGTTGTGTTAAGTCAGAGGTTAGATGATATCTTGAAGTGATTACTTTCATCTTAATCTCTGCCCGGGTATAGTACTAATCCATTGTTGTTGATTCATATTCATTGTAAAAATTTAGAGTCACAGTTAAACATAAATTACAGTTAATTTAGTTAAATAAATTGAATAATTAATATTATTCTAGTGTAATGTTTAGTTTGCTGAAATACCAAATATTAAATTCATATTAGTTGCATATTAACAAGGAAAATAGCTATATATCAGCAAATCTTTATTTATTCATATTGAAATACTCAAATTAAACAAATGTCAGTCTGCTTTGAAATCAAAATTAATAAAATTATAGAATCCCTACAGTGTGGAAGCAGGCCATTTGGCCTATCAAGTCCACAATCGTCCTCCGTAGAGCAACCCCATCTAGACCCACTGCCGCACCATATCCCTGTAACCCTGCATATCCCATAGCTAATCCACCCAGCCAACGTATTCCTGGACACAGTGGCCGATTTCAGCATGGTCAATCCACCTAATTTGTACATCTTTGGACTGTGGGAGGAAACCAGAACACCTGGAGGAAACCCGCTCCGATATGGGGAGAATGTACAGACACCACACAGACAGTCGCCAGAGGGTGGAATCAAACCTGGGTCCCTGGTGCTGTGAGGCAGCAGTGTTAACCACTGACCTACTGTGCTGCCCTAAATACTGTAATCCTTTGTTAAAACCTGGCTAAGAAATGTGCTTTCTTATATTACATGGAAAGAAATCATGGCCAACAATAAATTTTTTAAATTAATGCTTAATGCAAAAATAATCCCAGGATGGGACATGTAATAAATGTAGCCTGTTATCCATTTTAATGAGGGCAGTTTGAAACTATAATTGTTTGGTATTATCAACACATGATGAGCAGTCATCATACTGTTTAAAACATCTTTAGGTGTTGAATTGTGAACTAATTTTCAAACTTTGTTGAGAACATTATTTGAAATATATTTTATTCATCATTGTAGACATTAGATCTGTGGAGGGAAAGCAGATCCAACATTTCAAACCCAATGACTTCTTCGGAATGGGACTTAAAACGTTAACTCTGCTGGCTCTTCACTGATGCTGCCAGACCTGCTGAGCTTCTCCAGCACTTTCTGTTTTTATTTCAGATTTCCAGCACCCACAATTCTTGGTTTTATTTTTGGTTGATGAACATGCTCTTTACTTCTTTTAGTTCACAGTTTGAAGCTTTGGAAACTCAAAAAGAATGCTTTTTCTTTTACTCTAATTTCTGTATTTCTAGTAATACTGTACCTCTTATTTTGAAGCTTACATACTAAGTAATATGTTCTCAAATGCACAATGCATTAAGAAATCAAAACAATACACTATTTATAGTTTTGCCTCATTGTAATGATTAATTGAAATTTAAATTCATAATGGCTTTAAGAAAAGTCTAAACATTGTAAATAAAACATGCGCTTTAAACTTCATTTAACATCTACGCATTGATGTTAAAGTAACATGTTATTTTTCTTTAACTTCCTAAGCTTATGTCTATTTTCTTGATACTATATAAGTAAAATTTTGCCCATTTTGCCTTCTACTTCTAAGCCCAAACTTCATTTTAGTTGACTTGCAAACTGTCAACATAAAAATCTCTAATGATTGACAATTTTTCAAATTTAAAATTATTCACTGGTTTTGGAAATAAATAATTCTGCATCTATCACATCCCAACCCACTGCTGAATCACTCTGGAGGATATTTATTCACCTTTTTTTTCTATTCTTGTAATGTTAGCAAATATTAGTACAAGTGCAAATTTGAGAGATTACATTCGAAAATTGCTAATCAGCAATAAGACATAAAATATAAATGAAAAAAACATTTAAACGTTAATCTCAGAAAAGTAACCTGCAAATAAAGAATATGTTTTGCCCAGATATCTGTGAATTAAACACTTACACTAATGAGACTCTGTTAGAACTACCTGAAATTTCTGAACTTTTCTTATGCTTTCTGGTACATTTATTGTGTTCCTAATCAATTTTATTCTAAAACTAGTCTCAATTAATAATAAATTACTTGAGAGTTCCAAGCCATTAAAAGTTAACATCAACCGGCAAAAATTTAGAACTAGCAAGAGTTGTCTGCCACTGTGAAAGTGATTAAGCAGTATCGGACATCATCCATCAGAAAAAAAAATCACTTGTATTGCATTTTGCTTGTATTGTTTGAGATAAAAAGCTGTTTACGTACACATATACTTCACTGTTACCTCAATGACGTCATAAGCTTAACTTTATTGTATCAAAAGTATGACTCAGGACATGAGAACAGAAATCAGACCTGACTTCCCAGGGTTTTGCTAACAGCATACCAGACTGCTGAAGGTTGGCTGTCCTGTCTGCTCTTTCAGGTTTATGTGTGGTGATCTTTTCATACTGTTTCAAAAAACAAAAGAGCAGGAGAGTTATCTCATGTCCTGGCTGCACTAATTCAATCAACATCACATAAACAAGTGACCTGATCGTTAGGGTCTAGGCCCAAAGTGTCAGCCTTCCTGCCCCTCTGATGCTGCTGGGCCTGCTGTGTTCATCCAGCTCTACACCTTGTTATCTCAGATTCTCCAGCATCTGCAGTTCCTACTATCTCTGATCGTTATGACATTTCTGTTTCTGCAGCCCTGCTCTGTGGAAACTATTTGTCATATTTCTTACATTACAACAGTGATCACACTTCAAAAATACTTAATTAATTGTAAAGCCCTTTCAGATGCCAATAGGTGTGATATAAGTGCAAGGCTTTAAAATATCTTTTAAATACAATTAACAACCCTGGCAAAGATTGTTCTGTATTTGTACATAACTATTGTTCTACAAAGGAGCCTCATTTGCGCCAAATAAACCATTTGATATGCATTGCCTGAATTCATGCCCAACTGCTTTGCAACTTAGCCCACTTTATAACAGATCATAAATTTGTTGGGTTAAATCACAGTAGACAATTTAACTGATTTTGAACAGGTAAACTTTGGCCAATGCCATAAAATTGCACAGTTATTGATCCAAGCGAAGCATTTTATTCATTCGTTCCAAAAACAACTCTTGTATTCTAACTTGATTCTTTAATGGCCTAATTTGTTATGACGTTTCTGTGCAGGAGTTAACTGAAACCTCCAGAATTTTCTATCAATATAAACTTTATATCTTTGAAATTCTCATTAACATTCTTATTCAGTTACCTGACTTAATTTTCAGAGGTTGTCTAATTTATTTGCATATTCTAATAGTTGCTACTGCTTCTTAGCAAAGTTTAGTTTTACAGTAATGTCCATATATTATTAATGGACAGTCCTATCCCTAAAAACTGATTGTGTTTACTTCTATAATTCATGAATTTACTCCCCTTCTCTCAAGGTAGTGATTACTGTTGCCGGATGCCTTATGGTATCTTGTGCATGTTATGTATAGTACTAGATGTCAAGTATGAACAATTTAAATAGAACTCTGGAGCTACCACAGCTGAACCCTATTTCATCTTAACTATAATGTTCTCATACCTGCTGTATGCTGTAGGTATTTAGCAGCAGTCTTTGGTCGGGGCAGGAAGTCTTGATAGTCTTATCCTTTTCATAAACATGAACAATTGGTTACTGTGGTCATTTAGAGTTCTCTTGACAACTCAGCATGATCTGAGTAGTTCAGCACCAATTCCAATAAATAATTTTCCCACTGAGGAAGCTCTATATTTTTGTGTTAAAACATTAGGTGCTTTGAGAAAGGATTATGATTTATCTTGATCATAGACATTGGTCTAAAAATGTTACTAAAATAAAAGTATTCCTAGCTTCAGTAGGAAAACGACACTACTAGAACTAACTTTACTGTTTTTAATCTAACATGTTGTAAACAGAAGATTTATTGTTTTTGAAGAACTTCAGAGCTAAGAATTATAAATAATTTCCTCTGGGAAAACAAAAGTAGTTTGGTCAACTTTCTGAATTGAAATTGGTGTCAACAGAATGGACAGTTACAACTTCTGCCATTTGTGGATAACCTGCCTTCCAATGATTATAAGTGCTATTTGAAGCTTTGGGAGTGATCTTTACCAGATCTTCAAACAATACTTACAATGGTCATTATTGTCTTTGAAAAGTTAAAAGTAGTTAGGACTTTGAAGAAGTTTAGAAATGAAGCTTGCTCAGCCTAAGCTGTACCTTGTTATAAACTTACACCAAGTACTGAAAACACAACAAAAGTAAAACAAGTGAAATAAAATGATAACTCTCTTTGGTACATACACAAAGACATTTTCTAACTCCACCCCACAATAAAGACTTGTAGCAGGAAATCGAATAAAGTTCAGCATAAATGTTCTTTCAAAAACATGTGGTTACACATTAATAGTAACTCCAACAACACTTATGATACAAGAATTCATAAGGGTAGACATGCCCGAGTGGTATTATTGCTAGACTATTAATCCAGAAATTCAGTTAATGTTCTGTGGATCCGGTCTCAAATCCCACCATAGCAGATAATGGAATTTGAGTTCAATTAAAAAAAGGTCTGGGATTAGGAATCTACGGATGACCGCGAAACCATTGTTGATTGTCGGAAAAACCCATCTGAATCACTAATGTCCTTCAGGGAAAGAAATCTTCCACCCTCACCTGGTCTGGCTTATATGTGACCCCTCCCAAAGCAATGTGGTTGACTCTCAATTGCCTTCTGAAATGGCCTATCAAGCTATTCAGTTGTATAAATCACAACAAAAGTCTCAAAGAAAATGAAACTTCATGGATCACCTGACATCAGAAAACACAATGGCAGAAACAATCCTGCAAAGAGGGCTAATGCCAAAATAGGGAGACCTGACTCACAGACTAGTCAAGCAACAGTCTGACTCTCGGAATCATACCTTACAGACAATGTCCCAGGCACCATTATCGCCTTGGATGTCCCACCAGCAGTGCAGACCCAGCAGAGGTGGCCGCTTAGTATATACAGTTGGGAGGGAATTGACCTGGGAGTCCTCAACATTGACTTCGGACCTCAAGAAGTCTCATGGCATCAGGTTAAAAATAGACAAGGAAACCTACTGCTGATTACCATGTACCATCCTCTCTTGGCCGAGGAATCAGTACTCCTTCATGTTGAACAACACTTGGAGGAAACAGTGAGGATGGCAAGGGCACAAAATGTACTCTGGGTAGGGATTTCAATGTTCACTGCCAAGAGTGGCTCAGCAGCAGTACCACTGATCAAGTTGGTTGGGTTCTAAGGGACATAGCTGCTAGACTGAGTCTGCAACATGTGGTGACGGAACCAACAGGAGGAAATAATATACTTGACCGCATCCTTATCAACCTGCCAGCTGCAGATACGTCTGTACATGATAGTATCAGTAAAAGTGACCACTGCGCAATCACTGGGGAGATAAAGTCCCATCTTCACATTGAGAATAACCTCCATTCTGTTATGTGGACAGACTTTGAACAAATCTAGCAACTCAACACTGGGCATCCATGAGGCACTGTGGGCCATCAACAGCAGTAGAATTGTACAGCAGCACAATCTGTAACCTCATGGCTCGGCATATCTCCTACTCAATCATTACCGTCAAGCCAGGCGATCAACCCTGGTTCGATGGTGATTGCAGGAGGCCATGCCAGGAGCAGCATCAGGCATGCCTGAAAATGAGATGCCAACCTGGTGAAGCCACCAAACAGGATTACTTGCATGCCAAACAGCATAAGCTGCAAGTGATGGACAGAGCTAAGTGATCCAACAACCAATGGATCAGATCTAAGCTCTGCAGTCCTGTCACACCCAGTCATGAATGGTGGTGGATAATTAAAAACGCACTGGAGGAGGATATTCTACAAATATCCCCAATCTCAATGATAGGAGAGCCCAGCACATCCATGCAAAAGATAAGACTGAAGCTTTTGCAGCAATCTTCAGCCAGAAGTGCTGTATGGATGATCCATCTCGGCCTCCTTCAGTTGTTCCCAGCAATACAGATGCCAGACTCCAGCCAATTTGGAAAGAATTCAAAACTGCATACAAATGAGGCATGTTGCATTAGTATTAAGATGTAAATTCATGGAAATAAGGTTGTCACTGCTCATTAGCAAGATTCTGAAGTCACCATTTAAACCTTGAGGAAAAATTGGAAAAACGTTCTGGACACCATTTCTGTTGAAGGGTTTAGGCCCGAAACGTCAAGTTTTCCTGCTCCTATGATGCTGCTTGACCTGTGTTCATCCAGCCCCATGCTTGTTATCTTGGATTCTCCAGCATCTGCAGTACCTTTTATCTCTGGACACCAAGATTGTTTTTTCTTCAGTTGTTCCATATTTTTTGAGTGTTCTTGCTATTGCCCACGCAGCTTGAGATAGCGGAAAGTTCCACCCCCTGTCTTCAGTTGTTCTCCCAATTTTCTCTCTTCTTGACACTGATGCTGAAGTCAGGTGTCATTGATACCAGCATATCTCTGGCAGTTTGTCCAATTAGTCATTCTTGTCTAGGTAAGCTGCTGTACAACCACAGCTGACCCTCTCCACACCAGACTTGCATTTTGCAGTTTTCATTGGCTGGTTATGTTACTCCCGGACCAGGATCACTGTGGTCAGTTGTCATGCCCCTATTGTCACCTTGCCTCAAAGAGGTAACTCAGCATAATTTGGGGCCTAACCCTTAAGTCCCTCACAAGAATGTTTTTTTTTCAAAGCAGTTGTAAACTTGAACACCTCTGTCCTTGACTGATCAATTTCAGCATGTTTAATTTGGTAGAACAGCATAACGCAATGCAGGAACAAAAACAAAGTTGCTGGAAAAGCTCAGCAAGTCTGGCAGCATCTGCGAAGGAGAAAACAGAGTTAACATTTCGGTTCTGGTGACCCTTCCTCAGAGCCTTAAGGAAAAATTGGAAATAGTGGCTGAGAAAGGGTCACCGAACACCCGCAACGCTGAAACGTTTTCTCCTTCACAGATGCTGCCAGACCTGCTGAGCTTTTCCAGCAACTTTGTTTTTGTTCTTGATTTACAGCATCCGCAGTTCTTTCAATTTTTATATAGTGCAATGCAGAATTGCTATTTGTTAGTATTCTGAAAATGGTGAATGGCAACTCATTTGTAGTGGCACTATTTCTAAAATATGTAGTTACTGTATTGTATCAGGATAGAAATCAGATGGAAAGGCACAGCTGCATCTGGGACAGAGACTAGAAAATAATCACATACCCAATTAAATTCTGCATGTTCCAGATGCCTACTGAAATGATTAGCAGAAAAACAATTTAACAAGGGGTTGAATTATCGCAGTTTTAAGTCACAATAGAGATAGTACACATTCTTTATTGTATGACCTTAAGTCAAATAACATTGGATTGATATTGTGCAAAAGAGTACTCAGTAGCAGATTCCTAATGTCTCATTACTATGTTATTGGTAAAATACAAGTACTGGTGCAGGGCAGAAGAAAGGAGTTACTTCTTTTCTCTGCTAAGGAATGGAAGCAAAATTGAAACATGGGTAACCAAATTAAGACCCGTGGGACCCGTGTAGACACAGATATCTTTTATTAACTCCTACTGTCCCCTTCGCTTCACCCTAAATTGGGTTGCCACCAATCTGAATATGGTTTTGAGGGACCATCTTTTTTACTGGATATTATGAAAATTTCAGGTATACGTGCCTTGTCTCATTTTTAAATTATAAATATATTTCTCCACTGAGATTTATCATGATGTAATTAATAAGTTCAGTGGATTTTAATTCTTAACAAAGCAACATCCAAAACTGAAGAAATGATCATAGCAAATTTCCCAACCTCAACCCATTCAATGTCAAATTTTGGACTCGGCGAGAAATGAAAAATTTTCCCCATCACATTAGAGGTTAGGTCAGCTGTAAATTGGCTGGATCTTTCCCCCAGTCTACTAGCTGAGGAATTGCTTTTCTTTACAATAGGAATTTTTCAATGTTGAATGATATCGACTTGATTTTTTTTATGATGAACACATATAGCCCATCCAAAGGTCAGCTACGCAAATGTTAATAAAATCAACAAACAAAAAATTTCAAAACCTAATGGATTTTTTTAATCCTAAAAATCTCATCTCATTTTGCTGCAATAAATGCACTGGCGAATCCTTACAGCAACATACAAAATACGTGGGATGGCAGGTGAATCCACTCCTGAGAAGCTCCAATGTGCGTGGGAAAATTCAATCAGGGAGGTGACCAATCAGAGAAAGGTTACAATCAGAAGCAAATGCGGGAGAGAAGCAGCTTGTGGTTGAAGGAGAAGTAAGGTGAACAGCAACTGTCAGCAATGCTGCTGGACTGGAGGAAGTGGGACCAGGAGTGGAAGAAGGCAATGAGAAGCAAGTCTGGGGGCCCAGAGACCGTGGGTACTCAGCGTGAGGGAGCGAGACCTCTGTGCCAGTTGGGGGAAGTAAGGGTACAAAGTAGGGAGAGGGCTGGAAAGGGAGGAAAAGCAGTTTTAAATCTTTGACAAAGGACTAGTGCATTGTATAAGACTGACTACTTTAATAAACTGTGTCAAATTAGATAATTTAGTTCTGAGCAATTTTATTTCACAGACATTTGCATTTGTCTGTTATTACGTCTCAAAGATCTCACATACTGTGAATTACTTGGGGTGCAGTGACTGTGCTAAAGACAAATGTGCAATTGTTCAGTTGTGATTTCACCAGTCAATGAAAACTGATGTTTATGGTGATTCTCTTTTGTGCAAAGAAATCTGTATCAGTTGTTTTTTTGAAAAAGTCTTTTGTTCCTATCTTATGCACATTGTCCTGAGCTGATGTAAATACTTTGGTGTCTAGGAACTTAATAGGAAACAGCGTCTAAGGGCATGATCAATGGGTACCAGCCACATGGTTCCCTTTTCCACAGACATTGGGATCTGATATTTGTCAACCCCTTGCAACCATCATGGTACCTCTGCAAACCATTTTCAGGCCACTTAGGAAGCATACAGTTGCATTGCAGACTGCACCAGCAACTGCCATTGAAATGTTATTGCAAGGACACTTAGTGTACAAGAACGTGCACCCAGCCCATGCATTATACTGTATCTTAGGTCTGCTCAGTTACTGTCTTAGCTGTAGTTCACTTAGCATCTACCTGCATGCTCACAACTTACAAGCCTTGCCTTGCCTGTCACGTTTTAGCGCTTCAGCTGGAGCTGAAAGCTATCAGCATTGCCTTATTGATGTGTCTTTGTGTAGGGACACAGTCAGGCTGCTTTGTCGGTAAGGTTTTATCCACATGGGAGAGGACATCTTGCTGTTTGGCTCACTGGGCTGCCTATCGATGACTTGCCATTAGGAATCTGGGAGAGGGCGTGGCCATCTTTATAAATGGCACATCAAGACATCAATCTAACACCTACAGCATGTGTGACAAACACTACACATTCATTCAAATAAATGGCCCTGTCGGAAATTGGTTGGGGCTAGACCTCAATCTGGTCAAGTATTCCCAGTACCATCAGTCATGGACAGAGTATGCACATAGTACAGAGCCTTGGCCAGGGCCAGTCATGCTATTGGGCTACCGACAGTCACAGGATCTGTCTGATTGCAATCAGGGGACCAGGCAATGGTCTGCTCCCTAAGACCATCAGAAGCAGACAAAGGAATTGCATATCATGTGTCAGGGAGCTGCCGACACAGTGGTCAGGGGTCGGGTCAGTCATATCTGGGAGCTCCTCAAAGTTAAACAAAAGAATTTCATACTTAAAGCCTTTCTAGTGGTCATTAAAGGAGGGGGCCCATAAAGGCAACGAGATGGGATAGCATTGGCACTGTAGAAGTGGGAACAAGGACAGTGATGAGTGTAAGTTGCTTGAAGTATATTGGGGGTGAAAAGCAGAATTGCACCAAAGAACATTGATTGGAGACAGGAGGAGGTGATTATTGGCCTCCACAGGGACAGCATAGAGAAATGTGGTGGTCATATTAAGGTGTAACTTGGGATCTCAAGGGGCAAGGAAGATTGTGACAGACAAAGTTCAATGTTGAGGTGTTGCAGACGGTGGAAATAGGTTGTCACAGTAGTGCAAAGTAGAAGGGGACATGGGGACTCTAGGGGTGAACCTGACAACCAGGTGGAATGCAGTACTTTTTGTGTCCATCATGAGCTGCATTCCCTGCCATCACTTATTATTTGCTAGATGCAAAATGCAAAAAGAAAATAGTTGGGATTATGCCCAGAGTAGGCAAAGACAGTATCACTCCGAGATAGTAAGAACTGCAAATGCCGGAGTCAGAGTCAATACAGTGTGGAGCTGGAGCGAAACAAGAGGTCAGGCCGTAACAGAGGAGCAGGAGAGTCGATGTTTCGGGCCTGGACCCTTCATCAGGACTCTGTCACTCAGACAGTGTCACTCTACTTGGTAAAAGTGAGGGTTCACGTTTCATGGATGCCAGCACATTGAAAAGCAAGTAAATGAAGGCATTTGAAAACTGCAGCTACATTTCAGTTGCAATAATCTCATCATCCATTAGCAATGCATGCAGATTGAATATCCTTAGAGTTCAAGTGCTGGTCAACGGTGATTTACACCATGCCATTGGCCTTTGCAAATGAAACATTGACGTATGAAGTGAACTGGTCCCATAGGACTAAAGTGACTACTTTTTTTAACCTTTCTAAAGTTAGCAGCAATGACTTAAAAAGAGGCAAAGGCTGATCAGAAGTAACCCATTACTTGTGCAACTTCCAAGCATGTTGTGAGAAGCAGTGACCTGTGTGAAACCCAGTCATGTACCCATAAATGCATCAGGACCATAACCAATGCTATCAATGCAAGATCACACGAGTTAATTTTATCTCCTCATGGAGATGTCAGTGCTGCAGTCAATGCAGTAGGATTCAGAAACATAGCTAGTTTAGGTGCAGCATGCTATCAACTGCACAAACAACGTACTGACGGGGCCATATCACACTGCTGTGGAATTCAATAGGAAGGGGTTCCATTCCATTAATGTTCAGGCATTCTGCAAACTTTGTTACTATTTCCTGATAGTGTGCGCCCATTACTCCAGTAGATACATGACTGTTGTATCCTGAAGTAATCACATCTGGTGTGTTTAAGTGTCCAGATGCCCTTCAAGGCTGGTTACTGGGCAACAAGGGCTACCCACTATGACCATGGCTTGTGATACCATTGCACATTCTCTGACTGAGGTGGAATGCATGTTTTGACTCGGGTGGAGTAGAGTGTAGAGCTACAGAAGATGGGATGGGGAGGGGGTGTTCTCCAGTCCAGTCCAGGTAGAGTGTGACACCCATCCTGGCATGCACAATTGGAAAAGACGAGAAGGTGAGGTAACAGTTGTGAAGGAACTGGGAGAATGGGAGCTATCTTCTGAGAAGGAGAACAAGAACAAGGGTGCTAGAATCAAACAGGTCCTGTCTGATAAGCCAGTTCCAGCAGAAGAGAGCTGGTTGTAACAGACCTTCATGGTTTGTTCATTGGTCATGATGCCAGCATGTGGCTTGCATTGTGGGGACAATCTGTACCTCATATTCATTTTGTTTGTATTCTCTTTTGCTGGCTGTAAATAAAAGCTCATATTTAAAATTGTCCAACTGCTTGCTTGCATGTGATGTTCCGTTATTAGCCCAGGACAAGTTGTGGTTCTCCAGTGGGCACTGGGGATACCATAGCAGTAACAAGAGCATGTTCAGTTGAGGTGTAGCTATGAACAGGTAAACTGTGTGGCTTGGTGGTTAGACAGTGACTGTGATAAGTGAAAGGGATTTCATGTGCAAGGGAGTGGGACCTGTGTGCTGGGAGCAGTGTGGCTTTGTGGCTGATGTGGATTGCCAGTAAGGGGGCACCACCAGATTGCAAATACTTCTGCAGATAGACAGCAGCCTTTCAACAATGGCAAGGGCACAAAGGATGCTGATCATTCAGCGGATATCCACTAAATGGTGTTCTGGGAATAGGTTGTTGTAAGTTGGCAATGGAATCAGATATGAGGGATGCATTAAGATTGTGGTAGATAGTTAATGAACAGGTTTGGTAAGATATGGTGAGAAGTCTTGCTCAGTTTTATGGCGAGAAATCCTCCAATAAAAACTTAACTCAAGTAGAACTTCGCCAAAGAACTGTGAGAATCAGCCCTAGGTGACTTCATCGCCTCAAAGAAGTTGGATTGAAAAAGGAGCCTCTGAAAATAAAAGGTAACATTTGAGAAAATCCTATTAGAAAACCACAGGAGTTGGGGCGGGGGGGAAGAAATATTTTGATCCCTGCCTTACAGTGATAGTAAATGTGATAAATAATCTAACCTTGAGGCGATGCTTTCATTATGAGAATCAGTGGGAACATTAAGGAAAGATTATTTACTGTTGCAAAGAGATAAATGCCAAACTAATTGAATGAAACGACTAACAATTGCTTGAAATTGGTTGCCAGTACCATCTGACCAAGATAATTGATTGTTTTTATCAGTCACGATTTTGAAAATTGATCTAAAAGTAGACCCTGAGGAGAGTTTCATAATTGATTTTAGGAATAGATTGATAAATCTTGAGCAATCTAAATTACCTACTGTCCATGCCTGTGCTATATATTCTTCTATTCTTTTTTACCTAATTAATCCATTGAAGGTGATTATTGGTGAACATTGAGTTTGGATGTTTGGTCAGTTCTTTGCTCATATTTGCTTATGTGCTTTGTTAGAAAGAAAATGGTAATTCCCCAATATCAGTGAGATGATTTTTCTTCTGTAGAGGAGTGCAGCTTTGTACAGTATTAGATAATAGTGGAATGCAAGTAAGCTTCTCACCGCTCACTAAGTTACTCGGAGAGTTGGACATTTTATTCTCAACATCAAGAATCTCATTTCTGCTGCTCTCACCCTATATTCCAATTGGCTCACCAAAACCCAAGTCGTTCAGGGGTTGGAAATGTGCTGGATAGTTTAGTGCGAGAAGCTGAGATTTAATGCTTCCCGTACATACAATGGCAGACAGATATGAAAATGTAGTTTGTCATTACCATGCTGGGCCTTTTTTCAGGGTGGAAGCTGTGCTACTGTGGACAGATAGCCAGTTCAAGTAAGTTAATGGCTATTGAGCTTACAAACCGCTCATCATGGTGGGATCTGAGCCAACAGCCTTGGTGCAGCATTCCACTGGCAGACTGGGGCCAACACTCCAGCAAGACTTGATAGCTTTCCCAGCTAGCTAGCTGTAGCTGCAAGTCATCCTATGGAGGGGGATTGGAGCATAAGACAAAAGAGACACAGCTTGTAGAACCTTCTTCACTATTCAGAATTCATCATAGTGAATTCTGGACTGCAATTCTACTTTCCTGCCTGCTCCCTGCGTCTCTTGATTACCTGGTAACACAACAACCTGCACGTTAACCAAAACAATGGACAGCTACAGTAAATAAGGAATCATTTACAGAGAATAAAAATTAAACCGAACAAAAAAAGGATGGCATTTAGGGATTGCTGGCAAGGCCAGCATTTGTTCCCAATCTCGAATTGCTTTCAAGCCATTTTAGAAGGAAGTTAAAATTTAACAACATTGCTGTGTGGCCTGGAGTCACATGTAGGCCAGTGCAGGTAAAGACGGCAGATTTCCTTCCCTAATGGAAATTACCGCAGCAGATGGTGTTCTACAATAGTTGAAAGTTTTATAATCAGATTTTTGGAAACTAGCTTTCTATTCGAAGAATTTTTTTATTGAATTCGCCTGCCATATTGGGATTTGAACCCTGTCCACAGAGCATTAGCCTGGGCCTCTAGATTATTATTTCAGTAACATTACCATTGATCACCATCTTACAATGAAGCATTAAAAATAATGCTCACAGAGTGTTCAACTGTCTAATAATTATGTAATATCAATCCTCTATATATAGAGAGAAGCCATAAGTATATGCAAGTCAAGAGTTAGGACGCAGTTAGGAGTTGTGTCTTGAGTTTTGACTTCCTACTTTAGAAAAGTAGTAAAGCCATAAATTAACTAAGATAAGAAACTACTGTTAGGAGAAAATTAATGTATGGGACCATTCCAAATTTTAAGACTGTTGCATGTACTGTCAATTTTCCTCATTACAATACAACTCCTCACCTTCGGGAAATTACCAACAGAAAACAAAGGAGAAAATGTTCAACCTCTGCCCTCTTTGATCAAAATCCAAAACTATTCCATCCTGAATCACCGTCATCATCATCCACAACAATGAAGAAGATGGATATGGATGTTGAAATTCATGTCACTTCCAATGTGTCAGCTCAGACTTCACCTGACATGAGGAAGAGAGAGTATTTGAGAACCATGATCTCACATCTGAGGCTAAGGTCATAGTTTCCGGAGCAACATTGGTCCCTGTCCTCCTGCATTGTTCAGAGACTTGGCTTCCAGCAGATACCAAAAAGCGTTAGAGAAATACTACCATTGGTACCTTCACAAGGTCTTTCAAATCTGGTGTCAGGAAAGGCTGGCTGACAGACTCCTCAGCCCATTTTGGTTTTATTCATAGGATGTGGGGATCACTGGCTAGGTCATTATTTATTGCCCATTCCAATTTCCCAGAGGACTATTAAACGTCAACCACATTGCTGTAGATCTGGAGTCACACGTACAACACACTAGGTAAGGATGGCAGATTTCTTTCTGTAAAAGTTTGTTCGTGAACCAGATGGGTTTTTAAACAAGAATCAACAGTGATTACACTATCATCATTAGACTAACCTTCTTTAAAATTCCAGATTTTTTAAAAATTGAATTCAAATGTCATCATATGCCATAGTGATGTTCAAACCTATATCATCAGAACATTAGCCTGGGATTCTGGATGACAAGTCCAGTGACATTACCACATCACAGCCTCTCCCTACTCACCCAGCATCAAACACTAAGTATTCAAAACCAGGTTCCCTGGACAAGACATCTTGCTCATATGTCCAAGACCAGAATTTCAAACTAACTCATTAGTCATGGCAGGGGGCCAGCAGGAGGGTAGTGGAGATGCTTTAGGGATGTTCAGGAAACATACTTTTAAAAAATCAAACAGGGGAGACCCTAACAATGACTGACTAACATGAAGAAGGCTCCTTGAGTCAGCCCCAACTACATTATCAGGTCTCACTGGGAATATGCAGGGATGAAGTCGAGGTTTCAGACAGCGCAAAACCACCATACACATCTACCAAGCTTCGAATACTACCTGTCCAGTGTGTGGGGGAATCTGCAAGTCATGGGGTGGCTTTACCAGCTATTTCACAACGTATGAATTGGAGTGGAAACAAGTCTTCCTTTATCCTGAGGGACTGCCGAAGATGAAAACTGGTAAAAACCTGGATTCCAGCTTGAAAAGGTCATTAGTTTGACACTTCTGCAGCATCATTCCCACATTTTACTCCTATGTGGCCCTGACTCTCTTCTCAATTAAAGGACTAGCCACCAGTTAATTATACTGCCACTACTCTGTGCTGGTCCTCCCTGATTCCTTTTGTTTTCAAAATGATTATGTTATGTAACAACAATGAACGGTTGAATAGGTTGGGGCTGTTATCCCTGGAGTGTCGGAGGCTGAGGGGTGACCATGTAGAGGTTTATAAATCATGAGGGCATTTGTAGGGTAAATAGGCAAGGTCTTTTCCCCAGGGTGGGGGAGTCCAAAACTAGAGGGCATAGGTTTAAGCTGAGACAGGAAAGATGTAAAAGGGACCTAGGGGGCGACTTTTTCATGCAGAGGGCGGCGTGTGTATGGAATGAGCTGCCATTGGAGACGAAGTGGAGGAGGCTGGTAAACTTGCTACATTCAAAAGGCATCTGGATGGGTAAATGAAAAGGAAGGGTTCAGAGGGATATGGGCCAAATGTTGGCAAATGGGATTAGATTTATTTAAGATATTTGGTCGCCGTGGATGCGTTGGACTGAAAGGTCTGTTTCTGTGCTGTACATCACTATGACTCTATGTAGGGATGTGTTAATGGACTCCTAATAATCCAGATCACTCATGATAACAGATTCAATGATTGATTCATCTGCTTTGAATGCATGTTTCTTGTTCTCATGAATCCAGAGCAAGCTGGACTTTAATATTATGAAGCCAAAGAACTCCTTTCAATTGAAAATGGACCTAAAGCTATCCTGACCGTTGGAAAAAAGTCATAAATTGTTAAGTCCAACAAGATTAATTATTCCTGGAATAGAGAAAAAAGGATATTTTTTGAAGATTTTAAAATTATGAAAATTTTTGATGAATGACAAAAATAATATTTAGTCTCTGGAGGGGCTTGATTTGTTAAGGAGCAAGTAATTTCATCTCTAATGAAAATAGTATGTAAATTTTTAAAACAGTAAATGTAGAGCTGTGGGTAGGAGGAAAGAAGCAACATAGTAGCTTTCTTTCTTTTTCAAGCTCTGACAGCCAACATAGGCACAATGGGCCAAATTACTTCCTTCTGTACTGTAAATGTCTCAAATTAAAACTGCCCAAGTTTCAAAGCAAAATGTCGAAAGCATTGTGTTATTTTTGTGAGGAGATTAAAAATAGGTGACAAAGTTTAGGAATAAGAGGTCTCCTTTCAAGATATACATGAGAGTCTCAAGTGTGGAATTCTCTACTTCAAAAGATAGTGAAGATTGAGTCATTAACTTATTCAAGTTTGAATTGGATAGATTTTTGATAGACAAGGGAGTCAAAGGTTATGGAGGACAAACAGTAAAATGAAGCTGAGAGCACAACCTGATTAGCCATGATATTATTGAATCATGCAGTAGAATTGAAATGCCAAATTGCCTACTTTTGCCATGTTATTGACCTGAGATACACAGTACAAGGGGGAAGATAGTGGGTACCGTGATTGACATGTAAAGTTAGAAAAGGGTGAATCTCCACACTGAATCTCAGTTGCCTCCTTGCCTAAGAGTATTGTTAATGGAGTAACCTATTTTTTTTCATGGGCTCCAAAGAGGTCATGCTGATTGGATTGCAAAACAAAACTCACAGTAAGTCTGTTTTTTGTTGGAGGAAAAACTCTCAGACAAAAACTTTTGTAATATTTGTAATAAAAAGAGAATCTGACATTTCAGAGTTAAGTATTCTTAATTTTCTTTTCTGGCTAGGCCAATATATTTCTAGGAGAAGATAGCATTAAATCGTCAGGTCTACTGAAATCACATTTACTGCAGTTGCTACAAACAACTACATCTTCCCCAAGTCAAGTAAGTTCACATTTTCCTTCTATCTAAATTCTAATTACATCCATTCAGAAAATGTTTACAATGCAAAAAAGACCCAATTTAGCAAATTGATATTGATTTGCATGATATAACATGGAATTGCAGACTGTGATATTGTGATCCAACAATAATTTATATGATGCTTAGCATATAGACCAATGGGTGTACAGGCAGGAGAGAGAGAACTGAATGTGATATGTTTAAGTTTGAGGGGCTATACTAAAATAGCACGACTTATAATGTTTGACATATTCTAATAAAGAACATTCATTAATAAGGAATACAAAAAGTTCTGGCATTAAATATTGCCAGTTCAGCTCAAATTATTAGTTTAATTTTGTTAAAAAGCACCTTTTAAGTGCTTGAAAATGTAAATATATATATATCAGTAGTGATAAAGGTTTGATGGTATGTGCATATCTCTGCAGTTCCTATGCTATTTTCCATTACATACCAGCAAAAACCATGTTTACGAACAGATGTCTGGTTGTTAAGCTACGTCATTATGCACTTAATGCTTTTAGTGATATGTTCTTAACTACAGTCAGTAATTGTTGGCTTCATCAAAACACAATTATCCATTCATTTTTCCTACTCTAGGAGGATACCAATAGATAGTTTATAAATTCCTCATTTATTGCTTCCTTCATGAGTAGATAAAAGTAAGAGAAAAATAAATTATTTGATCAGATTTCTCTCTTGTAAATGTCTCACAAAGTCTACAAGAATCAACTGGGCACTTCACTGTGACATATGTTTAACAGTTAGAGCCTTTGGGAACTGTTGAATTCAACAGATATGCAATCTATTTTCTGAAGCTTTACTAATCCAGGGGAGCACTGCTGTGATTATGCAGAAAGGACAGTTCGAATTCTGCACATCCACAACAGATTTTTGCTCCCCATTTTGCCATGTGCAAAATGTCAGTGTAGAATGAATAAATTTAGTCTAATGTAATTTACATAAATAATACATAAATAATGTTAATTGTGTCTGGAATTCTTAGCCTGAGATTTGATTTGATTGAAGTTTGCACTCAATGTCTTACAATTCGGGAAATATTAAGCAGTAAGAAAGTGGTCCAGAACTAAGGAGAGATAATAAAGTTATTTGTTTCGCTGTTGTTTTCTCTGCAAAGCCCCAAGTTATAACAAATGGAAAGTTATGATCTAGTCCATAACAGAGGGTGACGTTCCAGTCTATTTTGAAGAGAACTGCGATTTGGTCAATAGTTTTTGAAAGGCAGTGACAAGAGCTTCACATTTAAATTCTGAGTCAGTATTCAATAGGATACTCTTAGCTGTGAGGTGTAGTTCCTGTCATATGGAACTTCATCATACATGAAGTCTCTTCATGTTAAATTACAAACATGCTTTCAGCTGATGTGAGGAAGATTTTCATCACAGGAGGAGCAGTCATGTTTGACCTGCCAGACTTAATCAGTCTCTGAGTTATTCTATTACTTTGTGGGATGAATGCAAAAGCTATGACCTTGATCCAATAAGAATTACAAGAAGAAGAAAAACAAAGTGAACCTGAGTGAACAAAAGGGAACAGCCACACAGAGGACGATAGGATATTAAGCCAATGGAGAAAATATCATATGCCTTATGAATATCACCTGAATATTCTACAGAGACGGCATTACTACCAGATATTTATTGAAATATTGTGACCAAATAATTAATTACAGTAAATTTAATTAGGGGGCTGGTGGGAGAAAAGTATAATGACTGTATGAGGAAATTAGTGGGATAGCTTAATTCCAGGTACAAAAGTGACATGAGGAAAATTTTTTTTAAGCAGTGAGGGGTTAAGATCAGGAATGCACTGCCTGAAAGTACGGTTTCCTGAAAGGTAATGGAATTGATGTGAAAAAATGCAATAGGAAAAATATGGGAGAATGGGACTAAGTCATTTGTCACGGCATATCTCTTGCAACCCTTCAGTGATTCACTGACATGCCCTGATAGTCAGCAGGAGAAAACGTTTATAAAACAGGTAGTTATTGGAAGACACACAATACTTTCTGGCAAAGATAACAAGGGGTAGAGCTGGATGAACACAGCAGGCCAAGCAGCATCAGAGGAGCAGGAAGGCTAACGTTTCGGGCCTAGACCCTTCTTCAAGAATGGGGGAGGGGAAGAGGGTTCTGAAACAAATAGGGAGAGAGGGGGAGGCGGATAGAAGATGGATAGAGGAGAAGATAGGTGGAGAGGAGACAGACAGGTCAAAGAGGCGGGGATGGAGCCAGTAAAGGTGAGTATAGGTGGGGAGGTAGGGAGGAGATAGGTCAGTCCAGGGAGGACGGACAGGTCAGGGGGGGTGCGAGATAAGATTAGTAGGTAGGAGATGGGGGTGGGGCTTGAGGTGAGAGGAGGGGATAAGTGGGAGGAAGGACAGGTTAAGGAGGCGGGGATGAGCTGGGCTGGTTTTGGGATGAGGTAGGGGGAGGGGAGATTTTGAAGCTTGTGAAGTCCACATTGATACCATTGGGCTGCAGGGTTCCCATGCAGATGTGCAGATGAACATCTGCTTGATGTGGAAAGTCATCTTGGGGCCGGGGATGGGGACGAGGGCTAGGTGTAGGGGCAGGTGTAGCACATCTTGCGGTTGCAGGGCAAAGTGCCGGGTGTGGTGGGGCAGGAGGGGAGTGTGGAGTGGTCAAGGGAGTCACGGAGAGAGCGGTCCCTCCGGAAAGCAGGTAAGGGTAGGGAGGGAAAAATGTCTTTGGTGTTGGGGTCGGATTGCAGATGGCGGAAGTGTCGGAGGATGATGCGTTGGATCCAGAGGTTGGTGGGGTGGTACGTGAGGATGAGGGGGATTCTGTTTTGGTTGTTATTGCGGGGAGGGGGATGTGAGGGATGAGTTGCGGGAAATGCGGGAGAACCGGTCGAGGGCGTTCTCGACCACTGAGGGGGGGAGATTGCCGTCCTTGAAAAACGAGGACATCTGAGATGTACAGGAGTGGAATGCCTCATCCTGGGAGCAGATGCGGCAGAGGCGAAGGAATTGGGAATAGGAGATGGCATTTTTGCAGAAAGGTGGGTGGGAGGAGGTGTATTCTTGGTAGCTGTGGGAGTCGGTGGGCTTGAAATGGATATCGGTTTCTAAGTGGTTGCCAGAGATTGAGACAGAGAGGACCAGGAAGGAGAGAGAGGTATTACAGATGGTCCAGGTGAACTTAAGGTTGGGGTGGAAGGTGGAAGTGGCTGAACTGTTCGAGCTCCTCGTGGGAGCACGAGGCGGCACCAACACAGTCATCAATGTAACGGAGGAAGAGGTGGGGTTTAGGGCCAGCGTAGGTACGGAAGAGGGATTGTTCCACGTAACCTACAAAGAGGCAGGCAGAGCTTGGGCCCATGCGGGTATCCATGGCCACCCCCTTTGTCTGTAGGAAGTGGGAGGAATTGAAAGAGAAGTTGTTGAGGGTGAGGACGAGTTTGGCTGAGCGGATGAGGGTGTCAGTGGAGGGGGACTGGTCGGGCCTGCAGGACAGGAAGAAGCGGAGGGACTTTATGCCATCTGTATGGGAATGCAGGTGTATAGGGACTGGGCGTCCATGGTAAAGATGAGGTGTTGGGGACAAGGGAATTGGAAGTTCTGGAGGAGGTAGAGGGCATGGGTGGTGTCACGGACATAGGTAGGGAGTTCCTGGATCAAGGGGGAGAAAATGGAGTCGAGATAGGTGGAGATAAGTTCGGTGGGGCAGGAGCAGGCGGAGACAATGGGTCGACCAGGGCAGTCAGGTTTGTGGATTTTGGGAAGGAAATAGAAGTGGGCGGTGCAGGGTCGGGGAACGATGAGGTTGGAGGCTGTGGGTGGGAGGTCACCTGAGGTGATGAGGTTGTGGATGGTTTGGGAGATGATGGTTTGGTGTTCAGGGGTGGGGTCATGATCAAGGGGGCGGTAGGAGGAGGTGTCGGAGAGTTGGCGTCTGGCCTCGGCAATGTAGAGGTCAGTGCGCCATACTACAACTGTGCCTCCCTTGTCCGTATGCTTTATGGTGAGGTTGGGATTGGAGCAGAGGGAGCGGAGGGCTGCACGTTCTGCGGGGGAGAGGTTGGAGTGGGTGAGGGGGGTGGAGAGGTTGATGTGATTGATGTCTCGACGGCAGTTGGAGATGAAGAGGTCGAGGGAGGGTAGGAGGCCTTGGGGTGGTGTCCAGGAGGAGGATGTGCATTGGAGGTGGAAGAACGGGTCATTAGAGGGAGGGTTAGGCTCATGGTTAAAGAAGTAAGTGTGGAGGCGGAGGCGGCGGAAAAACTTTTCAACGTCCAAGCGTGACCGGTATTCATTGATGTGTGGGTGGAGGGGGACAAAGGTGAGCCCTTTACTGAGGACTGACTGTTCGTCCTCGGTAAGGAGGAGGTCTGGGAGGATGGTGAAGACTTGGCAGGGCTGCGTGCTACTGTCTCCTCTGGAGCTGCTGGCTGTGGAGGCGATGGGCAGAGCGACTTCGGTGTCGGTGGTGCGCCGTGCGACGTCGGCTGTGGGTGGAATTGTGTCGGCGTCGGCGGTGGGTGGAGTTGCCTCGACTTTCTGGCAAAACAATGTTTAACAGCAAGTTATTGTCTGTATGTGGTAAACTCTAAGAAAAACGCATTGTATTTATATCACATCTTTCGTGATTGCAGGATTTTCTAATGCATTTTATAGCCAAAGAAGAATGCTTGAAGAGCAATCCTTCACATAACCCAGTGCTGACCATCCAACTTTCCCTCCTGGCTCCCCATGTTGGCTGATATTCTTAGTAATTCTCTCTTCTTTTAAATTTACCATCATCACTCCTCTCAAAAAACACCTACCTTTAAATCCATTCATTTTGTAAATTATTGGAACAGAGGAACAGGAGTAGCTCATTTAGCTTCTTGATCTTGTTCCACCATTTAATGAGATCATTACTGATTTGTGGCCTAACGCCACATAGCTACCTTTGGCCCATGTAATATCTTTGCTTCATAAAAATGTATCTTTCTCAGATTTAAAATTAACAACTGATCTAGCATTAACTGCCATTTGTGGAAGCGAGTTACAAAGCTCTACCACCCTTTGTAAGTAGAAGTGCTTCCTAACATATCTCTCCTCTTGCTCCAATTCCAACCACCCTCTTTCCTGTCCAAAGTCCTAGAACATGTTTCTCCCTCCTAAGTTCATGCTCACCTATCCTTCGTGTCCAAATTTGAAACCCTCCAATGAGATTTTGCCTCTGCCACTGTATCGAAATGACTCTTACCAAAGTATAAATTACATCCTATGTAATTGCGATAAAGGTAGGCAATTCCCCTTTGTGTTTTCCAACCTTTCTGCAGCTTTTTACATGATTCAGCACATTATTCTCCAACACTTCTCCGCTGTTATCCAGCAGATTGGCACTGCTCTCGAATCATTCCATTGTTATCAATCTACTCATACCCAGAGTATCACTTGTATTTCCTGCTTTCACACAGTTACCCCCTAATATCCCTCAAAAATCTATTCTTGAACCTCTCCTAACTTCTCATCAACATTTTGCCACAGAGACATCATTTGAAAGCAGAACACGAGCTTGCACATGCTGACAACACTCACTTCTGTCTTACCCTACCTCTCTTCATTCTGTGAAAGTCACTAAGTTACAAAATTGTTTATCTCATGTTCATTACTGGATGAGCAGAATTTTTTTCTAATTAAAATATTGGAAAAATTAAACTGATTGCTTACAGTCCACACTCCTAAACCATTCCTTAATTACAGACACAAGTTCTTCTTCGTCCCATTCCCTGGCAAGGATTTAAGACTAAAGCAGAAAGTCCACAAAATTGATGTCATATTTGACCCTGTCATGAGTTTCTGACAACATATAATGTTCACATAATCACTAACACCATATCTTGGCAGCAATGCTCAACTTCACAGGTGACACAGTGGCACAGTGGTTAGCACTGCTACCTCACAGTGCCAGGGACCTGGGTTCAATTCCAGCCTTGGGTGACTGCCTGTGAGGTGTTTGCACGTTCTCCCTGTGTCTGTGTGAGGTTTCCTCCCACAATCCAAAGATGTGCAGGTTAGGTGGATTGGCCATGCTAAATTGCCCATAGGGATGTGTGGATTAGGTGGGTTATAGGGGGATGGGATGCTCTGAGGTTCAGTGTGGACCTGTTCCCACACTGTAGGGGTTCTATGATTCACCCCTACCTGGCCTCATAGGGTGCTGAAAACCTAATTTGTGCCTTTGCTGCCTTCAAGACTTGACAATTCTGAAGCTCTGCTGACTGGTCTTCTGCATTCTACCCTAGGTAGACTTGAGGCTGTCCAGAACTGTGCTACCTGAATCTTTGCTTGCAGCAAATCCAATTCACCAATTTCATCTGCGCTTGCTGCCCTGCATTGGCGTCTGGTTCAGCAATATGCTCATTTCAATATTCTTACCCTGGTTTTCAAATCCGTTCATGCCTTCAATAATATTTATTTTACCTAGCTTTTGGTTTTCTGATACAATGTGGTTTGGTGTCATATTTTGTTTTATACTGCTCCTGTAAAATGCCCTGGGTTTTATTATATAATATTATATATATTTCTTGCTCTTATAATGTAGGATCTATGGCAGCTATTTTAGGTACAACCTGTAATAAGGTAATCCATTTAAATGATATTTTCTGAAGGATAAACATTGGTCTTGAATCTCAGAGAACTCTCCTTTTATGAGATAGTAGCACCATGAAATCTTTTATATCAAGCAGAGATTGGAGGGAAACAATATCAACAATGCAACGCTCCCTCAGTAACTGCACTGCTGCATCAGCTTAGAGTTAATGCTCAAGTTTCTTGAGTTGACCTTGAAACCTCAATTTTCAGCTAATGCTAACATAAGAATACAGCAACAAAACATTTAATATGACAGGTTACAACGAATAGCAGGCTGTGGTAATTGGAAGTAATTGAAATACTATGTACTTCACCCAATAATATTCATCTGCAGAACTAAAACAAACAGCTTGAAACATGTGATAGAAGAGTGCTATTGGTCATTTACAACATGCTTTGTGCTTAGTTACCTCTTTGACAATTTTATTGTGCAGCACCTTCAGGAGTATCAATATGGACCATGGTGAGCAGATTACTTTAAAAGGAAGCACATATTCCTTCACACGAAAAGGAAGGAGAAAAGCTAAAGGAGTGTTAAGAGATCTGGGCACAGCTAGTTGGAAAACATACAGCTTTCAATTGCTGTTATTCAATAAAGTATGCTCATTATTTATTGAGGTATTCTTGGTATGGTGGAGTAGCTGTGAACTCCTGGTACGACCACCAGATGACCTGAAACTCCCTTGCATGGGATTGTTAGTTAAGGATGGAAAAATTGAATGATATCCAAGAAGTATTGCTGTGAAATCCATAATTACTCCCATCATACAGAAGCTATTAGAAAAATACAGGACATCTTGTCTTGACTGTTATGCTTTTGAAATACAAAGTCACTCTGATTAGGAAAATATCTAATATATATTTTGCTGGAATTACAATCTTGGACCAGTCAAGCTACTGTCAGTAAACACCCACACACCAGATTTTGGCTGCTACAATTAAGTACAATATAGATAAAATTTTGCTAAATAATACTGCCATTTTTAAAGATGAAACATTTCTGAAACTAGAATAATTTCAAGTTTAATGGTGTCATAATAATTATAACAGCATTATGAAGCAATAATGCTTGTTGGACTACTTACCAAAACTGTCGGTGGCGTTGAAACCAAACATCTAACTTTAATGGAGAACCATTTAGAAACTGCTTATCTTGATAAATAATCCAATAATGAGGGTGAATATGCTGTTATTTTTCAATATAATGTCATAAATATTCTGATGGCTAACTTCATGGGCAATGTAGCAACATTGGTCACACTGTGACA
This sequence comes from Ginglymostoma cirratum, assembly GCA_024137785.1. Taxonomy (NCBI): domain Eukaryota; kingdom Metazoa; phylum Chordata; class Chondrichthyes; order Orectolobiformes; family Ginglymostomatidae; genus Ginglymostoma; species Ginglymostoma cirratum. Next base: position 26,183,618 of record JAHRHZ010000267.1, on the reverse strand, counting down.
TTGAGTGATAAACTAGTAGTTAACATCACGGATTGCTCTCTTACTGAATTTGGGATCTCATAACACCGAGCAGAGATTATAGACTGAATAAAATGCTACTTTCATCCAACTGCATGTTTCAAAGCATAGATCTAGAGGAGACTTGCGTTTTTGCTTTCAGTCATGGATAGTACATGCGTGAAAGTCATTTTGAGTAGAAAAAGTGAGGAAATTTTTTGAAAAATGTGGAAAAAGGAATTTTCATTAGGAATAAGTAAATAATTAGGAAGATCATCTCAATGTTTGCCATTTGAATCATTAGGCAAATTACTGTTTTATGGAATTTAGCAAATGGTGTCATCAAGTTGTGTTTTACAAGTGTTAGATAAAGCCTGCTGTAAGCTTGAAAATAACAATCAGCTTCTCTGACTAGGGGATCTTAGATACAAAACACTGTCTTAAAATTTGTCTTAAGAATTACATTACATTAGAAAGTATGTAGGTACTGGTTAATTTATCAAAAGGTGCCATTTGAGTGCACTACGACAAAATGATTTGAAACAATAGCTTTCTCTGAACAGTTCATTGTTCTGGCATCATAAGATTAAAAACTTTAAAACTTATCATCTTTAATATTTTAACAGTGTACTCAAAATAAGTGCATTTTTTTTTGTTTAAAAAAAGGTGAGATCGGAAATGGACAAGTATCTAGCCCCACTAATTCCACCAGCCTCAACAGTTCTGGATCAGAAGAAATATCGAAGAGAAAGTGCCTCAGTGGTAGACGAGTTTTTTGAGGAGCAGATAACATCGCCATACAGCTTGAATATCAACCTGATCCTGCCTGATATCACCCACTTGAGAACGGGCCTTTACAGACCAACGAAGCAAGCTCTCCCACAAGTCAAGACAGAGCCAGCCACTAACTTCACCCAGTCATGCACGTCCACTACAACGCATGCCCTGCCTGAATTCACCAGTGTGTTCAGTGTGCCGCAGTCAGTTCCTGTGAATAATATCTTCATCAAGCAGGAAGCCTCTTCCCCTGAGCTACAACTGCCTGTGAGTTCGCATCAGCCCCAACTGTATCAGATGCCAATCAACACAGATGTTGTCAACATGCCTTTGAGCTCTACCCAGTCACTTGGCAACACTACAGTTATTCACAGTTGTAACAGTGTTACCATGTCAACAGGCATGGCTGGAGCAACCAGCCTGTCTACCCAGTCAGCAATTAAACACTTTCAGCCAGTTGTATCGTCACCAAACAACTTTGTTGTACCAGCTCAGTTTTATCAGCAACAAACTTCATATCTGCCGCCATCACCTCCAAATTCTCAACCTGGTAGCCCAGAAAACCAGCCTGACCTTATCAATACACTCTCACCACCTCCATCATATGCTGCATCAGTAGCATCAAAGATAGTTCATCATCCACAAATGCATAGTCTTCAGACAACCATGCAGCCCTGTCAACCTGGCTTCCAGACAACAAAATACAGTCGACGTAACAACCCTGAGTTGGAGAAGAGACGGATTCATCATTGTGATTTCCCAGGTATGAGTGCTTGTTTACTTAAACAATTCTAAGTACGTAACCTACCAAGAATAATGAATGATTTTCGTTTCACTGCCACGCCTCTTCTCATATCTCTTTCTCATATAATGCAGAAGGATCCATTCTGGCGATCTTATCTACACCAGCATTCAAAATGAGCAATTCACTTTGGTCCAGTTTCCTGCCTTGTCCTTGTAACTCTGCACGTTAATCAATTTTACATACTAATCTCACTCCCTTTTGAAGGTTTCAAATGAACTTGCCTCCACCAAGTGAAGTGGATTCCTGACCTTAATGACTCGCTACGTGTAGAAGTTTTTTTTTTCTCATATCACTTTTGTTTCTTTTACCAATTACTTTAAATCTGTGCCGTCTTATCTGCAATCAGTTCAAGACTGGGAACATATTCTCCCTATCTATTCTGTACAGACCTGTCATTAGTAAATTTACCAATGATATTCACATCAAGAATGAATAACTTTTAAACAAAATCACAGAATAGGAACAAGTATCTGGTGCAATTTTTGCTTTATCGACTCCCAGGAAGCAGTGAAGTTAATTGTAGCAGCCTTACTTCTGCTCTAAGAGACTAGGTACCTGTTCAGACTGGTGAATGTATCTGCAATCCTCTTGGTCTGTGTAGCTCAATTTTAAATTGCTTGAAGGCATTTATTATGGCCCAGCTTTGTTGCCAAGTTTTATGGCAATAGTTGAAATTTTGCACGTGAGCAAGACACCAACTTGCATGTAGTCCTTTTTACAAAAATGATTGATGAGCTTGTTAGTTAGTCAACCAACTTACTTCATCAGTTTTGTATACAGAGGCCTTAGATGATTAAAAAACTAGTAGCAACGAACCCCTTGGAGCATATTTGCGATGTTCAACTGCTAATCTGCTCTGTCTCATTAAATTCATTGCTCAAACACTGGGAAATCCATATAATTGCAGCTATTTAAAAACTGAGATAAACAAGCAGTTGGAATTATTCATCAATTTAATGCTGCAGATTGGCCTTGTTTCTCTTTTTTTGTAAAGACTGTTCAGTATCTGTGGCCAAATTTGATGCCTGATTTATCAATTGAGGTTCTGAAGCTGAAAAACCCTAGAACAAACAGTTGTAAAGATATTTCAATGATCTGAAAATAGTCCTATTTATAGTACTTGAAGAGACCGATTCTCAAAGTAACTCAGCAGTTTCATTCTGTGTGGATCCTGAAGTTTGAGGCCTGCAGGTGTACCCTAGAATTATTAAATGTAACAGCTTTTTTTAAAAGCAGGAGGGGCAGATTATAAATCTGAAAAGAAAAAAAACACATTTTAACTGAGATGCATTCTAATGTATTGTTTTCAGGCTGCACCAAAGTTTACACCAAGAGTTCTCATTTGAAAGCACATCAAAGGACCCACACAGGTATGCTGTTTTCCTTGGATATTGCTTTAAGCCATTAAAACAATCATATAGTTGATGCTAAATAAAAACTGAAAGAACTGCAGATGCTGTAAATCAGAAACACAACCGGAAGTTGCTTGAAAAGCTCAGCAGGTCTGGCAGCATCTTTGAAGAGAAATTAAAGTTAATGTGATGCAATACAGTTGATGTAATAGATCGTATTGAACAATTCACTGTTTAAGGATGTGACCATAGAAATGGATCAAGTCTAGCACATTACAGGACTGAGCATTATACTGTGTTCAACTTCTACAAATATAAGCAACTACAGTTGAACTATTACATACTTTGGTGTTCTGGCAATTCTTAGCATTTGCTTGTACAATCTGTTAAAGATGGAACACCTTCATAACTGAATTCATTGTCAGTGTAATGGTTTTAACAATGCGTCTCCCAGGTCCTTGATTCTGGCGAGTTTTCAAATTAAAGAATTTGAGGAATTAGAAGGCCTCAAAACTTGATTCTTTTTCTTGCATTCTTTCCATTTCCCCTTTTTTACTGAGGGTCTTCAATTTTGAAGAAATATGATTCAATTCCTCTAGGACTCTGAACAAAGCTCAATAGTTGTCGTGGACAAAATAAACCTAGCTTACAGCAGAGTTCTAGCAATTATGTAGAAGATACTCAGCCACGGAATCCCAAATAAAAAAAAAATAAGGTGACCACTCATCAGATTTATCACCAGCAAGCAAGTTTTCATGTTGAACTGTATAGATTTCTAAAAAGATTACTTCGGATGGAATCTTAGAGGTCTCAGCAATGTGGGCTGTGGCAAGGTTCGTGGCAGAATCAAGTGAAAATTCCAGCAAGGCCTATCAACATCAGAAACATCTCGTTGCACCTTTTATGCAGTTGCCAAACAGCGAGGCAAGCAGCAACACACAGCCTGTTAAAGGAATTTAAAGTTTGTTAAACACCTTGGCTCAACTTACTTCATTAAAATTCAGGTTCATATCTGACCAAACGTGTCAAACAAGCGAGACATCGAGAACTCTCAACATGGCAGTCAAAGCCAATTTCAGCTTGCCGTCTACTTCAAACCACTTCCATGTTGATGCCTAGTGTCCAGCCAGTCAGGGCTTATTCATTCGACTCCAACCACATACACCTACCATTTGTTGATATTGTCATCTGACATGTTTCTTCAGAGTTCCTAGAAACTGCATTGTCTCCTCTCCACTTATAGTATGTTGATGAGGAAAGTTTGGGAAGAAGTCTCACGAGGTCTCAAATGCAAATCTTCCAAAAAATGTAAATCAACGCGCAATTAGCCAATTAAAACCAAGATTCAGCCCACCATTTTTGTGGAAGCTAGTTGAACGCTATTAAAGTTCCTTCACATTACGCATTGAATGAAACAGGGGAGGGGCATGTCTTTGTGGATTGATGTAAAGCACATCACAGAATTACAAATTACTGCTCATGTTGGGGTTAGGGTGATGAGGAGAGGAAGTTGACAGATTTTCCACATAGGGAGAGTATGCATTGTCTACAGAAGGGAGACAAAAGTATATGATTTGAACAAGATCATCATTGAGACAGAAATGCATGATGCACACAGGACTGTCACTGTGACAACAGTACACAATGGCCTGACATTTACTGGATCTAATGTATGCTGTAAACACATCTTTGTTTATGCCACAGTATTTATCAATTGCTATGACAAAAAGTTGCACTCCAGTTTTCTGAAGAGCTGATTTGCTGAAACTGAAATATAGATATCGGTGTGGAACACAAGCGCAACCAACAAAAGCATATGAAAAGTTTCATTTCCATACACCATTCTTCTGCACTAGACTTGAAATTGGGGAAAGCATAAGTTCTCGCTTCTCTCTTTCATTTTAAAATCTATATTAATTCTGATTACAGTGTTTCTATAGCATTTTAATTTATCCATTCACACAAGAATAGCTTCTGTACTGTTCATTGGATTTTCACAATGAAGTTCTCATAGGGAGTTCAACCTGCAGGAGATTGGAGTGAGCAGAGACCAACCCCTGGTTAAGTGGCCAGAGTCATGATGTATAGATGGAGGTGGTCTTAGCGCTGGATGCCAACTCACTCACTACCAGGATTTCAGAACACTGCAAGATGACCAGAGTTGACAATGCGAGTTACTCATCATGTTATCCTTTTATTCCTATCTACATTGTGCAACAACTATCTCGAAGCAATCATAAAACTGTGCTCAAACAATGTACTCTTCAAACTGAAGTCTGCTTGAGGAGCACCATCACTCTTTCCTGAAACATAACTTGTTCAGAATGCAAAACAGATGTCACCACTACTGCGCCTGCCAGCTTGCTGCTTGAAAATGGATCATAACGATCCTCTGTGGTGACACCGAATGGTAACATCAGTTTTGGAATCAGCGAGTAGGACTTCTCCTCAGGATTCATCGCTCCATTCAATTTTTCTCATAGACCAAGTGCTGCAGGGTGGATACACTTTAGCAACTTCCCATATTCTGGGCATGACCAGCAAGCAGAAGCTTCCCCATTGATGTATGTCAGTGGATTCCAAGTTATTTCTTTTGAGCCCTGCACTTTTGTGAAGCCAGGAGACTGTATAATTGAATGGTACCATCTCTCAGCTTTTACTTTACAAGGACATTCTTTACACGGTGCTTCTTTCTCAGAAGTTCCACATTTGCCATTCATATTAAGTGGATCATTAGTTATGTACTTATTGGACATGGAAAGGGGCATGAATTGGCATAAGAGAAAATGAGGAGCTATTGTGAGTGACTGGAGGCATGAGGTTACATTGAGTTGCACAGAGTGTATGAACAGCCATGGGGATTGGCTGGAGCACTTGAGTATGATCTTTTCAACTTACCTATTTAAAAAATTCCTGAATCCAAACTATGGCTCATGACTCCTGATTACCACAGACCATGAGTCATCCAGAAGCTGGCCTGATCAATGAAAATTGTAGGGAATGAGAAGATTACCACCCCATAATAGAGACAACCAGGTGAGGAACGCAACGTGTAGCACCCTTAATCTGCCATAGCAAAAAACTTAGAGGGACCAGGAATGCAAGTTGGAATCCCAGAATTACCCTGCCATTTGAAATAGCATTGTTGTTGCTGAGGCTGTACCAAAATCTGCCTTATAATTTAACACTAATGACTATTGATCCCTTTAAAGTAAATACTCACCATATTGTCTGAAATTACTTTCCTTGTTATTTTAGTTTATTTGATCTAACCTTCCATTAATTTCATTCAACAACTTTAGGGCTTAGTTGCAATAATATTATTAGTGATACGTATTTTTTTTAGAAAACAATGCCATTTGATCAATCTGTTTTTGGAAGAAATAGCATTAGTGTGATGTTCCAGAATTTTTCTGTTTTGAGTGACCTACTTAGCCATATGAGCCTAAATTGTGAACATGTTCTATTATTCCTTCTAATCTTTAAATAAGTCCTCCTTTGCAGCCTTCCTCTTGTCTCCTTACTGTGTAAACTCATCACAATGTCTCTTACTCCTGAGAACCTCAAGATATTTTGCTCCCTGCTCATTCAGTATTTTTTTACCCCTACATTCTCATGTTTTTCTTCAGAAAAAGGACTACCTAACCACTTTTGATATGTTGGATGTGTTTTCAACTATGCTGATTTCTGGGACTATTAGCCTTGACCCTTTAGCTAGGTTTCTGGTTTTTTTAAATGTTCAGAGCACACACAATGACCTGCCAAGAAAATGGATGTTTCAAGATAAGCTTTATTTAATGTTTTGCTTTCTATCAATACCCCAACCAATATTATGACAAACAAGAAGATACCCAATAGCTGTAGAACAGAAAATATCTTTATTTAAAGTTAGGTCAATAATCTTTCAACAGTCATGACAAGATGACATTCTTCTCATTGTTATAGAAACCAAAAGTCATCAACCAAGATTATCCACAAAGCATATTTGAAACTTCACCGTTTTGTATTGGAGTGTTTTCATTAGCATTAAAGCACAGTTCCTAATCCTTTGACTGCATCAGTCCTCAAAGTCTCCACATGTCCTAGCTTGCTCTTTCGCATCAAGTACAATGCTAGATAAATAAAACCACCCATATACACACCAATCAAATACCAATCAGCATGACTGACATAGCAGATCCCGCAGCAAGTTATTTAAACCTTGTATCATGGCCAATAAAGACAATCCAAAATTGTACGTAAAATCAGGTTCAGGAAGAAATACAATATCCATTTTACGTGTTTAGAAATCGAGCGGAAAATTATGAAATCAACTCAAAAAGTGGCAGAGAGGATTTAAGAGAAAGTAATTGTATAATACATTATTCTGCAGGTTAGAAATTTTGATTTGAGAATTCAATAATATTAATAAAAATTCTTAACATTTGCACAAGTACACACACAAAGAGAGCATGTAAATTTTACATTGACTTCTCCAATTGGAACTTCTGTTCTTACATTGGCAATTCTTCTTTTAGTTGCAATACTCTACATTGTATCCTATTGGTTGTAGGAGTTGCAGCACGACAATCTAAACTCCTTTTGTTAACAAAATGATTGCCTCCAATGCTATATTGAGGTCAACAGCTTTGCCATAATCTTAAGTGCATGATGATCATTCATTTATACACACATGTTCATAATAAAATTGTCAAGTTTCATTGTCTTTTCTGGTTATTAGTCATGTGGAGTACTGACCTCACGATTATCATCAATCAGACTAGAAAAACAAAACAAGAAATTTTCCATGTTTACCTGACAGCGTTCAATCTGTACATCTAATCAAGAAGCATTAAAAGAGGTGGCTGCTTTTAATAACTTATCCATCAGATCTTTCACCTGGCACCTAATGCAACTTGCCAGCCCCACTCCCATTTTTGAACTGTTCCATGCTTACCTTAGGTCCAGGCCACTTCAAACTGCAATCTCATCCACCCAATCTTTTTTGTGAATTCCTTTATCCATTCATGAGATATGAAGGTTGCTGGCAAGACCAGTGATTGTTGTCCATTAACAGTTGTCCTTTGGAAGGTGGTGGTGAATTACCTCCTTAAACTGTTCAAATCTACATGGTCAAATGTACTTCCACAGTACTAGTAGGTGGGGAATTCCAAAATTTTGAGCCATCAGCGATGAGGCAAGTCAGCTGGTGTGTGACATGGAGGGGAGTTTACTGGTGGTGTTCCAATACCCTGCAGTCCTTGTCCTTCTAGGTGATAGAGGTCAAGGGTTTTAGAGATGCTGTTAAAGACACCTTGGCAAATTTGGAATGGCAGATTGTGTAAATGACAGACACTATGTCCACAAAATGCAAATAGTGCAGGGACATTGCCATGAGTGTATGTACTAATTATAATAGTTTAATGATACTCATAGAAAATATGTTGCAGTACTCAATATTGTGCAATTGAGAGAAGTAGGTCATTTACTGCAGGTTCGCAAGTAAATCATTCATCAGCCCATTAGGATGAAAGAGACAGTTTCTCAATCCAGTTGGTCACTCTATTGTCATTTTACATTCCGATGCTCTTATCCCTACTTTGGTTATAGCCTTCTAAATAAAGGAATGATTATCCATGATGGAAAATGGCCAGGGACAGCTGCTGCACCTGTTCCAGGCAGCAGCAGCGAGGTAGAAGTGAGGTGAGGTGAGGCCGAAGAGTCACCAGCAGAGAGGGGTAGCTACTCTCCATCAGCCCCAGTGTCCACTTTCCTCTTCTAGAGATCTGGACCACACCCTGGGCCCTAACTTTAGGCAGACTTTGAAAGACTGGCTGTGCTGCTTTCTCTTGCTTCATAATTATATAGAGAGCTGCTTCACACTCTTTACAACATCTAGAGTTAGTATTTAGGGTAACTGGAGAGACGGTTGGGCCTCTTAAAGATCAAAGAGGTCATCTTTGTGTTGAACCCCAGGATATGGAAGAGATACGAAATTAATATTTTCCTCAATTTTTACTGTGGAGAAAGAAATGGAGTCTAGAGAATGCAGAGAAATAAACTTTGATGTTTTAACAGTGCACATTACAGAAGAGGAAGTTCTGGAGGTCTTAGAGAATATAAAGATAGATACATCTTCGGGACCTAATCAAATGTAATCAAATGTATCGCAGTATGTTGTGGGAAGTAATGGAGGAAATTACAAGACCACTTGCAGAATTATTTGCATCTTCTATAACTAAGGGTGAGATGCCTGATGACTGGAAAGTGGCTAATGTTGTATCTTTGTTTAAGAAAGGTTATAAGGAGAAACCAGGGAACTGTAGACCTGTGAGTCTGACTTCAGTTGTAGGTAACTTGTTGGAGGTGATTATAAAAGATAGGATTTATGGACATTGGTGAGGCCTCTTTTGGAATACTATATCCAGTTGTGGTCGCCCAGTTATAGGGAGGATATTATCAAGCTGGAGAGGGTTCAGAAGAGATTTACCAGGATGTTGCCAGGTATGGAGGGTTTGAGTCATAGGGAAAGGCTGGATAGGCTCAGACATCTTTCACTGGAGCGTAGGAGATTAAGAGGTGACTTGATGGAACTTTATAAAATAATGAGAGATATAGATAGAATTGACAGTAGTTGTCTTTCTCCAAGATGGGGGATTTCAAGAATAGGGGACACATTTTAAGGTGAGAGGAGAGAGATTTAAAAAAGACGTAAGAGGCAATTTTTATATACAGAGGGTGGTTCACATGTGGAGTGAACTTCCTGATGAAGTGGTGGATGTGAGTCCAATTACAGTGTTTAAAAGATATTTGGATGGATACATGAATAGGAAAAGTTTGGAGAAATATGGGCCTGGAGCAGGCAGGCGGAACTAGTTTAGTTTGGGATTATGTTCGGCATGGACTGGTTGGACCAAAGGGTCTGTTTCTACGCTGTATGACTCTATGACTGTAGGTACAAGCACCTCCCTACTCATAAATTACAACAACTGCATCCTCAAAATGTTGTCCTCTCTCCTTCGAACTGAAACTGTGGTAAAATTAAACAGCTCTTCTGGGCAGCACTGAGCAAGGAGGTCACTGTGGAAGGCTCAAGCGATCAAGTGGCCCTGCGTATGTCTCTGCTGCCTTTCATGTAAACTTCTTCCAAAACATTAGGGAAGTTCAAAAGCCAGAAAACCAAAGTTCTGATAACTATCTTTAAATGTCTCTGTTATGCTTTTGTTTTGACCTGCTGTGCAACGCAGTGAAAACTCTCCACAATGTAAAAAGCGATGAACCTACAACACTGGCAGCATTACACATTGTTTCTTGACTAGGCACTATGAATGTGACAGAGATATCTATACAAGAAAAACATTTTACTCAATTTGACACAACAGGTATATTCATTCTTTGCCTCACTATACTTCAGTTCAACCTGGTGACTTACAGCACAAATGTTTTGAACTCCATATTTGGCAGTGCAGAGAATGCCTTGCTCTCATAGTTGTGATAAATCAGGACATTGTGTCAAACAATGCACTATTTAAAATAACCTGAAGCACATTTAAGTGCATGGTCAGCTTCGGGTTGCAGCTTCTTTGCTGGAGTAATAATCAAGTCTCTTTTAATTCTGATGCCAGTATCTGATACCATTTGAAAAAAAGCAAGTTTCACCACAGAGGTACTCGAAGGTTGCATTGATTAAAACAGTACATTCTATATGCAAGTCTGTCAGTGTTCACTTCTTCAGAGTGCTGTTGAAATATGTTTGGGAAACCTGCTAAACCAGATTTCTTTTACCTCATTCATGCTATTTCAGGCAATGCTGTAATGTCAATGAACTGTTGACACTAAGGAAACAGGAGTCGATGTGCTTTGTGGAAACCCCCACTCATCTGGAATAGGAGCCCTGAGTACCTCACATTTATTCTGTTTTTACTCGTCTCAGTGTGCTACATTGTTCCTGTCGCACAAATGTTTAAAAAAAACTTGCTCGGAAAATTGATCACAAGCCAATAGGCAAACTAATGGTGCATTGGGATAGAAACTGCTTTCACAATACCTCAGGTTACTTTCTGATAATCCCTCATCAGTGGGAAGTGGGAAATCTGCAGAGAGTAGCAGCAATTGCAGCAAACCTGAAAACAAACCTCAAGTGTGCCTATGTTAGTGGGGAGGGGATGGAAGTAGGGAGAGCAAATCCCTCTTAGGAAACTTTAGATGTGCACAATTTTCATTACTCACGCAGTGTTCTGTTTGTTGTAAAACAAAGTGAAAGGCGAGATTTTAATGGGGGAAGGTTTCTGCACGGTTAACCCTGAATAAGAACTCTAAGAACAGGAGTTATGGATTAGTTCATACCCCTGGAATTAGGAAACCACCTCTCAGAAATCTCAACTCAAATGAATTCATACAAGACCAAAAAAAAATCAGAAAGTGTTGGCGTCGCAACAGCTCAGTCAGCATCAATAAATCATAAAAATTTACAGTACAGAAGAAAGCCATTCAGTTTGTCTTTGTTTACAATGGTTCTTTAAAAAGCAGCCATGCCTGGTTTTCCATTCTTGCTTTTTTACTTTAGGTTCTTTACTCTCAAGTACTTGTCCACCTCAACTTCAAAATGATTTATACCATCAGTTTTTGTGGTGAGAGAATAAAGTTATGCTTTCCTGCTTCAGAAATGACAAAATTGGAGGACAGATATTTTATACCATCAGAAAAACTGGTGAGGTAATAAATGCATGAGAGCAAATACACATATAGCCACACACATCATGGACAATGCAACTGAACAGATCCCGAGAAGAAATTAGACAAACAAATCTTTGTTGGGTGAAAGGTTCAACTTTTGTTTAAAAATAAGGCAATACTCAAGCTCCAACAGCATCCAATCCACAATGAATTGTAAGGTCAGGGCTACAAGAGAAATATATTAGTACATATATTAGGAAAGGAAAAGGAAAGGAAAGATTTTGATCAGAATATTTGAGAAAAAGTGTGTAATCAATGTGTTGGCCTAACATTTTTTTCTTTACAGGTGCACATACTTTAATTTCCTTTTAAATTGACAAAGGGGTTATGTTGTAAGGATGAAAACAGGCACGGAGTGGGTGCTGTGCTAATAAGTTACACCTGATCGATAGTCCGGTGCTAGCCTCCAATTTGGGACTACAGGTAGTTCTGCTATAATGCGCGTTTCGCTAATGCAAATTGGCTGTAATGCAATTGAATGAATAGTGGACACAGTTTGGATAGCGCAAACTTTCTGCTGTACAGGTATAGCAATTTTCAACAGCTATTTCCCTATAACGCAATTTTCAATAGTGCGATTTTCTATAGCATGAGGTCACACAAGAATGCAACTATTGCATTAAAGGAGAATTACCTGTAATTGATGATTATCATGATTTAAACAGACCTGGAGACATTGTAACAGACTCTTGCCAGTCCTGAAGCCCGTAAGGAATGGGAACGGGAGTAGGCCATTGGGCCACCCAAGTCCACTCCACCATTCAGTAGGATCATGGCTGATCTGACATTCCTTACAACTACATTCCTGTGTTTTCCTTGATTCTATTTCAGCTTTAAATATACATACTGACTCTTCCCCATAGCTCTTTGTGGCAAGGAGTTCCAAAGACACTCAACTACCAGAAGAGGTTCCTCTTCATTGCTGTCTTAAGTTGGTGCCCTTTTATTCTGAAACTAGGCTATCCCGCAAGTGGAAACATCCTCTCTGCATTAACCGTGTAAAGCCCCTTAAGAATCTGATATTTTTCAATGAGATTACCCCTCTTTTAAACTTCAGTGAGTAGAATCCCAACCTGTTTAGCCTTTGCTGACAAGACACCCGCTCCAAGAGGGGGTCTTGTGCTGCAGTGGTAGTGTCCCTACCTCTGAACCAGGAGGCTTGGGTTCATGTCCCACCTGCTCCAGAGGTGTATAACAACATATCTGAACAGGTTGAATTGAAAAATAGGTTAATAAAAAAGACAATCACTCCATACCGGGCGTTATCTTCGTGAACCTCCCTTGAACCGCCTCCAATGAAGTAATATCATTCCTTAAATCAGGGCACCAAGACAGTTCAGAATTAATTGTTGTGAATGAATTTAGCTTCCACTCATCTACTACCACTGAAGGAATGGAATATGGTGGCTGATGCACAACAAAATGTTGTAGGATGGCAGCAAGGAATGTCCTGTACCTACAAAAGGGGATGGTGAAAGGAACCCACTCTCATTCCTGTAGCAGATGATAATGTTGTACTGGCCCTCATCTCATTCCATTCTGCCTCCAAAACATGGGTGTTATGCAAAATTGCTGCGATCAAGCATTCGCTTTCTGTTGGTGACTTCTTTAAGCTCTCTGATAAGATAAAGTAGCACAGTATTCCTGAGGTGAGGGGTTCTCAGAATTTCCAGGAAGAATATCGGGAAATCTTGACAAAATGATCAGAAAGTCTCTAATGTGTCTCAAAGGCCTTCATCAAAGGCCAAGTAACAATTTAAACATTGAAAACTGAACATGGCTCTAAATAATCCCTGAAATTCTCAACAGCAACCTGCTTCCTCCTGTTCGAAGGCCACTGATGGGGAGGGTATTAATTGAAGTATTAGCCTCCACAGGTTTCTGTAGGGAAGCTGCCTGAATGATCACTAAGACTCAGTTTGACAACTAAATTGCCAAACAGCATTTGAACGATCTTCTCGGCAGCTGAACTTAGAACACACTTCACCCTCTTTACCAAGGTCATGCGTTGCACTAAAGGAGAGCTGAATCAATATTGGAACTCAACACTCCATCTTAATGAACTCAAAGTCTCCTTAGCACTTTTAATATGTAGTTAAATTGCTGCTATATATGTAGAGTCACTGGTTGCTTTTCAACTCCTGTGTTGTCAGACAACCTCAGATTGCTGCCAACTTTCTCAAGATCCTTATGGTTGTCTGCACTCCTCCCTTCAGACCCAAATTCCCAACTGATTAAAGGTCCATTTTTCCTTCCTGCGAAAACTAGTGAATTTCATGATGTTCTCTGCTTGTTAGCAGTATGTTGATGAAAACAGGCTTCAAGATTGCTTGGGCCTCATGCCGTTTCTTGTATTAGTGAATAAATGTCGAATATAGTGGCTCAATAAAGAAGTTTGCAGCTGATACAAAAATTAGCCATATGGTTGATGTCGGGGAGGAATGGTTTAGACTGCAGTAAGATATGGTCTGATCAGTTGATAAGTGCTATAAAGCGGAGATGCGTTCTGAGAGCATAGAGAATTCTGTGAGAGCCAGTGATTTTCTCTTTAGCTGATGAGTTGTTAACTCTATTAGATGGCAGTTGCAACAATAAGAAAATTGAAAATAGATTTCAGTCTAGAAAAGAGATAATGTGTTTTGGGACGTGCAGCGAGGCAAAAGAATGCAGAACAAAAGGGAAGTTATTGAGTAGTGTGAAGGAACAGTGGATTGTATATCACGGAGTGTTAAAGTAACAGGACAGCTCCTTGAGGAGCTATGGTATATAGCATAGTTTCCTTTATTAGCCAAGCCATAGCAGAGGAGTTACAAAACTGTATTAAAAGAACTTGTTAGACCACAGCTTAACGTCTGCATACAGCTGTGATCAAATTACAAGGAAGATTGATGTATGAGAGAAAATACAAAAGAGATTTGCATGGTCATTGCCAGGAGTGGAAAAATTGGATAGACTGGGGTTGAGTTTGGAACGGAAGAGACTGAGATTGAGATGTATAAAATCATTAGGGGCCTAAATGAATGGGGAAAATCTATTTACCTTAACAGAGGGGTTTTTTTAAACAGAGTATAAAGATTTAAATTAATTAAAGTAAGGGAGAGATAAGGAAGCATTTTTATTCACCGAAAGAATGGCAGAGGTCACTGTCTGAAAGAATCATAGAATCCCTAAACTGTGGAAGTAGGCCATTCAAGTCTTCAAGTCCAAAGCAACCCTCTGAAGAACGTGTGTCCCTGGCGCTGTGAGATAGTAGTGCTAACCACTGTCTCAACAATAACAGCAAAAACCAGAAGTTGCTGGAAAAGCTCAACAGGTCTGGCAGCATCTGTGAAGAGAAAATCATTCGCATTAACATTTCAGGTCTGGTGACCCTTCCTCGGAACGTGCGTGTGTGCTAACCACTGTGCCACCCTAAGGGTGGTGGAGACAGAAACTCTCAGCCCACTTAAAAATCATGTGGGTTTCCAATTGATGAACCAGTTCTGATAGAGTTGCAGACTGAGTGCAGGAATCTTGGATTAGGTTTAGTACCTCTTTGTCGACTAGCACAGACATGATGGACCAAATTAATTTCTTCTGTGTTATTACATTTTTATAGGGTTTCTGTGAGGTGGGTGCATAAATGTAGATGCATTTCATGGCGATATTTTTACAGGAGTTGCTTTATTTCCAGCAATAAACAATGGCTTATATATTCTCTCACTGCAAGACTAGTCACTGTAGTACTACATGTGCAGTGTACAAAATTGGTTTCATGCACATGCAGATGCTAAGACAATCTGTTATATGCATTATACTGAAAATAGCACATTAAGCCAAAACACATTTGATACATTGAAAGATTTTTATGACTGGTATTAATTTCAGGTATAATATCCATTTTTAATGAAATAGAAGCTGTACATTGTAACACAGAATATTATTTTGATCTCTGGAATTTAGCTTCCATGGATTTTTGGCTGTCATTATTATTGGCCCATAGCCATAAAGTTTAAGTTGCAAACTTAGCATTTTAAAGATAATGTACATGCACAAGTTTGGAAAAAAAATTATATTGCATCCTTGCTTTGAATTTTGTTTCACAATATTAGCAGGTTAAATTCAGAGCAAAAGGTTGATCACATTTAATTGAGAATGCACTTCTCATTTTTGTGATAACTCAAGGAAAAATAGAATTATTATTAATGGCATTCTGGACGCATAAATATTAATGTTGCTTTTAAATAATGAATGAATTTACTGCTTATGGAACTAGTAATTGTACAGGTAACGATCAAATTCCATATATTTTCTTCTACAAATTTTTACATCTATCTGCACGGAGCAGTTAGTGTTATCAGTTAGAGTCAACATCTATGGAAACCTATCAAAAGGTGCTAAAAGCTCTAATTAACCTAAAGAATTCCCAGGTGAATGGGAAGTTGCTAACGACTTTGTGGGCACCAAACGAAGCCTAGAACCTCTCTCGAAATCAGTGAACAGCTCTTAATCACATTGATAAAGCACGGCCCAAGAAACAAAAGCTGAATCCTGTTCTTTTTGCAATACTTTTGCCCTTAGATTTGGTCCTGCCCAAAAGAATCAACATATGCAAGAATGCAGAGTTCAAACAGATCCTGCTGCAATTAGAAAATTGTTTAGCATTACAGTCATCAGTTTCTATTATGCTATTGTACTGTTATTTGCATCAATGATCACATTCTATTTGTTTTGCTTCATAAGTACATGATTTGTGGAGGTGCAAGACAAGGGCTGCCATTCAACCATTCCAATTTAATGGAATCTTGATTGAACAACTGGTGGAAAGCTAGATTCTCAACTTTAAAAAATCAGAAGTACTTTGCTGTTATTGGGCAACTGCTGCAGTTGCCTGGTAAAGCTTGGAGGGGGTAAGAGGAATAGGTAGGAAGAGAATTCATGGTGGGTCAGTTATACAACCCATACTGAACACGTATCTCCTATTACAAAATGGAATTGATAAGAGCTTTGGATAAATTCCCTAATCCTCAAATAAGAAGTGATTGCTTTTGCGTATGTTAATAGTATCAATGTAAAAGGAAAATCAAAATCTAGGAAATCTTTTGAGAGATGCCGAATTTGTGCTTACGTGGCAAACAGTTTCAATGCAATCAGCTATGAACATGAGATAAAAGGTACTGCAGATGCTGGAGAATCCGAGATAACAAGCATGGGGCTGGATGAACACAGCAGGTCAAGCAGCATCATAGGAGCAGGAAAACTTGACGTTTCAGGCCTAAACCCTTCGATTTTTTCTGATGAAGGGTTTAGGCCCGAAACGTCAAGTTTTCCTGCTCCTATG
>JAHRHZ010000267.1:26133993-26166642 GCA_024137785.1 Ginglymostoma cirratum | reverse complement strand
GAAACGTCAAGTTTTCCTGCTCCTATGATGCTGCTTGACCTGCTGTGTTCATCCAGCCCCATGCTTGTTATCTCAGCAATGAACATGATTGCTTCAATATAATTTCACCATTAAAATAGTAACATTACTATTTCAACAACTTGTATTGTTTTACACTTTTCATTTCCAAAATGATCACTGGAATCTTCTGCCCTTCTGGTGACTAATTTGATGGTGGGACAGGACATTCAATAAGACGAGGAGGTGGTAGGTGAGGATGCATCTCCACACATTAAAACTGTGGTCAGCCTTCCTGCTCTGCTACAAACTGCAGCCTTTAAACAGCTGATTAATGCCCACTTAAGACCCTCACTCCACCCTGCTGGTATTAAGTCAGAGCTAATGAGGGTTTGGTATACATGGAGTACAACAAACAAACTGTGCAGGATTGCCTGTGGGCTTCCAGAGTGTGCCTCGATCAAAGGCACCCACTGGCTGATCAGGAGATCTGGCAAGAGGAAAGGTGGAAGCCCCACTGAGAACCATAATCTGCCCTTACTGCCAATGACTCCTCTCCCCGACCCCCATTCTGTGACTTCCTTACGTCATTGCTAACCTGTTGTCTGAACTTGTAGGCCTTGGGTGGGTGTTTTACCGGCAAGAGCCACTGCCTCCCCAGTGACACTGCTGTTCAATAACATTGCCAGGCTCCAACTGGCTAGAAATTCTCAGTGGATGTGGCCTTCAGTCTTGGTGTCCTTGTTGCTGGGAAAAACTCACCACTGTCCTGTAACGTTCCAGACTGCTGTATGACATGGTAGATCTTCCTAGTAAGAGACAATAAGCGGACATGCCTGAGTCTCTGTAAACAACCAAGAACCCCTTGGGTGGTATCCTCAAGATTCTGGCCAATGTTTCAAAAGCACTTTGTATTAAAAATAAATGTCCAAGAAAGGGAAGGAGATATTTGAATGTCATGGTGAAGCAAAGATATTATCATAGAGAACGGCTCTGACTGCAACGGCAGAGCGACCTGCCAGCGAATTGCAGTAGCTACCATTAGTGAGCAGAATGGGTGCAGGACAATGGATACACCAGCGTTGATGGAATGAGAAATGTGCGCAACAAGATAGCTTTCTAATGTTTTCGAGAAGATTTGTAGCTCGGGTTGTGGATGAGCTTGTAGACATGTTCACTGAGCCGGTGAGCTTGGTTGCAAACATTTCGTCACCCTGCTAGGTAACATCGTCAGTGCACCTCCGATAAAGCATTGGTGTTCTGTCCCGCTTGTTATTTATATGCCTTGGTTTGCTGGGGTCGTTGGTATTATGAAATACCAGGCCTCCAGGAATTCCCTGGTGTGTTTCTGTTTGGCTTATGTGATTATGGATGTGTTGTCCCAGTCAAATCCGTGTCCCTCATTGTCCGTGTGTAGTGAGACAAATGAGAATTGGTCATGTCCCTTGGTGGCTAATTGGTGTTCCTATATCCGTATTGTTAGTTTTCTTCCAATTTGGCCTGGGTAGTGTTTCTCACAGTCGTTGCATGGTATTTTGTGTATTATCCAAGTTTTGCTGGTTTTGGGTATGGGATCCTTTACGTTTGTCAGTAGGTGTCGTAGAGTGGTTATTGGTTTGTGGGGTCCCCTGATACCTAGGGGTCTGAGTGGTCTTGTGGTCATCTCTGATATGTCCTTGATGTATGGTAGGGTGATTATTGAGTCTGGTCATGTTGTGTCTTCCTGTCGTGGTCTGTCTTGGAGGCAACAGCAGATTGTGCTTTTCGGGTATCTATTCCTTTTGAAGGCTCTGTATAGGTGCTCCTGTTCTGCTCTGTGTAGTTCTTGGTTGATGTAATGTGTTGTGGCTCATTCAAATAGTGTCCTGATGTAGTTCCGTTTGTGGGCGCTAGGGTGGTTGCTCGTGTAATTGAGTATCTGGTCCATATGTGTGGTCTTTCTAGATACGCTAGTCTGGAGCCCCCCATTTTTTTTGTGTTCTACCATTGTGTCCAGGAAGGGTAGTTGGTTACTGTTCTCTCCTTCTTTCGTGAATTTTATCCCGGTAAGGGTGTTGTTTATGTGTCAGTGGGTTTCTTCTGGTTTTGTGCATTTAATAATCACAAAGGTGTCATCTACATATCGGACCCAAAGTTTGGGTTGTATAGTGGGGAGTGCTGTTCATTCTAACCTTTGCATTATTGCTTCTGCAATCAGTTCTGATACTGGGGATCCCATTGGTGTTCCATTGATTGGTTTGTATATGCTGTTGTTGAAGGTGAAGTGGGTTGTGAGTCACAGATTTAGTAGTTTCATGGTGGTGTCCTTATTGATTTTGTTGGTGTCCTGGGGTGCCTGCCTACTTGATTCGTCCAGTAGTGTGGCAATTGGCTAGGTCGACGTTTATGGATGTAAATAGTGTTGTTACGTCGAAGGATATCTTCATCTCGTCCTCTTCTATCCTGGTGTCCTTGATGATGTTGAGGAATTCTTGGGATGAGTGGATGGAGTGGGCAGTGTTGTCAACTAAGTATTTCAATTTCTGTTGTAGTTCTTTGGCAAGTCTATGTGTTGGTGTATCTGGTAGTGAGACAAATGCGTCTCAGGGGACTCCTGGTTTGTGTACCTTGGGGAGTCCATAAAATCAGAGTGTGTTGCATCATTCTGGTTTCATTTTTTTTGGTAATCTGTCTTGCTGATTTTACTGAGGTATTTGTGCAGGAAGTATAGTTGTTCGCAGGTCACGTTCAGTCAGATGGCATTTGTTTCCCGTAGGGCAGTGGAAACAAGGGACCTCTCGTGAGCAGAGCTGCAGACTGTAACACTTAGAAGCAGCTGTGAACGGTTGAGTATTCGGCTAAGAATTAGAAGAGTTAATATTTGAGGTGAAAATCTACATGAAGTAGGGTTGAAGCAGCAATGGTGAAAATGTATTGGGAAGAGATTTCAAGGATCTGGGAGGAAGAGATTTTTTTAACAGAAAAATATATGAAGGAAACCATTGATTTGATTTGATTTTATTCAATTGACTTATTGTCATGTGTACCTAAATACAGTGAAAAGCTTTGTTTACAAGCAGTATAGGCAGGTCATAGCAAGCAAGAACAAACAGATCATAGGGTGAGAACAGAGGCATATAGATTAGATTGTACAGGGCATGCGCTAGGCAAGATCAACATTAGCAACCTCAGCACTGTTTGGAGTTAGAGAGTCCATTCATCAGTCTAAAAACAGCCTGGAAGAAGCTGTTCCTGAACCTGCCTAACTTGGCTCATCGTAATATGGTTTGCAATCTATTTGCAACTCATGTAATGTTCCAAAATATCTAGTCTCTGGCCTGCTATTCATCATTACTGCAACTACTGATCTGCTTAATCTCCTCCCTATGCTATTAGATCCCATTAAAACCATTATTTCTTCTCACCCTGGCCATTCTCTCGTGTGCAGCCCTCATTTTGCCTTCCCTTAACTTCAAAGGACTCAGATCTCATTACCAATGGAGAACACCAGACTTAAATATGCATTGTTTGATCTGGCTGCATAGTGTAAAACCTTAGAGCAGATTCTGGTCCCCTTTGCCAAAGCTCCTGTTCCAGCATTATCCAGGAACACAACAGTAACCCCAGGATTCTCTTCTTTACTACAAACCAACTTGTTATTTCCAACTCCCGTGTCTCCTCCATTATCATCCCCAACAATAGATGTAAGGAGGTTGTGGACTTCTTCGTTATTCCTTAAAACTAATTACTCTGACCAAGCTTGAAGTCATCTGATATCTACTTATGTGGCTCCTTGTCAAAATTAAATTAATAATGCTCTTGTCAAGCTATTTCAGATGTTTTACAATGTTCAAAGTGCTATATAAATGCACATTGTTGGTTAAAATTTGGGCAATGAATTGAAGTACATGTTCGAATTACCATATTGGGAAAAATAGACTATTGTGAGGAGATAATAAGGTGTAGAGCTGGATGAACACAGCAGGCTAAGCAGCATCAGAGGAGCAGGAAGGCGGACGTTTCGGGCCTAGACCCTTCTTCAGAAATGTTTTGCCTGCAGTCTTTCACCACAATGCCAAACTAATTTGATAAAACCCTCGCTACCCATGCACAGAGAACATTAAAGTTAATATTAGTTGTGCTATATATAAAATGTTTCAAAAATAAAAATATTTCCATATTTGAGTGGAGAAATAGATACCAAAAAAACTAAAACCATGTTTAGATTATGTATCGTTTATAATTAAGCCAATAGATATTAAAAATGAAACTCACCTGATCTTTTACAGCTGATAGTAAAATATATTACTGCCAAGAAGTGTTAAGTTGAAGGTTCAGTCCACACTCATGATCTCTTACTGTGAATTTACATAGTGAGATTGAGGTCATCCGTAATTGTCATTGTTTGAACAAGAACACTAACTTGTGTGAGAGAGATGGTTATTGCTTTATACTACATTCTATAAGCATTAAACTGATCAGTTTCCAAATTTTGTACAGCACTCTTTTTGGATTCAGGACAGGAATGGTAGAGGGTGTTCATTGTACTCGTGACAAAGATGATAATTATGGAGGGTCCATAACACAGTGTGGCTTTGTTCTATCTTTCTGTTAAAACTATAGTGAAGTTGAACTAGCTAATCCAACACCGGTTCAGATTAGTTTCATATTCATGGTTGAGTGTGTTCTTTACATTTTACCTAGGCAACACTAGTCTGTAGATAGCATATAGAAAACCGCCTGGGAACATGACTAAAACGAGCAGTTGTGTTTAATAACTTAGACACAACAATAGAGATCATGCTTTTTTTTGTGAAAGTTTGCTTTTTAATAAAACCTTTCAAATGATTTTACTTAAAAACTAAAAAATTTTAATTCAAAATCTGTCCTACATTATCCAGTGTAAGAATGCAAAATCTTATAATTCATCTCATTATGAGTGAGAAATATATCCTCGAGGATTGACTACAGTTAATCCTAAATATTTAATATTCCCACACACTTTCAAAGTTTTTCACATTTAAAAGTTCAGAGATATGCATCTCTTAGTATTTGACAATGCTATATCAAAAATTCAATTTTTCCAAATCTCAATCGAGCCAAACCTTCTGCCTGCTTCAGACAGGGTAGAGCAGCCAGGAAGCCAACTGCAGACACACTAGTCTTAAAGCATTCCAAACCTGATGATTATCCATAGAGGATTAACCTAGCTAAAAATATTCAGAATTCATTCTGAAAGGCAAGATCCTGTCACCTTCAACAAATTTGGTGAGTGACAACTAAAGTGATCTACAGCAAATACTGGGACATGGGGCACATACACTTCCAAAAGACTTCCAATAAGTTCTACTTAAGTAATAGGTTACTAACCAAACTCAATCTTTCAGGAATTCAGAGTAAACCATGGAAGGAATAAGAAACTGACACGGGGCAGAAAGCAACAAGTGTTCATCTGATGAATTGTACAAGGGTTGGTGGGGGAGTTAGGGGTTGGGGGAGCGAGGTTCGCTTGACAATGGGATACCTTGGGGCTCATTATGGGAATCATTACCATATGAATTTACATTAACAATCTAGATTCAGAAAATTAATGTGCAGGGTCAAATTGCAAATCACACCAAACTGGATCGGGCAGAGGAAATGAGACACAGATAAGAAATTACAGTATGAATCAGACCAAGTACGAAAGTGGGCTCATCAGTGAGGAATGAGATTTATTGCAGATAAATGTAAAGTAATATATGTGGGAAACAAAAACAATGATATGCATATTCCATAAATGGAGCTGATACTGTTAGAAAATTGAGTTGAAGGAGACAAGGGAGTCTT
The DNA here is from genome assembly GCA_024137785.1 of Ginglymostoma cirratum. Taxonomy (NCBI): domain Eukaryota; kingdom Metazoa; phylum Chordata; class Chondrichthyes; order Orectolobiformes; family Ginglymostomatidae; genus Ginglymostoma; species Ginglymostoma cirratum. Next base: position 26,160,837 of record JAHRHZ010000267.1, on the reverse strand, counting down.
ACAGATTCAACACCACATATGTCTTTCAGATGAAGAACAGCAATCAACAGAACTAATAGAATGTTGTATTATCCAGTCGATAAAGGAAGTATTAGTTACATTAGGCTGAATTTTATCAGAAATTGATTGTGTAATTTTTGTAACGTTTCATGGAGGATTTTACTCCACGAGACCTAGCATGTTTTCTCATGTGATCATCCCAAACTCACCTCATAACTACCTACCACACCACTAGTATACCACAAATTATCTGATGCTAGCTCAATTCTCCCTCTCACCATAGGTATAAGTACTTGACACTGCTGGGACTTCCTTGGGATTCCTGGCACTAGCACCATGCTTAAAAGGCTATTGTACACCTAGTCAAGTGCTGTCACTGTGGAGCTGTCCTGTATGATTTGTGACATAGGGCCTGGATATGGCAGAAGAGGAGAAATTAGTATGCTGTTTTGTAGACAAAGACATGGAGGCCCTGGTAGATGCATGTGCTGAGAGAGGCATCCTCTTCCCCAGAATCAGTGGCAGAGGCCTGGACACCCAGTCCCTGCCAGTCTGGTCCAAGTTTGCCAGCCTGGATAATACAGTCTCAATTATCTGTGGGAACCCCAGCAGTGTAGGAGAAAGGTTAATGACCTTCTCTGCTCCAACCATCTAATACCACCATTTTCTCTCTGCAAGCTCACACTCACTCCATCACTGCTACTGCATCCACCTCCCTTCAAAGGATCATACTCAACCGCTCTCACTGTTGCATGCAACATTTTACCTCACTTGCTCTCTCCAATTCTAACTCCCCACGCTACGAATCCTGCGTGACCTCTGTGCTGCCCTGTTATTCATTTGAGACACCTCATGACCTTTCCCCAAACTGCAGCAGCAACAGCTGTGCCATCCACTTTCATCTTACTCAGTCTCTCCCTTTCTCTCATTCTAGGAGAAAACAACCCACAGTATGTCAGAGAGAGTCCTGGAAAGACTATGGTGGGAATCACAATACTTGTCTTCTCATCACCAAGCAGAGAATCTTGTCTGTGACCAGCCTAAGCCCCTAGAATGATACTGGAACCTGTTATCGAATTACTGTACCAAGAACCCCTTCCTGAGATGTGTCTCCCCAAATGTAACTGAAGACTGCCCTCATTCGATTTTGATACATGGCTATTTGCTTGAAGCACAGACGGTGCATTTGATCCATACATGGCTGGTATAGGGTGCTGGTTTCAGATTGACATAACAGTGCCACAGAGCAACATGTACATCCTGTTAACTGATGACTGCTGGCAACCATAACAAGCTGCCTAGTTTTGTGTTTGCGCTAAAAGGCAACACAAGATAGAGGTATTGTGAGCCCGTTAGCTCTGGCTGAGGGGACACACTGTAAAATGGCAAGGCAAGGACAGAGATAACTTGAGCATCTAAGTTGGCTCAAAGTGAATGAGTAAGGAGCCCTAAGATGCAGCCTGATCCAATCCATTGATTGGGTACCTGTCCCTGCATGCAAAGTGTTCTTGCAACAGCATTATAATGAGAATGCTGGTGTGCTCCAAAGTCCAACATTAAAACATACTGGAAGTGTGTTAGAGATGTGCCATGATGATGCAGTGAAACCGACAAATGCTGGATGCCAAGGTTCCTGGATGAGGTGCATGCAGTTGCTCTCCTTGGAGAGTGCTCTATAATCATTATTTTAAAATAAGTTTTAGAAACAGTACAAAGATGTACTGGTTCAAGCTATAGAAGATAACTTTAGGATGTCAGGAGAGTCTTCTTCGCACAGGCATCAAAAACAGCTGAAATAAAGTTCAAGATGGAGTACTGGAGGCAAAAGTTTTGGAATTGTTGAGAAACTGTAGGAGGCTACAGTGATGGGGGCTGGGGTGGGGGTTTGGGTTAGTTGTGGGTGGGCAAATATGCAGTGCTGCACTAATTTCTTTGAATAGATCCTTTGGCTGTCTGCAACAATCATCTTTTTACTAGTACTATCATGAGTTTCAATTTCCCCAAGTAGATCAGGAAATTGTGTATTATTTTCACTATATTCACTTCTATGCTGTGGAGAGAAATGAGCCAATTCAATACCAGTGCTGTAGCAACAAGAGAATATCATTTCTAATTTAACTCAGTGAAACTTGGCCTTCTAGTCCCTATAATTAAATAATCATTGTCTCATAACCAGGCTTTTTAGAGCTGATAAGTTGTCATTGAATTTAATAAGAGCTGCACCTTCTACTAATGCAGCAAAGTCATTGGTTAGAAATGAAAGGAAGGACAGCCTATAATTTCTAGTAGAGAAGGGGCCAACCTGCAACCCCAATCCTTGGCAATCAGCCATGATGCCAGGTAACTCAGTTCTGTTTACATTTACATCTCTCTGCTGCTTTGCCCTTTATAGATGTGGTGGTAATTTTGGAAAAGGGATTTTTGAGCACTATTATCTTGATGATTATTGATGAATAAGACCTAAATCAAACTGCCTGTTCATTTCAGAGCAGAGCAGAATTTTCCCATCCTTGTGTGGTGTTAACAATGGTGAGAAAGGGTGGGGAGATGTAGAGAGAATGAAAATAATTTTCCTGTCAGGACAAACTCACAAATGCAGCAGTCCCCTCAAAAGCAGAGCTCCTAAATTTGTTAGCAGTTATCAAACTGAGATAGTTTCATTGTCTCAGTCACGTTGCAGGCTTTCAAGATTGGCCAAATACACACAGAAGTGAATATAGTGAAAATAGTACTTTTCGTGTAGTGAGGTCACTGGAGCCAGATAACCAAGAGAACACTAATAACTTTGCATCAAGATGTTTTCAAGCAATGCGAAGACACTGGATATTGATTATTGCTCCTCGAAGTCACTGGTTGACCCCAGAGAAAAATGATTACATCTCTTGTGAGCTGGCATGCACCATGTTAACCAGTTACTACAGCAACTTGGCAACAGGTGGTATTGCTGAAAACACCAACTCACAACGAAAATTATTAGCTTTTCAGCACTTGTGACAAAACCTGCCTGTCAAGAATTGGCTCTTCAGCCATCAGTATCTGTGCTTTTTGAAAGTATCTCATCTGAAGTGGATTTGTTTGCTCAGTGTCCATCACCTTTTATGGATAGAAGTATCTAACCATGGCCATTGGCCTCCTGTCAATTTTAACAGCTGTAAGAGGTAAGCATATATATCATAAAGCAGGACCTTTCTGACAGAATTATGGACTAGTTCAGTGATTAATAGATAAAGACAACTTCAAATAACTTATTGTAGTTTGTAGTTCTGCGAGATGCAATGAGGTAACTGAAGCAGCACTAATGCTTTTTAAGATGGTCCACCCTCCACAAAATGGTCATTTTTGCAGGCAATGCCCTACACTACCAGCCTCAAATGGGAATACTTCCTTTGCCAATGCTAAATACTGTTTTCTCATGCCACATGATGCAGAGCACTGAGCCCAGTCGCACAGACCAGAAATATAATATTCACAGTCATTAAATATATCAGGGCAGCACCGTGGCTCAGCAGTTAGTACTGCTGTCTCATAGCACCATGGACCCAAGTTCAATTCCAGCCTCAGGCAACTGTCTGGGTGGAGTTTGCACATTCTCCTCAGGTCTGAGATAACAAGGTGTGGAGCTAGATGAACACAGCAGGCCGAGCAGGAAAGCTTGACGTTTCGGGCCTGGACCCTTCATCAGAAAAGTCTTTTTCTGATGAAGGGTCTAGGCCTGAAACATCAGCCTTCCTGCTCCTATGATGCTGCTTGGCCTGCTGTGTTCATCCAGCTCCACACTTTGCTATCTCGGATTCTCCAGCATCTGCAGTACCTATTGTCTCCTCATGTCTGTGTGGCTTTCCTCCCACAGTCCTAAGATGTGCAGGTTAGGTGGATTGGCCATGGGAAAAGCAGGGTTACAGGGATAGGGTAAGGGGTGAGTCTGGGTGCGATGCTATTCAGAAAGACAGTGTGGACTTGTTGGGCTGAATGGCCTGTTTCCACACTGTAGGAATTCTGTGATATTTTAGTAGACAGAAAGTGAAAGTCATGCACTGTGATTTTCAACCAGTTGTACAGTTCACTTAACAAATGCAGGGTGGATTCCACAGCATCAGCGGCTGAGGTTATTTGGAAACCACCTGTTTCGAATGTGGTTCTCCATTAGTAAACAGAGGATAAATTATTATTTGGAACTTTCACTTCATGAGTACCTATTGTAATTATTCTAAACTGCTGGGTACATGGTGACTTGATCAAATGCATGCATTGTTGAAATGAAAATGCTAATATTCACCTTTGCTTGAAAACTGAGAATTACTTTGAAGTGTCCATATCTAGCACACATATTAGTTTGGAAAGCTGTGCAAGTTAATTGTGAACCTAACAAACAGAGAAAAACAGGTTTATTTTTCCCTCATTCAGATCCCACTTACCTAGTTGTGTTTGCTTTTTTAAACTGATAACAGTTAAGTGTTAGGCAATGCTGGCCCACACAAACTGCTGCAGCACTTGTCCCCGTGAAAAGCTTATCTCTGATGGCTTAATTGCTGCCTTAGTCATGCTTTGATAGCATATAGATGAATTATTAAAGACTGATTTGATTTCAACAACAAATTCTGACTTGTTCCATGCTAACCTCCAATGTCCACCCACTTGGCAGATCTATAGCTGGGAGTAAGTTCAATACCTACTAGGATATGAATCAGTTTATCTCTATTGCATAGATGTCAACGTGTCATAGACAGTAATGTGGCAGTATAGCCGATGAGGTGATCTTATTGAAACATTGATGATTCCAAAAGGTTTGACATGCCAATGCTCAGAGAATCTAGTACCGGGGATGCTGTTTCAAAATAAGGGGTCTCCCTTTTAAGACAGAAGTAAAGAGGAAATGATGGGGTGAGTTCAATTGAGACATGCAAGAAGGCACTGGATGACTATTTGGGTAGAAATAGTGTGCAAGTGTTTGGGGAAGAAGCAGGAAGTTGGCACTAGATAATGATGCTCATTTGAAGACCAGACATGATGGGCCGACTGGCCTCCTGCACTGTAACAATTCAATGATTCTGTGAATTTATTCTATCAGGGGTTTGTTAATTTTTGGACTTATTCCTCAGGGAGTAGTAGAGATTAAGATACTTGTTATTTTCAATGCTGAGTTAGGAAGGTTTCTGATCGATGAAGTAATTACAGAAGACAGGCGGGAAGATGGAGTTAAAGCTGCAATCGGAATTTGTGTATATGGAAGTGGAAGACCTGGCACTGGAAGGAAGGAACTGGAGTTACCCTTCATTCACCTTGGATTACATTAACACTACAGATTACTTAGATATCAATATTACAAGCTGTGTTGCCTCTATGTTACAGCTGTGAAACCCATACACACCTCTAATTTATCACATGTAAAAACATTTAGAGAACTTGTGCACAACAAGTTGGAGGATGGGTTGATTATTGGAGTGACTAGGCTTTTTTTTGGTGTAAGAATGTTTTAAAATTACATCATTCAATGAACAATTATCATCTTAGAGGTCTTTGACCATACAGATTGCTAGTAAGGTCATATGATATAATTCAGAGATAATTAGCATTATATCTTAGTTTCCAGTTCAAAACATTCCACATTCAATCAGCATCATTAAAACCAGATCTAGCCATGGCTGTATGTGGAATGGTATTTTCACTGGATCAATGTATTCACTGCGCAAGTCATTCATTTAATATGAAATACTTTGCACAATTTCAATCTCATTAGCTGGTACATAAATAGAAGTATTTTTTCCTTAATTTTCACGTAACTTGGCATTTGACCAAGACCTTTTCTTTTGTTTACTCTTATAAAGGAATGTCGTAAGGAGTTACACATATACAGTTTTTAAATTAAAGAAGCCAAGGTTAATATCAAAGGTTCCATAAATATTAATTGCGTGTTACACTTTTGAGCAGATGAATTAAAGAGCAACACAGATTATTCAACACAGTTATTCAGATAGCGTGATTAGCAATGTAACATTGTTTAAAGTATTCTATTTGGGTAGTTCGAAGAATGACCTTGAGACAGTCACAATCAATTGGTATTTAAATATATATCAGAACATATATACCCACCAATTAAGAGTTCACATTGACAAAGTATGTTTAAAATGCTTAGTTTTACTCCCCTGAGAAGTTGAATTTGACAAAGTTCAATATTTGATTTAAATTCATTATCTTAGTGCTAACCTATTGATTCGATTCGATTTTTAATACAACTATAACACAGAATAGCATGGAGTAATGACTCTTCTTTGCTGGAGATCTACTGCAGAAGAGGCTAATTATGGGATTAAGGTCTAGGATTTCTTCAGGAAATGCTATTAATTACTCCGCGCTTTCTAGCCTACAGTACAGGAAGGCACTGCTGACATTTGTTTTTCAAATTAGTGTTTTGAGTGTATTTTTGTCTCTTAGATCCAAGTTTCATATGGTTATCGGAAACTAGAAAATTAGACAAATGGGTGGGAGACTGTCAATGTTACTAAATTGTGGGAATAACAATTGGCATAGTGATCTATTGATTGATAGAGTTGCCAACTCTGATTAGATGAATCATGCTTGAAGTGAAATTTGATCATATGGCATTTGGTCACATAGCACATGATGTCTTATAACAGAGATTTTCTACAGTTTGTAAATGTTATGCATTTAGCTTACAATGATTGAATCTTCAGTAATTGGGTATCTTTTACTTACAGATAACGTGAGCAGCTAAAATACAAGGAATTTAGAGAATCAGGTCTCCCCGAGCAGATGAAGGAAATACACAGGCTGAAAATTATACCACTCTTTTAGATTGTTCATCACATTTCTTGGGTTGAATTGATTTGGGGGCAAGTGGCAGGGAGGAGGAATCTACTATTCCTGAATACTCCCAGACATCTAGAAGGGTAGAAAACCTCATAGCTGAATCTTATAGGGGCCTAACTGACATGGGCTATGGCAAGATTTGTGGCAGATTCACTTGAGAAGTCCGCTGAGTCCTATCACATTGTCAGGAGCAATTTACTGCATCTTTTACAGATCCGAATTGAGGTGGGTTTCTTATTACGCGTGGTCAGTTGCCAATTCAGAGCAATTATAGATTGTTAAAGGCCTTACTAACAGCATAACTTGCTTTATTAATTTTCAACTCTCTATCTTACCAAGTACCCTGAACAAGCTAGGCATTGAGAATTCTCTACATCAATATCAGAGCAACTGCCAGCTTCAGCTTGCCACTGGCTGCAAGAAACTTCCATGTTGCTCAGCGCCAAGCAGCATCTCATGGACTGCAGCTACATGCACCACTCATCCATGGACACTGGCATCCAACATTTACCAACCCCTCATGATCCTCATAGCACCTCTTGGAACCGCTCGCAAGCTGCTTATGAAGCAAAGATCTGCATTGTAGGGTGTGCTGGCAACCAGCATCGAAAGTTTGCTGCAAGGTCACTTTGCACACACAGACAGGCATCCAGCTTACAGACTGAACCAGGCTGCATCTCAAGGCTGCTGGCTTGCTGTCTTAGCTCTTTCTGGCAATACTCATGCCTTCCCATGCCAAGTCTATTGGCACATTGATACTCAAGCCAGAGCCACAAGCTACCAGTGCTGCCATGTTGATGTGCTCTTTTGCACAGACATAGAGATAATCTGTTGGTCAGTAGGGATCGAGGGTGGGAGAGTCCATCTTGCTATATGGCAGACCAAGGTGCAAATCTAACACCTACAGCATGTCCTAGCTGCCTGTACAGCAACACAATGCATGTTTATTCAACTAAATGGTCATGTTGGGAAGTGGGTAGGGACTAGTCTCAGTCCAGTCAAAGGGAAGCTACTGTCTGTCAGGGGATCTTGTTGCTATCAATAAAACACACAGTCCTTGGGTATGGCCACAGTTTGTGGTCTAGTTGGGCTGACCATGGTCAGGGGATATGTCCGACTGCAACTGATGGTACAGCCAATGGTCAGTTCTGTAAGGCCATCACAAGAGTCAGGGGAATCGTGCATCATCCATTGGGGAGATCAAACACAGCGGTCAGAGGTCTGGTCAAACATGTCCAGTTCTGTTCTTCAACGTAGGTCAGAGGTCTGGGGTGAGTAATGTCCTGGGGTCTGTCCATTGAACATTGAAACTTGGAGCGGCGTGCAAGAGGCAAGGGGACTTCTTGACATGTTGAGCAAAACAAGAGAGTGCACTGCAGTCTATGTTGTATGTAAGCCCAGAAATTAGAGAGGATTAGAAAGATCTGCTGGAGACTTGGATCAGAGTCACAGAGAAGAAAACATGAAGTTACAAACCAATGGCAGAAAGCTTTACTTTTCTTCTAGATGAATAGAAGCAGTGCCCATGAGATTCATCTTCCATTCCAGGAGACTTCATATGGGAGAGTTCATCACCTTAAGCAAAAGAAAATTAGGAGTGAATGGGAGCAGCAATTTCTAAACAGAAAAGTTATAAGCACTTACCTAAAAAGGGAAATAGGATTGGGAAGAGGCTATTGTGGAGAATGAACACTAGCATGGGCCAGTTATGTCAAATAGTTCATTTCTGTGCTGTTCGTATCATTATAAAAAGGCTACTGCTACATCCGAAGTTCAGATATTATTTTCAAATCTCCTTCTGTTCTGTTCTCCCTAGAAGTAGATGCCTGATTAATGATTCACAGAGAGAACATGCCCCATACATGGACTTTCAGATTCTGGCAAGAACATATGTGTAAGTGATGCACATGTGTAGCAACGAATTCAGCAAGAGGGACCTCATAGAATATGAGTTCCCTGATTGGGGCTGTTAATCTGGTCCAATCGGTGAGCCCTGGCTGACAGATAAAAACAGGATTGTCAGAGGTTCTGGTCACTCTGCATAGGCTGGATCAGTGTCCAGGACTCTCCATGTGTAAATAAAGGGTGAATGGGGATGGGATACCAGCCGCTGTGGAGTTATTTCAGTATGAACATCAGGAGGGTCATTGAATCAAACCGGATCTAGTCATTTCCATTTTTCTGCAGCAACCACTTAGTAGAAATCCACCAGATGTATTCCAACCTCCTTTCTCTATCTCTTTTTATTCTGGGACTGAATGGTGGGAAACCAGGGGGCCTTGCTAGTGTTTGTGCTGCAATCTATTTACTCTGTGAACCAATCGCTGTATTATTGATTGTTTATACACTCTCATGTTTCACCCGAGAACTCAGACTCTCCCCTGGAATTACTCATATCAAACAGAATGTTTAGTTTTGTTTGAAACTCAATGGTGCTCATTAGACGATTACCATTTTTCAATAAAAGGAAATAATTGAAGGGACATATTTTTATAAAAACAAACTAGTCATATAAAAAGCAAATATTTGAGGTCCAAAGTACCTCTGAATTTCCTTCACTCAGCTTTATTATTCCTACTATCTGAAAACTGTGCTAATATTTGGACCACACCTTGGTGCAAAAAAGCCATTCACCTTAGCGTTTTCTTCTATTTATAAAGTATCTGTTGACTTGAGTAGAACCTATTCCAAAGAGGCTCATTATTTGACCTTTATGTATTGGTCTTTCTAACAAAGAGGCAGAGTGGCCAGATAGATTTTCTTGCCATTGTTCTGTTGTCAGGAATTTCTACCTCATGGTGCTTAATAGGAAACGCAAACAAATGTGATGAATGGAGAAAAATCTAATTATGTAAAGGGAGATCAATAGCCTTTGCAACTTAAAAATCGAAGGGTTCACATGTGTGACTTCTGAGAGTGGCAGTGCATGAGGTAATGCGAAAGCGTCAGTCATTTTAAAATTCAAAAATTGCTGATTGATACTAACATTCTTTCCTCTTCCTACTACCGTTTTAAATATTTTGTTTAAACAGTAAATCGTGATGATAATCTCAGAAGTCTATATCAAACTTCCACAAGAGTTAGTATTACTAATGATTGAGCGTAGTATACAGCATTGCATTGTCCAGCAGCTGGGCTGTACACAATGATGACCCCAATAACCCTTTCCTGCCTTCTTTTCATACATGAGCACAATAATAAATCAAGTAATAATACAGCTGTCCACACAACCATTGGTACGAACATTAACATTCAATAAATACAAGTAATCCAAGAACAGAAGTAATTAATGGGCTTGTGATTTGATGCAAAAGAAGCCACCTACCCAGTAGCAACTAGTAGTTCAGTTCTCAAAATTGATGATGTACAAAACCAGACCTTTGTGGCTATCTCCAAAGAATTTTGTCTTCAGCTGTTGTTTCTTTCCATCTTCCTTTTTTTTTGCCAGGTGAAACTCTTGATTCCTTGTTGCTAACTGTGGTCAAAATTCTGATAGTCCATATTGAAGGATGGCATTCTGGGACTTAGTTTTTATTCAATTAGAATCTTTATTTACAGAGACCCATGATATGCAATGCACCTTCAACAGAAAAAAAAGTCCTCATTTAGCCTGTTCCAAGTTGATTTTTTTGGATCAATTTATTTAGAGATGTTACTAAACTCCTCTGAAATAGTTGGGACTTGAACCCAGACCTCACAGCCTAGAGGTAAGGACGTTACCACTGCACCACAAGAGCCTTTCTAGCCTGTTCCAATTGGACCAAATTAACAGTGCACAAGTGTGGTTTAATATGGAGGAACACCAGAACAGAATTTTTATAGATAAGTCATGCTTAATCAACTTGATTGAGCATTTTTGATGAGGTAGCAATGGGATAAGATAGGTAGCAATGGGATACAGTTGAGGTGTTGCATATGGATTTCAAAAGGTAATAAGCTTGTCAGCAAAATTGAAAGCCATGGAATGAAAATGACACTGGCAGTTCAGATACCCAGTTGGCTGAGTGACAGGAAACAAAGTAGTGGAGAACAGTTGTCTTTCAGACTGGAGAATGGTATACAGTATAACTCCCCAAAAGTCGATACTAGAGCCATTGCTTTTCTTTGAGTGCACAGAGCACAGTGTCAATATTTGCAGATTACACTGAAGTTAGAAGTACAGTATAAGAAGGATATTGATAAACATTATGAGGGCTGATGCAAGGGTGGAGAGGTGGAAGAGGATTTTTATTGCATATAAGTGAAAAATGATAAAAATGAGGTAAGTTATAATAAAGAGCAAAATTCTAAAAGGGCCAAAAACAGAGATCCGGTTGGTGGGGTGGTGGTTTGTACACAAATCCTTAAAGGTAGCTGGACAGGTTAAGCAACTGGTTAACAAGGTGTATGAAACCTTGGGCATAAAATAAAAAAGCAGGGAAACTAAATTAATCTTTCATGAAATACTGGTTCAGGCTCATTTGGAGAAACATTTCCAATTCTGGCCACTGAAGTTCAGGAAGGATGTGAATTAAATTGTTGGGCAGGGTGCAGAAAAGATTCACATGAATTGCTGCATTGAAGAGCAACTTCAGTTATATGGATATGTTCTAGAGATTGGGATTGTTTCCTTTAGAAAACAGAAGGAGAGAGGATATTTGATAGAGTTGCTCAAAATAATGAGGAGTCTAGAGAGAGACTACATATAAAAAAAAATCCTATTGGCAGAAAAGTCAACAACCAGAAGACATCAATTTAAGACGAAGAGCAAATGAACAACAGCGGCATGAGGAAAGACAGAAGGATGTTGTTAAACTTGAAAGGGTGCAAAAAATATTTACAAGGATGTTGCCAAGACTGAAGATTTGAGTCATAGAGAGAGGCAGAATAGGTTGGGGCTTTTTTCGCGTGGAGCATCAGAGGCTGAGGGATGACCTTATAGAGGTTTATAAAATCATGAAAGGCATGGATAGGGTGAATAGCCAAGGTCTTTTTCCTAGGTGGGAAAGTCCAAAAGTAGCGGACATAGGTTTAAGGTGCAAGGGGAAAGATTTAAAGAAGGATCTGAGGAGTAACATTTTCCATGGAGAGGGTGAAGCATGTGTGGGACAAGCTGTCAGAGGAAATGGTGGAGGCTTGTACAATAACAATATTTAAAAGGCATCTGGATGGGTATGTGAATAGGAAGGATTTAGAGGGATATGGGCCAAATGCTGGCAAATGCGATTAGGTCAGACTGGGATTTCTGGTTGGCACAGGCAAGTTGGATTGAAGGGTCAGTTTCTGTACTGTATGAATCTATGACTCAAAAAGGTTATAACCTGGATTGCACTGAGAGTGTAATGGAAATACATTCAATTTCTGAAAGGAATTGGATAAGCACCTAAACAGGGAAAATTTGCAAGGCAGTGTGTGTGAAAAGGTTCAGGGTAGTTGGACTGGCTGAGTTACAGAGGGCCAGCATGAACACAGTAGGATGAATAGCCTCCTTCTGGACTTTAATCCATTCTATGATTCTAAGATTTTGCTGTTGCTTTGGTGTCCAAGGTTGATAGTTATGTTCAAACCAGTACTTATGTTTTTTTTTATTTTTGCTGTACCCACTTTTGTAAGCACTACACAAAAATAAAGACTTTCATTTCAATAGTGTTGTTCATAACCTGTGGAGAAAGCATGGTGGCTGAGTGGTTAGCACTGCTACCTCACAATGCCAAGGACCTGGGTTCAATTCCAGCCTTAGTCAACTGTCTGTGTAGAGTTTGCATGTTCTCCCCATGTCTGCATTGGTTTTGCCAGCTGTTCTGGTTTCCTGCCACAGTCCAAAAATATGCAGGTTAGATGGATTGACCATGCTACTTTTCAAGGTTAGATGCATTAACTTTGGAAAATGCAGATTTAGGGGGATGGGTCTGAGTGGGAGGGTCAGTGTGGATTTGTTGGGCCGAACAGCCTGTTTCCACACTATGGGGTTCTGTGATGAGATCTTAAAGTGCTTTCCAGCTAATTAACTACCCCTGATTTTCTAGTCCATGGTGTTTTGTGGAAACACAATACCCAATTTGTACACAACCAAATCTCACAGATAGCATTGTAATAATGACCTGAATATTTTTTAAGGATGTTGATTGATCAATTTATAAAAGGAGAAACTGTTCTGCTCTTCTTTGAAACAGCTCCAAGGAATGTTTTACATTCCTCAAAGAGAGCAAAAATAGCCTCAGCTTAATGGGTAAACTGAAAGATGACCACGCCAGTGAAGGTGAAAGCACTCTATCAGTTTCAGCCTGGATTTTGTGTTGCAGTGGCACTTGAACTTACATCCTCATCTGGGCAAAAGAGCTACCCAGTTGACATCTTGGGTAGAATCTTCTGGTTTTGGCAAGTGTCTTGTTACCTTGTTCAAAAGGTTCTGAGACACCTGAGCTAACACTTGAGGGCTAGGTCTACCCTGTCCTATCTTCTTCTATTCAGGCTGTTCAGAAGACAGTCTTTCTTTAAAATCAAATCCCTGGGGGCGAAAGTCACACCATCAAGAGCTGCCAGCCAATCAGAGGCCAGCAGGCCTTATGGATAACATCTTAACTCCAGAATGAAAGGATTCGATTCCTGCTGACACTAGGTGAGGTATGGTTCCGTGGGCAGCTACACATACCACGATTTAAACTAAAGATCTTCCGATCTGCCCAGCAGAATGCTTAAAGATCCAGGAGGTTACTGATAAATCCAGCATTTTTATTCTACCATTGACAGATGATTTTCTGTTTCATCCAATCGGACAGTGTGTGAACTAAATTACCCAGCTGCCACCTCACTTGTCAATCTAACTCTATCTCCTGTTCTAATGGTGAACAAAACTGTGTATATATTACAGTTTTATCAGTACATGGAATCTCAAAAGCCCTATTATTTTCATCCACATAATTAAATGAGCTTTGTTATAATTTTCCTGTCAGGTAACATACCTGGCAATACTGTGCAAGCATTGTTGTATTATCAGAAACATAAACTAGCTCTGGACATACACGGTTTCATACATTTTCATCCGACGTCAGTCGACTGGCATTAGGCCATGGCATTCCCTTGAAATTTGATTGCTTCTAAAGCTGCTTGAATTATGCCTGTCAATTCGCGCAATGGAATAGCTAGACTCTGTTTTGTATATAGGACAAACAATATTTGAATGCAAATCCTTCCCTCAAGTTATATCCAAACTATATACTTTTTTGCAAGTAGCCCCAGTGGCTTTGAAGAAATTACTGTTCGCAGTGAACAATAGATTCCACATTCATTGACTTTGCTAACTTAATTGATCTCAGCCCAGGAAATGTTAAAACCTCTGTATTTGTTTTCAACAGCATTTAGTTGGAGAAAGGAAATATTTGGCTAGGTATTTCATGTCTATCACTACACTCCTAGTGGCTGTACATGCGGGTGGATATTAGAAAAAGACAGGATCAGGCTAGCTGTACATGTCTGATAAGCTGCCAGCACTTGCTGACGAGGCACAAATGTTGGCTTGTGCTTTTCTGGTTATAAGAATTAGGATCTATCATTTGTTCTCTTATTGAAAAGGAAAGATAGTGAAGAACCAGGCTTGATTTTGTTCCAGAGGCCAGTTGGAGACTGATGGGAAATCCACGTCACTTCCAATGGGGAGAATCAAGGCAACGAAATGCCTGATCAGACACTTAGTCTGACCATGTCTGATTTTTCACACAAACAGGCTCCCACTAAGTCAGAAATCCCATCCCTGAGAGTTGCTGGCTGGTCAAGAGACTGTTAGCTCTCTGTCACCTGTAAAACCACTAAAAGTGGTGGCCACTGCTGTAATACATTGAGGCCCTGTCCCAAGATCAGTGCTGGATCTCAAGAGTAGGTGAGTTAAGATGGGTTGGATAGGGGGAGGTAGAGAGTACGGCATGGTTGCGCTTTTCCCAATGCCACATCTTCCAGAGGCAACTAGGTGGACTTCAGGAGCCATGGGAAAGCTATATAAGTCATGTTTAATCCATCAACCACTACTAAATTTGGTTACACTCAGGGATAATTGGCCTTAAATGGTTCAGCAGTTTATCTTACTGCCTTCCTGCTGCTGGCATATCGCCTGATAGCAATGGGAGGCTTGACTGTACCTCCACGTAACCTGTTACAATACTGATCGTAGAGGTGTGGTATTGGCTATTTGATTTTAAAGGAAGGCAACTTGTAAAATCTCAGCTATTTCTAGATGTACCTTTTTAAAAAATAAAAATAGCATTTTATTATATAATTACAGCATCAATTTTAACTTCCACTATTCAGTGGAAATTAGATATTATGACGTGAAAAATTACAGAAATATACTTACTGTCCCATTCCTGCACTCTCTCATGTTCCTTGGGACCTCTTCCTGAGTTGTCTAAGCAACCAACTCTTTCATACAGGAACCTAAAGTTTAATATCGTAATCAGGTTGCTTTGACTCAATACAAATGTAAGAAATAGGAGCAGGCGTAGGCCATTAAGCCTATCAACCCTGTCCCAGCACTCAACAAGATCATGATTGATCTACCCCAGGCCTCAAATCCCTTTTCATGCCAGTTCATCAACTCTTTTGATAGTTTTTTTTAAAAATATCTACTGCCTCTTAAAATGCTTTCATTAATCTAGCTTCCACAAAACCCTGGGGTCAAGAATTTCAGACATCCACTACTCTCCAAGGGAAAAGAAAACTTACCATCTTAGTATAAATTGAGTGTCCCCTTGTTCTGAAGCTTAGTTTGAAATTACCCCATGATTAGAATCATCTTCCCCACACAGAATCCCTACAGTGCAGAAAGAGGCCATACAGCCTGTTGAGTCTTCACCGACCCTTCAAAGAGCTGCTGTCTCTGCTCTGCACTTTCTTGGAGTCTCTGTCCATTTAAATGTCTGTCTTTTGCTACCACCGACAAAAGTGCATAACCTCACACTTTCCTACATTAAACTCCATCTACCAAGTTTTTGCTCGCTGGATCCCTCAACCTATCTGTATCCCCTTGTACATTATGTCATCATCACAACATGCCCTCTACCTCTTTTTGTGTCATCAGAAAATTTGGATACATTACAGACTGCCCCACCTCCTCCAAGTCATTAATACAGTTTGTAAATAATTAAGGACCTAGGATTGATCCTTGCGACAGTCACTAGTTACATTTTTCCAACCTGAAAAAGACAAATCGGGTCTCAAGAAAATGTTGGGGTAACACGCTATTGAGATATGCATGGTCTACCCATTAGTATCAGGCAGCAAGCAGCTTTGCCAGCAATAATTAAAGTCTGGCTAAAAGGTCTGGCCAGGACAAGTGCTGACAGCATGCATATTTCATCATTATATTTTCGAATAAGGTTCAGGCCTCAAAATAGTTCAGGCCAATCAATAGGATCGTCAGGCAGGTTTCTGCTTTTGTCAATATTTAGTTGGTTACAAACAGTTGAAAATACCAGCTTGAGTGTAAGTATCATGAGAAATTCACATGGTAATTAAAGTTTAGGTAAATGGTTCCCTCTCAGGAGATCTTTATATTTTGAAATGTCTTTGACTGTACAAGAATCACTTTATTCATATCCATTTGTTTCACTTACAGGTGAGAAGCCATACAAATGTACATGGGATGCTTGTGATTGGCGTTTTGCCCGTTCTGATGAACTCACAAGACACTACAGAAAGCACACAGGAGCAAAGCCCTTCAAATGCATTGCCTGTGGCCGCTGCTTTTCACGTTCAGATCATTTGGCTCTCCACATGAAGAGACACCAGAACTAGGCGAAATCCTGTTGCCCAGACGAGTGTGACTGATTTTGAAAATGTACAAATGAACAAAGTACTGCCATTATTCCCACATATACATACTTATATACGAACACATAAACAGAAGAGAAATAGTTTCATATTTGAGAGGATATATTGTTGGGAGAAAAACAGTTGGTGAACTGAAAACCAATTACGCAAAGCTTCTAATTTACAAAAAAAAAAATTTGTATTATTTATTTTTTACTTCCTGGAAAAGAAACCTTCTATGCCTGAAAGATTGTTTAGAAATCATTAGGATGTTAAGGAAATAAATTAATCATCAGCAATACAAGGATATTCATTCTACATTTAATAAACTTGGATTTTAATTAACTAACTCCAGTACTTAAATCATTTTGTAATTAAAGAACAAGATAGCACCTAGTGCAGCATGATAGCTTCAAAGTGACTGAAAGCAATGTAATTATACAAACAACATTTTGATCTTATTCTTCTCCATACTAGTCAACAGAAGGTTAACTTGTTTATTTTAAATAAGTTAGCACCTGGTGAAATTTGATATGAACATATGAACCAGGGAGTTTGGTCAGCCATCCTGCTGTCCCTCCAAAATCAACCTCCATTGATGGAAGCATCATTTTGAGTATCAGCACTACAGAGCAGTAGCTGTGTGTTTGGCCTGCACTTCCATCACAAGGAGCTCAGGATGCTGAATTTACTTACTGAATTAATAAATTTAGTATATATGCGTTAAACATTCTTATTGTGACATCATTAACAATCACTTTTCCCCCTGTATTGGACAAAACAATGCTTTAAAGCTTTTGAGAAGGTAGGCAAAATCAGATGCAACTAACAAATTCAAGAGAAACAATTCATGTTATCCTGCAATGTCAGTAATGCCTAACATAGTAAAATCCAGAATAACTGCATAAACTGAACTAGGAATGCTTCCCATTTCAATCGTGCATTCAGTCAAGAGGTTTGAACAGCAGAATGCATCATCCAGACTTGCTTGTGCATCCTAAAACTCCATGCTCGTTTTTTAGTTAAAAAAAATTAAATGTAGCTTTCCTGCAATGATCCACTATTGTGAAGCAATTATGCTTAAAGCTGAGAAAAAAATGTCTTAATTCACAGTTTAACCCCTGAATTAAATCGAAGCAAACATTACCTCTGTATCTTGTGCCAAGAATTCCAGCTTGAAATATACTGTTACTCTTGTTATTATTCTGATGTATATGAATTGCTAAAATGTTAATTTCATTGATGAGTGCCATGTGAATGTCAACAATTTGCCTTATAGACTAGTTTTTGGTACTCAACATTGTGAAGAAGAATAGTTTTTAGAAAATTCTGGATGTAATGTATGGTGGAAAAAATGTTATAATCAACAATTGTCATTGGTTACCCCAACCATTGTAACTGGTGAGCATAAGCATCATACCTCCAACTGTTGACTGCTCGTTATTTTTAAGATTATCTATTTGAAATAATTTTGATCAACTGATTTGGATTAAGGCTGATTTGAAGCTTTTTTAAAATCCCAATGCACCAATTCAACTAGTTTCCACAAGTGCTAGAGTCTATGAAGTTTTATCAAGAAATTGAACTGATCATCATCCTGATTAAAGAAATGTAGTAATGAACAAAGTTCAATACATTTCCTCATATAATCTTTGTATTACTTAAAACAGTGATAATGGATACTCTTCTTTATGTTGCTGATGTCCTTTTAAACATAAGTATCTCAGCAATTTATTGCAAGAAAGTTTTGCAATATTAGTGGAAGGAATCACATGTTTGTTTTATTTTCGAGCCATTTGAATAAGTGCTGAAGGCAACAGATAGGGAAATTGAAAAGGTAATTAATGACATGCTCTTATCACAGTCCATGAAAGAAATACACTTTAGATTATGGGTATAAGTTATGGATATACTGCAGTCATCAAAGTCTCTGTCTGAAAATGCAAAGAATTGAGCTGAGTCCTCTCAGGAATTAAGTTACTCAGATTTAATTTGGGGAGTCGGGGGGATCTTGCCAGCTACAGTGCTGAAACATCCAGCTCAGAAAAGTCTCAGGTTTGATGTTGGGTCAACAAATATCAATCTGTGTAATTGCCGTGTTTGACTGCAAGAAAGAAAAGAAATCTCAGCCACGTTCTAATTAAGCAAGCGATATGTTCTAGAAATTGCCTGTTAGGGTAATGATGCATATGACCAATAGTCCCAGCCCTCTTTTTGCTTTTATTGTATAGGTTCACAATTATCCAAAATCCCAATGTGAGTTATCACTTTCAGGAAAGGAAGGGAGAGAACTGGATCAGTCCTTAACTAACAATGACATTCAGAAATCCTCCAAAGTGAATTTTACCAATTTGGTTAAGTCGTAGGGAGAGTGTGATTCATAAAAATTTTAAGTGAAACGTTAACAAGATTGATAGTAGTGATTATTGGTCCAACATATCATCTTGGACCATTCTGGCTGTCAATCAAGGAAGTAGCATGGATAAAATGATCTAACACTGTGAAAGAGAATAGGGAGTTAAAAATACCCTAAGCCTCTTGAAGCTATAAAAAAGCTTGATATTGTAGACACTTAATTAAAAAATAATTAGTTAACTAAATTTACATTAATTTGAAAGTTGCACAAGAAGCTTGCAGCACAATTAACTTCGATGGGAGATTCAGTGTGGGGTTGTATACTATTGGATGGAAAGTTTACACTAAACTTGTGGCTCATAACGTTTTTAATTATACGTTAGTTTTCTATCAAGTGCCCTAAGAAACATTGGGATGTAAATACAGGGATATCTAGTGATGTATATAATTTTTATAAGTCGTTAAAGTAATGTTTATATTCAGAACAAAGGGGAAGACAATGGTGGTAGTTTTGCTTTGGTTTGTTTTAAATGTATCACTTATTTTTTTAATGTAGTGTTTCACAAATTTGAATAAAAAATCAATATGAATGTTTTAAAACAAAAATCTTTCAATATACAGTGATTTAGGATTTTGTTAAGAGCTGTACTGTATAATAAGAGAAAATGAACAAAATAAAATGTTGTTTATAGATGAAACATTACTCTATTCATTTTCTTGGACTTCTGGTTTATTCCATTCTGCCAGGGCCCCCTGATGTTCTTGCTTAGTCAACTCCTGGCTCCAATGTCAAAGCCAGTGACTCTTACTTCACCTCTTCAAAATGACTCTTTTGTGTTTGGCCCAGTCTGCAATAGGCTTAAGAGCTGAGTAGCCCTTGCAGAATCTAAACTAATGACACGTGAACAAGATATTGCTATGTAAGTGCCACCTGATAAGCACCATCAATGACACCTTCCATCACTTCATTGATAATTGAGAATGGACCAATGGAACTGTAATTGGCTGGATTAGATTTAACATGCTTTTTGTGGACAGGACATACCTGTGCATATTTCCATATTACCTTGTAGGCTTGGATCTGTACCATTACAGCTTGGTGATGAACTTAGGTAGTTCTGTCACACAAGCCTTCACTACTGCTGCCAGGATGTTGTCAGTGGCCACAGCCCTGGCTACCTGCAGTGCCTTCTGTGGTTCGAACAATTGGAATAAGTACTGAAGGCAACAAATAGCTAAATTGAAAAATGAATTAATGATATGTTCCTATCACAGTCCATGAAGGGTATACACGTCAGATTATTGGTGTAAGTATGTGAATATACTGCAGTCATCAAAGTACATCTGAGAAAGCAAAGAATTGAGCTGAGGCCTCTCAGGAATTAGGTTACTCAGATTTAATTTGGGAAGGAGTGTGAAATTGAATTGGCTGATGACAGGCATCTGTGATGTTGGGAACTTCAGGAATAGGACACAATAACTCATTCTCAGGGCACCCTGGCTGAAGATGGTTACCAATACTTTGGCTTGGTTTTTGGCACTGATTGCTGGGCTGCCCATCAAGAAAGAAGGGGATGTTTGTGGATCCTCCTCCTCCAGTTAGTGGCTTGATTGTCCATCATCATGGAATATGCAGCTCTGCAGATTTTGGATCTGATTTGTTGCATTTGGTATGATTTTGCTCTGTCTGCCACTTACTCTGTGTGATCTGGATCATGCTTGTAATCTCGTGTTCTACCTTCACCATGTCTGCAGCTCAATGTTTGATGTGCCTGGTGCTTCTTCTGACATACTGTCCTGCATTCTTCATTGAAAATAAATTTAATCTAGGCTTGAATCAAGATGGAATCATTGAATGGCTACAGTATACAACAAGGCTATTCCAGCTGTTGTGTGTGTTATGTTATGGCTTTGGTACACAGGCTGGACCTTTAAGATAGCTGCATGACAGCACAACATCTGACATTCTGATATAAAGGTACCTACAGTCATTCACTCTCTATCATGGAGACAGTGAAATGTGTTCAGCCAATCAGCTATGTGTATGAAATGTACAGTAACATCAGTAAGCACAGAGTGCAGACTATGTATACAAATCTTTGGCATTGTAGTCATTTAAATAGTGTTGTTAATAAACTTCAAGACATATGTCCCAAGAAGAACCAGTCTCTTTGTGACACATATTACATACATATGTGCTAACATGTAGGAAAACACAAAGTACATCAGTGTCTATGGCTGCTTTTTGCAAGAGCAACTCACTTTGTCTCATTTCTTTCTTTTTCACATACCACTACAAATATTTTCTCTCAGATAATTGATCAAGTCAATGACACTTTCCACCACTTCGCTGAAATTGGGAGTAGAAGAATGTGACTATAGTTGGTTGGATTGGATTTGACATGCCTTTTGTGGATAGGTATGTTATACCTGTGCATATTTCCATATTACTTTGTAGGTGGCTGTTTTGGATCTGCACCAGAACAGTTTGACTACGAACACAGGTAGTTCTGTCACACAAGTCTTCAGTGTAGCTGCCAGGATGTTGTCAGTGGCCATAGCCCTGGCTATATCCACAGCATTCTGTGGTTCTTTCATATCATGTGGAGTGAATTGAATTGCCCTGCGACTGGCATTTGTGAGTGGGACATGACATTTCTTTTGAAAGCAGTGTTTGAATCTGACACCAGCATACTGACAGGCAATATATTCTAGACCCTAAACACTCACTATAAAAAAGGTTTTCCACGTGCCAACACTGCTTCTTTTGCCGATCACCTTAACTTAGTTTCTCGTGCTTGATTCTCCCATCAATGGTAACAATTTCCTCCTTTCTGCTCTGTTCAAACCCCTTATGATTTTCAACACCTCTATTAAATCTTCTTCCAACCTTCTTTTCTCCAAGGAGAACAGTCTTAAGTTTCTCCCATCTATTCAACTAGCTCCTCACCCTGGAACCATTCTTGCAAATCTTTTCTGTACCTTCTCTGCAGTCTTCACAGCCTCCATAAAGTGCAGTGCCCAAAACTGAATAAAATACTGAAGTCAAGGTTGAACCAGTTCTTTGTGCAGGTTTATGATAACTTCATGGCTTTTGTACCCCATTCTGCTATTTATAATTCCCAGGATCCTGTATACTTTATTAACTGCACTTTCAAACCGACTGGCTATTTTCAATGACTTGTACACATATGCCCCAGATTCTTTGGCTTGTATACCCTCTAAATTTCATCTGTGACTTGCCCATCTATTCCACAATCTGTCTCCATCCTTTTGAAGATTAATACTATCTTCCTTGCAGTTCACAATATTTCCAAGTGTTGTAGGCACAATTCTAGCTCATTCATACATAAAGAAAAGTAGGGTCCGCACGCCAACCCTTAAGAAAACCACAATATAAGCCTTTGTTCTGCCGAAAAATGACCATTTACCGCTGTCTTTTCTTGACGGTTACCAATTTCACATCCATTCTGCAACAGCGCCATTTATTTCATAGCCTCCAACTTTGCTCATAAGCCTGTTATATTGATCAAGTGTCTTTGGAAATTCATAGACATCACATTCACCACACAAGTGCCAGAAATAACCATCTCCAATGGAAGAATCTAACCATCTCTTTTAGACTTAGCATTGTCAAATATCTAGGATTGCCACTGAGCACAAACTTAACTGGGATCAGACATAAAAATACAGAGGCGACAACAGTAGGTTAGAAGTTGAAAATTCTGTTGCAAATAAGTTATCTCCAGACTGCTTAATGCCTGTCCGCCATTGACAATGCATAACTCAGGAGTGTGATGGAATGGTCTTTACTGGCCTGGGTGAGCTCAGCTCCAATAACATGACATGATCCAGGACAAAGCAGTCCACTTAAGAAACACCCCAATCACCACTCTAAACTTTCACTTCCTTACTCACTGACACAGAGTGACAACAGTGCGTACCATCCAGAAGATGCATTGCAGCAAGTTTCTGAATCTTGCATGGCACCTTCCAAACCTCTAACACCTAGCATGAGGGCAGCAGATGTTTGGTAACACAACCAGCTAAAAGTTTCCTCCAAGTCACAAGCCATCCTAATTTAGAGTTATGTTATCAATTCTTCATTGTCACTAGGTCAGAATCCTAGAACTCCCTCATTTATACAATGATGTGTGTACCTGCAGTGGTTCAAGAAAGTGGACCATCTCCTCAAGAGCAATATGGGATCAGCACCAAACCTGGCCAATTCTGAGATGCCCACCTCCCATTAAAAACAACAGAAATAAATGTCAATTGATATAATCATTTCTGAAGAAGGGTCCAGACCTGAAACGGCAGCTTTCCTGCTCCTCTGACGCTGCTGGGCCTGCTGTGTTCATCCAGCTCTACACCTTGTTATCTCAGATTCTCCAGCATCGGCAGTTCCTACTATCTCTGATATAATCAAGGCCTCCTTCTGCTAGAGTTGTCATTGTAGCAGATGTTAGTGGTTACTTCATCATATAGAGAGACTACCTGGTGAACCCTGTGAGCCTGCCTGATGTCTTGGGAAGGGGATCCTCCTAACTGGGCATTCTATGGCCCACAGAGGTGCCCATGGTAGCAAAGACCACAATACTATCAAACCCACCACCCATTAATGCTCTCAGTGGCACTGCTGAGACAGCTGAGCTTTCAGCCCACCAAATAATTGTCGCATTTTGGAAACAGATCCTTGTCCATAAAAGGGGTGTGAGCGCCACAGACAATTATTTAGTTGCAGGACAACTTAAAATTCCACTGACAGTGTCGCAGTTGTCTCAAGTGGTGCTGCTTCTGGCTCTCAGCACAATGTCAGATCCACACAGACTTGAGAAACATCAGCCCAGTGAGTGCAAAACAACGTGTCTTCCACAAATGACTAATTGACAATGTGTGCAAAATCTGAGGTGTACATGAGAGATTTCCAAAAATGCTAAGCATGTGAGGGGGAGGTGAATGTAAATCTGTGGGTGGGGTAGGGTAGAGTATAGACTGAAAAGGATGGGATGCTTGCAGGTGCACGGGAAAGATACTCTGAGTTTCCGCCTGGATGTGAGGGAAAGAAACTTGTTATCAGGAGGAAGTTTGAGGGAGGTGAGGAACTCTACTCATGCAGGTGCTGGCCCTCTCAAGGTGGCAGTCTAGATGGGGGAGTGGAGTATATTAGTTTGTCGTGGAGTAATAAGTGAGTGAGAGAGACCGCAAGAGTGAGTGAGTGAGTGAGTCTGAGTCAGCAAGTCAGAGACAATGAGTGAGTGAGGCTCAGTGAATCAGTGAGAGTGTGTGTGTGTGTGTGAATGAGTGAGTATAAGGACAAGGAAGTCAGTGAAAGAGAGTGAGGGTAGATTGTCTTATGAGGAAAGGTTGGACACTGGAGTTTAGTAAAGTAAGGGTTGACCTGATTGAAGCATATTAGATCCTTATGGGTCTTACGTCGAGTCAGTGTGGGGAGGATTTTTCCTCCTATGGCAGAATGTGTCAATGTTTAAACATCAGGTTTCCCAAATCTAAAACAGAGACAAAGATTTTTTTGTCTTTCAGAGTCTTTGGAACTCTCTCCCTGAAAACGTGGTAGAAGCAGAGTGCTTGAATATTTTTAAAGCAGAGGTGGGTATATTTTTGTTAAGCAAAGGGGTGAAAGGTTCTCAGGAATAGGCGGGAATGTGGATTTGAGCATACAGTCAGATCAGTCATGGTTTTATTGACTGGTGGAATAGGCGTGGCGGCTGGATGGCTTTCCTGTTCCTGATTCTTATGATTGTATGCTCAAGAGAAGGAGTACATGATGGAGTGAGAGGAAGAAAGAGAGAGAGTGAGTGAATGAATGTGTGAGAGAACATCTGAGTGATTTTGACAGTGAGGAACGGAGGATCACTCAATGAGTTTGCAGGAGGTAGAGTATATGGCAAGGGGAGTGTGAGAGTGAGGAAGAGAGTTTGAGTGAGGGAGAGTGTGAGAGCGAGGGACACAGTGAGAAAGCGAGGCAGCGTGTGAAAGTGAGGGAGGTTGTGAGTGAGAGTGTGTGAGTGGTGCAGGGACAATGAGTGAGTGAATGGTAAATATATGTGTGAGTGAGAGAGTGTGTATAAGTAAGCGAGCGCTGAATGGAAGAAGTAATGAGAGACATTATGCCAGTGAAAGAGAGTCTGGCAGAGAGAATGCATTCACACATGTGGAAGACAGAGTGTCTGAACCCTAAGACATAATGTGAGTCATATACACACATCACTTCCCCTTTTCCCACTTCAAAAAATCTATCTATAAAGTAGGCTGCGAGAGGAGAAAAACCCAGCCTGAAAGTCATCCACTCCAACCCCATTTGTGTATGAACTTGCAAAAGGGCAGCTTGAAATGTGAACCATCAAAGACAAACACAATGTCAGTGATAGTTAAAGCTAACTCCTCCCCTTAACTTGGCCCCTTCCCTTTCCCTTTCCCTTCCTTGGTGATCAGGCCTTTGCTCCTAG
The DNA here is from genome assembly GCA_024137785.1 of Ginglymostoma cirratum. NCBI lineage: Eukaryota > Metazoa > Chordata > Chondrichthyes > Orectolobiformes > Ginglymostomatidae > Ginglymostoma > Ginglymostoma cirratum. The sequence continues at coordinate 26,135,404 of JAHRHZ010000267.1, read as the reverse complement.
TCTGTCTCTCTCTACCTGTCTCTTAACTAAAAAGGCGAAAGCCAAAAAAGATTTTATTTATTAACTTTACTTCTTGGCACCTGTTAATGGTCATTTTTATTAGTTTGTCATTTATTTAATCTTTTGCTTTACAGTTATTTTTTCCCTGAAATTCATGTTGATTGTCTGCCGAACCTTATGTTTCAGAAATTTGCTCACCGCCTCCTAAATGACTGAAAAGTGAAATGTGGGTTCCCTCATGTGAAATGGATGGACAGCCCTGTTCAAACTTCACAGAAACATGGGCTGCCTATTCAGCTGTGCTGACTGTATGCCACTGTAATTTTAATTAACCTGCAGCATATTGCCTCTATCATTTTCAATGCTCAGGGCATAATGGTACATCACAATCTTGGGTTTTGGGGCAATCCAATCTAACTCTGCTTCAAAATGTCCATTTCCCATCCTTGTGATTTTCTGGTACAGGACCCTAAATTCAGGGCAAGCAGCTTACTTGTTTTTTTTAAACTAACCTCAGCTTGTCTATTGTAGAAAGTGATACTGCATGCCTTGATAGAAAAAGACAAACAATAAATGGCCGAAACTGAATCAGTTCCACAATGTCTGCTCCATGGCTTTCAGTTTCTTAGAAGTCATTTGAATCATCAGGCTGCCTGTAACTGTTTGGAATAATATGGGAGAGACTGACAGTTGCAAAAGGCTATAAAAGCATTTTCACCACAAAGGAATTTCCTCACTCACCACCAATCCTTCTGTTTTGGCAAGAATTCTGGTGTCTATTGATCAATTTTTGTGACAATTTTTCTAAGCACAATAACATTAATGTCAAAGTTGCACACGGTTCATACATCAGTCACTGTCCCTTCCATTTTCATTCAATGTGACATAGAAGGAGATAAAAGCCTGTCAGGATGAAGAAATTTACAATGCAATGATTAGTATAAATTCCATCTAGAAATCTGAGTTTTTCCACTACTAACAGTGACAATCTCAGGACAATTTGTTCAACAAGGTCTGAAAAGTGCAATTTATCATGGACAATGGAGCAATGTGGTGGAACTAAATTACGATTGCTTTTCACCCCTTAGGCCATAGACAGCTTGGTACTGTTTGATTTACTGCTTTCTCTTTTTACTTCTGATCCTTACTGGTGTAACCCAAAAGGTCTTTCCCATGCCCTGGTTTTTGAATTCCAATTCTTGAAACAAACTTGCTTCAAAAAACCTTTAAGATTAAGTCAAAGAAAGGGTTTATTAACAAAGCATTCAAAATACAGAGAATTGCTTCATTACTCCATCCACACAAAAACGCACTCAGGAAATCAAAGAAGACAGGACAGGAGAGGAGATAACAAGGTGTAGAGCTGGATGAACACAGCAGGCCAAGCAGCATCATAGGAGCAGGAAGCTCT
>JAHRHZ010000267.1:26114552-26133593 GCA_024137785.1 Ginglymostoma cirratum | reverse complement strand
TGCTGCTTGGCCTGCTGTGTTCATCCAGCTCTACACCTTGTTATCTCGGATTCTCCACCATCTGCAGTTCCTATTATCTCAGGACAGGAGAGGAGACAGGTTATAAATTACAGTTTTGTTAAATCCAGCAGTATTAAAAATCAGTTCTTGTGCATTCAAACATTGAGGAGGTCAGTGTCCAATAATACTTTCCTTGGTGAGCTGGGCCCAGTAGTTTTCCTTCTTACAGAAAGAGTGCAGATTTCTTTCAAGCCAGCAACTTGGACCCAGAGATAGTAGGTCTGAGGTAGGCTATCAAATCAGCCTAGAGTCCTGCACACCCTCTGAAAGTCAAACATCAACTGGCTTAGGATCCCAGAATTATATAATGAAATAATTCAACAAGCTTACATTTTAGTCATGCTTGAGAACAAGCATTTCAGGTACTAAAATTTCCATTTTAACAGTAACTTTAACTCCTCCATCAGTGGGAAAGAGGTAATTGTAAAAGTGTTAGCACCCATTTTAACAGGATCATAGAATTGTTATAGCATGGAAGGAAACTATTTGGCCCATTGTGCCTGCACCAGTTCTATTAGATTCTGGAATTGAGAAGGTTAGTTTATGAGGAGAGATTGAGTAAACTGGGACTGTACTTATCAGAATTTAGAAGATTGAAGGGGGATCTTATAGAAAGATATAAAATTATGAAAGGAACAGATAAGATAGAAGCAGGAAGGTTGTTTCCACTGGCAGTTGAAACTAGAATTTGGGGGTATGGCCTCAAAATAAGAGGGAGCAGATTTAGGACTGAGTTGAGGAAGAACTTCTTCACCCAAAGGGTGAGTCTGTGGAATTCCCTGCCCTGTGAAGCAGTTGAGGCTACCTCATTGTTTGATTTTAAGGCAAAGATAGAGTTTTGAACAGTAAAGAAATCAAGGGTTATGATGAGTGGGTGGGTCAGTGGAGCTAGATTCACAAAACGATCAGCCATGATCTTATTAAAGGGTGGAGGAGACTCGATGGGCCAGATGGCCTACACCTGCTCCTATTTCACATGTTCTTCTGTACCTAGTGCCAATCTCCTGCCTCTTCCTCATATCCCTGCACACTATTTCTATCCAAATAATCATCCAACGACCTCTTGAATGCCTCTTTGAACCTCCCTCTACCACATTTCAATGCAAAATAAGTTTTGAGATTACGTTTTGTCCAGAGCTGGCTTGGAGACAGATGACTTGTCTCTAAAATCCTTTGTATCAGCTTTAGCCAGGACTTATATACAAAGCAGGGGTTTCCAAAGCTTCCAGAAGTATGATCACGTGATCAGGTATTTTTGTGAGTCCAGCAGCATTGTTCATTTTTAAAAGAAATATAATTTATACATGGAAATATAGAAGACAGTGCAATTTCTTTGGGGTTTCTCTTCCTACCCTCTAGCTATGACAGAAACCCTTGGTATAGTAAAAAGCAATGTTTCTTTAATGAAAGTTTGGAGCTGAACTCAACTGTTATTTTATCATTGATAAAGAAAGTATCAGGATTAATCATGTTAATCAAATTATTATGTTTAAAGACTTTCACTCTAAGAGTTACAAGGCAGTAAAAGGAAAGTTATTTGATAGAAGTTGTAAAGGAGCATCAAAGTTCTTTGACTACTTGTTGTAACAGGTGAAAATGTTACACATAATCACAGTCTGTGTAATACATTTTGACACAATCCTTCTAAATGAATTGGACACTGTGTTTTTCCTTTAAAACACTAAAGGTTTTAATTTGATATTTTAAAATATAAAGTAACCAAAAAGAAATAGAAAGGAAAAATAAGTAGTGACAGAAATATACGCAAATTTGTAATGCCATATCTTAATTACAGGTAATGTTGGCTACTGAAACTCAAAGAGTTATCTTTTCTATTCAGTCATCAAGAGTGTATATGAATCTGGAGACTTACTGCATCCCATTCTCACCAATCATAGGGCCCTTGGTTAAATATGCAATTGAAACTAACGACATTTGAACCAAATTGTAAATGACAGGAGAAGCTGAGAACAGGCAAGAAGAGTGGACAAGATCAACAGAAGCCCAGTGAAGAGGATTATTTAAAAATGTTGTAGTTCCTTTTGAGCTGGAAACGGAGTGTTCCTTCTGAGTTTACTGGAAAACCTTGAACTTCCTTTGCATGCTCTTCCCATGATTACACCCCCAACATTATCCTTCTACCCACAATCCAACACCTCCCACTACCACACCAACGCCAAACCCCATCACCGACTCCCAGTTTCCCTTTATTGCTAAGAGCTGTTCCTTCTGGACTCCCAGCAGCTGGTTCAGACTTCCAATTTTAATGCGGCTGAGAGGCCACCTCCTGTTGATTTCTCTCTTCTATTTGTAATAGAGCAGACCACTGTTAACCATGCAGCAACTATCCTGCATGTACATAGGGAATATTACCATTAACTGAATGGCAGCCTTTGGTGCCCTTACAGCATGGAGGCTTCTTCCCTTCACCACAAACCAGAAGTCCCTTAACTTCTTATCTGATCCATTAACACTGCTCTGCAAAGAAATGCTCAACAAAGGGAACTGTAACCTCCATCATCAACATCTACTACAGGGAGGTTTGCTACCTGTGCAGAAAGTGGCAGGCTGAGATGAGCAGAGATGGAAGGCCTGATACTGTTCTTCTGAACATATCATGTCAAAGCATTCCTGGTGTCAACAATCTGGTACCAATATTAGAGGCTTTGAAGAAAACTAAAACATAAAATTGGTACAAGGGGTTCTGAAAGGTTAAATATTTTTGGAGCAAAAAGAAACAAAAGGAAGAGCCTTTAAAGTGTCTGACATACCAATATCATGTCCAGCTGCAGTTCTGCAGTGTGTCTGGTTTCACTGAGTGTGCTACAGACTCAACATTCAACATGGTAATGTGCTATAAAATGTATAACCTTTACATTCATGATTGGAACGTGGCTGGGATAAAGTCAGGAACCATTAGTACTAAGCAGAACCTCAGAAGCAGGTTATTTCTGAATTGTATCACCTGGTAGCATTAAGCAAATATTTTCTCTGTCATTTTGTTGATGCTTAGGAATTCATAGGGTAGTTCATTCCCAGTTTAGAATTTTCATACTTTTGTGGAAAGTTATACTTGAACACTCTGTTTCCTTTCTACCTCCTACCTTTCTCTTCACTCATGGGACTTTGGCATCACTGGCTGGCCAGCATTTAATACCCATCCTTAATTGGCCTTGAGAAGATGGTAGTGCGTTGCCTTCTTAAAGCGCTGCAGTCCACCTGCTCTAGGTGAACCACAATGTTGTAAGAGAAGGAAGTCAGGTATATTGACCCAGCAATGGTGAAGGAATGGCAATATCTTTCTAAGTCAGAATGGTGAGTCGCTTGGAGAGGAACTTGAAGGTGGTGGTGTTCCCGTATATCTGCTGCCCTTGTCCTTCTAGATGGGAGTGGCCGTGGGCTTGGAACATTCTGTCTGAAGACTTTTGTTGCATTTCTGCAGGGCAAAGCCCACTGTGCATCCAGACAAATACAGTCAGTGCAAAGTTGCCTGCACCATTGCTGACATTTGCCCCAGACATCACAGACAAAGAGAAATAGGTGCCCTGCTTTCAAGGCAGGTTCTTGGAGGCCCTGCTGGAGGGGGTGGTGCACATGCAGGATGTCCTCTTTCCCCAGGACCTGTATTGTCGGCATGCCACCAGACCACGTCAGCCTGGTCCAAGGTTGCCACCTGAGCTAAAGGCATCTGGAGCAAGGCCCAACAGCGTAGGAAGAAGGTCAATGTCCTTCTCCACTCTGCTAGCATAAGTGCAACAATCGTCTCTACAATACCTCACACTCACTCTGTCTCTGCTACTTTACCCAATTCCCACCAAGGCTCATGTTTTGCCACTCTCACTATTGCTTACACCATTTTCCTCTATACTCTGACACACCCCAACCCCTGACACCACTCACCCTGCACATACTCTGTGCTGCCTGCTCCATCAATCAAGACACCCCTCACCTGCATCAACAGCAATAGCTGTGCCATCTATTTTCATCTCCCATAACACCAGCCTTTCTCTCATTCCAGAAGTAAACAGCCCACAATAGGGCAGAAAGAGTCATGATTGGCGATGTGCTAATCATCATTCAACTTCTCATCCATTCAAGACAGGACCTGACACTGACCACTGTAGGCAAAGCTTGGACTTGTGTCTGAAGCTGCCCTTGACTTACTGTGCAATGATCCACAAGTGAGGACTTATGGAGTCATAGAGTCATAGAAATGTACAGCATGGAAACAGCCTCCATCACTTCCTCTGGCAGATCATTCCATAAATGCACCGCCCTCTATGCGATAAAGTTGCCCCTTAGGTCCCTTTCAAATCTTTCCCCTCACACCTTAAACCTATGCCCTCAAGTTTTGGTCTTCCCTACCCTGGGGAAAAGACCTTGGCTATTTACCCTTTCCATGCCCCTCATGATTTTATAAACTTCTATAAGGTCATCACTCAGCCTCCAATGCTCCAGCGAAAATAGCCCCAGCCTATTCAGCCTCTCCCTATAGCTTAAACTCTCCAACCCTGGCAACATCCTTGTAACATCTTTTCTGAACCCTTTCAAGTTACACAACACCCTTCCTATAGCAGGGAGACCAGAATTGAACATGTATTCCAAAAGTGGCCTAACCAAAATCCTGTACATGACCTCTTAATTCTTATACTCAATGCACTGACCAATAAAGGCAAGCGTACCAAACACCTTCTTCACTATCCTGTCTACCCGGGACTCCACTTTCAAGGAACTAAGAACCTGTAGTCCAAGTTCTCCTTGTTCAGCAACTTTCCCCAGGACTTACCATGAAGTGTATAAGTTCTGCCCTGATTTGCCTTTCCAAAATGCAGCACCTCACACTTATCTAAATTAAACTCCATCTGCCACTCCTCAGCCCAATGGCCCATCTGATCAAGGTTGCATTGTACTCTGAGGTAGCGTTCTTTGCTGTTCACTACATCGCCAATTTTGGTCATCTACAAATTTCCGAAACACTCCTCCTATGTTCACATCCAAATCATTTATATAAGTGACAAAAAGCAATGAACCCAGCACCGATCCTTGTGGCACACTGCTGGTCACAGGTCTCCAGTCTGAAAAGCAACCCTCCACCATTACCCTCTGTCTCCTACTTTCAAGTCAGTTCTGTATCCAAATGCCTAGAAGTCCCTGTATCCCATGTGATCTAACCTTGCTAACCAGTCTTCCATGAGGAACCTTGTCAAATGCCTTACTAAAATCCATACGGATCACATACACCGCTCTGCCCTCATCGATCCTCTTTGTTTCTTCTTCAAAAAACTCAATCAAGTTAGTGAGACATGACTTCCCACGCACAAAGCTGTGTTGACTATTGCTAATCAGTCCTTACCTTTCCAAATACGTGTAAATCTTGTCCCTCAGGAATCCCTCCAACAACTTGCCCACCACTGATGTCAGGCTCACTGATCTATAGTTCCCTGGCTTTTCCTTACCACCTTCTTAAATAATGGCCTCACATTAGCCAACCTCCAGTCTTCCGGCACCTCACCTGTGGCTATCAATGATACACACATCTCAGCAAGGACCCAGCAATCACTTTCCTAGCTTCTCACACAGTTCTAGGGTACATCGGATCAAGTCCCAGGGATTTATCCAGCTTTATGCGTTTTAAGACGTTCAGCACCACCTCCTCTGTCATATGGACATTTTTCAAACTGTCACTATTTATTTCTCCCATTCTCTGTCTTTACTATTCTTCACCACAGTAGACATTGACTGAAGCCTGCTGACAATGAAAGTTCCCTCTATTTTTTATTCTGCACAGACCTCTAAGGTCTGAGGTCTGTGTATAGCAGTGACTTTATTGTGAGTCAAATGTCAGAGATGCTGCACATGTATAACTGTGTGTGCAGCTTGGAGGGAACATTGCCAACAAACTTCTTGGCTTTGTGTATATGCTAAACAGCACGGCAAGACAGCAGTAATGTGAACCTGGTATCTCTGGCTGAAGGGACAAAGAGCAAGGCAAGGCGATGCTCCTGTGAGCATCATATGGGCTCAGGGTGAGTGACCACTATGGCAGCAAGTGAAGAGTCCAGAGATGCAGCCAGGGGCAGTCCGTGAGCTGGGTATATGTCTCTGACAGCACAGTGTCCTTTCTACAGCAATAGAATGATAGTTCTCAGTGCAGCTGTAGGTGCAGCACTGAAGTGCAGAAGCATCCCACTAGTGGATGGGAGATGGGCCATGAGGCTTCTTACAGCCTGTCACATGTCAGACGACAGTATCCGTGGGCTTGTGATGCATGTGGCTGGTGCCCATGCCCAGAGATGTTGGCATGCAGTTTCCAGCATAGGGTTCTATCAGAGCAAGCAGTGAGCTTATTCCACAAGGTACTCACTGGGATTTCCTTCTCAAATTTCTGTGAAGTCTAGCTTTGTTAGGTAGTTTGGTAAGATCAAAGACTGAATGTCAATGAGGTAAGTTGTCCTGTTAAATAGGCATTCAGCAAATGTTAACCTCGTTAATTGGCAACTTGCTGCTGCCTAGTGAGAATGATACCACGCCACTTTAGAAAACACAAAAGATGGTGTGAGTTGCCCTTGATGTAGAGATGGGCCTCCCTACACTTGTCACCCAATTCTGCCACACAGCCCACCTTGATTTTTTCAGCTGATTTAAGCTCCTTTGTCCCAATTCCTTTTTTGAAGTGGCTTGTAGCACTCAGAGTGATGGATCCTAGGTCCTCTAGCTCTCCAAAGGGCAGCAGACGGAGAGGGATAGGGGTAGGCAGGGTTGACGGGCGAGTGCAGTGAAGGAGCAGCTACCAAGACGACTCTGCCAGGCAGGAGAAGAAATATCTTCAGAACATGCTGTACATTTGTTAAAGTGTACAGTGTCACATCTTTACTGGAGGCTTGTAGAGCTCAATAAGGCTGACTGATGCCTATCAGCGTTTATCCCACACAGTCTGTCACCATCATGGCCCCCTCTACATGTGTGCAGGTGGCCATGTTATGTTCTGGATAATCATTCCACTTTGTTACTGTCTCATTAGGCGTTGGCACCTTTTAACTTTATTTAACTTAAATTTTATCTTTCAAAAGAGTATATAGGAGTAGAGGCACTGGGTTGCACCAACACTCAGCACAATCAAATTTTAGTTTGAACTTCAAGTTTGCTTTGAGAATTTGATCTTTGTTGCAGTGCCTCCTTGAGGGGCTGAAGCTTGTTAATTTGGTTTAATCTGGATTAAGTTAACTTGAGTTTTAAAAGAGTACGTAGAAAGAGGCTTCCGGTTTGTATGGCATAGTGATATTATCCCTTCAAGGCCAGAAGGCCCAGGTTTACATCCCACCTGCTCCAAGTGTGTGCCATAATATGACTAAACAAGTAGATTTTTAAAAAATTATATCCAACATTCTTGCTCTTCTTCAAAATAGTGCCATGGGGCATTTAAGAAAAAATGCAGATTCTTGGGGTGCAATGGGAGTTACCTCTGATCCAGCAAGTCTTCTTTTAGCTGCCCCAGAAGAATGTCAAACAAGCCTGAATGGGTTGATAAAATTACTACAAGCGCAGACGGAAGCTGGTTGCTGGGCTAGAATACATGTTCCTATGGTGTATCCTTTATTAGTAAAAAAATTATAAAGGGTGCAAAGATTACGCAGCAATTCTGTCCTTCAGTACTTGACTTTCCAAGGTAGGATGACCTGCTGAAGCAGAGGTACCAGTGATAGCTTTTTTCTTGCACAAATTGTGACCAGTGATACTTCAGGATACAACATCCAACACCAATCAGGAACATTCTATGCAAATAGAGCGAACGAGAACTTTAGAACTGAGATGAAGGCGAATTTCTTCAACCAAAGGGTGGTGAATCTGTGGAACTCATTGCCACAGAGGGCTGTGGAGGCCAAGTCATTGAGTGTATTTAAGACAGAGCTAGAAGGTTTTTGATTAGTAGGGAAATCAAAGATTACAGGGAAAAGCCAGGAGTATAAGGTTGAGAATCATGTCGAATGGCAGAGCAGATTTGATGGGCTGAATGGCCTAATTCTGCTCCTGTGTCTTATGAGGGGTCACCAATTTCACCGCCTTCCCCACAAAATGTGCATTATGTGCTTAATTAGTAAAAATGATGTGTTCCTCTTCTTCCCCTTATTTGATTTGCTCTGCCAATGACAAGAGGATGTCAAAGTGGCTGGTTGCTATATAGTTGAGATGCTCCAGAGACTGAGCTGGCCCCTGACATTGTGTATTTAGTTACATCACTGACATAAGAAGATAACTCAACAGTGAGGTTACAGGTTTTAAAATGTGGGATTGAAATCTGCACCCCCTCAGCACTGCAGTTGTAGGTTACAATTAATTGTAAAGTTAACAAACTGAATGCCAAAGGGGTTATTAAATTACTATTATTGAAAATAAGTTATTGTAATTTTGAACCTTCTGGGTTAATTCCACATCTGGAGATAAGTTGGTCAACAGCTATATCTTTACAAAATCTAACATCACAAAAGCATGCTATCAATAAATGGAAATGGAAATATTATCTAGAAGAAAATTATATTTTCATCAAGTTACAGGCAATTAATATAATGATAATAAATTTGATACTTGTGCTGTGAACAAAAGTTTCTTAGATTAATCTTTAGCAGGATAAGGCTGATGCTTCTCATTCAGGTGTAGTAGTTAATTTTTGAACAGTGTGCTCCACATAATGCATGTAAGATAAGTACGACACCTGGAAATCAGGAGGATATTTTACTCCTATGAGTCTTTTTGCCTGGAATCCAAAGAGCTAACATTACAGCATCATACAAAATGATTCCCATTCAACATCATTGGAAGGTATCTCATTTTAGGTTTCAATAATTAGGTTGCAAGAATTCATTTCTATATTTGGATCAGCAATTTCAAATAAGTCATGACCTCATTTTTTTTCTTGAATAACTAAACAAATTGGACCAGGTTTAATGAAAGGTCAATTGACTTACATTATTCCATGTTGGATTATGGACCATTGCAAACCAGCAACTGTAACTTTTGCATATAAGCCTGCTTTGTAGTGTCCACCTTGATAGAAAATGATCAGCAAAGTTAAGGTCAGGAGAAAAGATTTTAGTTTCAAGCATCACTGTCGGATTTAGCATAAAATCATTGAATAGTTACAGCACAGAAAGGTTCTGTTGTGTTGTGCATCCCCTTATTGTTTGCCTTCCAGTGCTTTTGCCTGTCTTGGTAACTGTAGGAGGGAGATGGAAGGGGAATAATCTCAACCAGTTCTGGACCAAGAACCAAACCATTTCAACATGGCTGTTAACAGTCTGGGCTGGCTGACTGAGAAACAACATCAACATGCCTGGCAATGTGGGATGGCCGGAGGATAAATTCTATCTTCCTGACAGAGGACAGCAGGTTTGTGCTCCATTGAACCACTGCCACTTCCTGGGAAGTGCCTCTGGAACCCTAGTACCTATTGGAAGACAGGTTCCTGGAGGGCTCAACACCCTCGAAGCACTCTTGCACATCTTAGTCCATGGCAGCAGCAGTTTGAACTCCATGATTTCAGTCGGAGCTTCCACAGCTACATTCAGCTGTTGGATCCCCTTTGCTTGTATGACAATGAAGGCTGAGCTCTCAGCCATCAGACCTGTATCACGGTGGGGCCCATAAATGTGGGAAAAGAGCTGGCCCTTATTTCCAAGCTGGAAAGAATAGGTTTCAGGACATGTACAAAGCCTGTGCATGGCTCCTTCATCCACCTTTAGACTAGTAGAAAACTTCATGTGCATATCCATTTCTTCTCCTGTAGTCTGATTCAAATGTTTATCTGAATCATCTTCAGCAGAGATCATTAATAACTTTACCCTCCCATGAATTAACAATCACACTATCATCACTCCTTGTCCTGGTCCCAGGCCAACTGTAACAAGTGTGTCGCCAGACACAGATCCCACCTCTAATCTATCCTCAATGATAAGTATGATGTCAGTCTCTGAACTTATGTCAGTGAATGTAAGTGTTTGCATTACCATTCTCTTGGTCCTCCTCCATTGCTTCTCCAAGTTGAGTTGCTAAAAAGAAAAAGGAACAAAATTAAGATGATCAAAAATGAAAGAACTGCGGATGCTGTAAATCAGGAATAAAAACAGAAATTTCTGGAAAAGCTCAGCAGGTCTGGCAGCATCTATGAAGAAAAATCAGAGTTGACATTTCTGGTCCGGTGACCCTTCCTCAGAATGCATGGTAGCTAGGAAAATGTTGGTTTATCTGCAAAAGATACGGTCGGGGGAGGAGGTAAGGAGTAACCAATAGGTGGGGGAGAACGCAAAGAGAAAGAACAATAATTGGACAGACAGAGGAGTGCATAACAATCTGGCTAGGAAGATGAATGGCCATAAAATTCCCTAGTTTAAATTGGGACAAAGCAGACCTCCTAACAGAATTTCAAAAGCTTAAACAGAATTCAAAGCTATTGTTTCTTAATTTGGCTGTGTCCAATGCAGAACATCAAGCCATTAAGACTTATCTACCAATTAGGAACAAAGATCTACACACACACACACAGCATGCCAGATTAATAGCCGAACAGCTAAAAGATCCCCAAAATGTATGGACCATATTAGGAGACAACTTTAAAGTAATGTTACATGTCAACATTCATTAACTAGAATTCACATAATTGAGATAGATACCTATGGCATTCATAGATCATGGCCAAAATATTTATAATGGATGTGAGAAAATGGACACTCATACAATGATGATCTGATTGCAAAATTTGCAAAGGGATATAAATGGATATAGTACATTAGGATTTTCAAAAGGCTTCTGATAAATTCTTGCACAGGAGGTTGGTTAGATAATTTTTTAAAAATGGATTAAGGATTGGATACCAGGCAGAAAACAGAGTAGGAATAAATGTTGGCAAACTATGACTAGTGGGGTAACATATGGATCAGTATTGGGCTAATTAGTGTGATATTTCCAAGTTGCAAATGACACAGGCTGAGTGGGAATGTAGTTTGCAAGGAAGATGTAAATTAGCTTCCAGAGGATTTTGACAAATTCAGTGAATGGAGAAGAACATGACAGATGGGATATAATGTGGGAAAAAAAGAGAGGTTAGTAAGGTATATGGATGTGCAGAATATATCTGAGAGAGTAGGTTATTAGAAAGGGTAGAAACGGACCTGAGTGTTTTCCTCAATATGTACTAAATGCTAATATTCAAGTGTGGCAAGCACTTAGGAAAGCTAATGGAATATTAGACTTTATCAGAAGAGATTTGAGTACAGGAGTAGTGAAGCCTTGCTTCAATTGTATACTTGGCCAGCCACACCTAGAGTGCACTTTTAGTTGCCTTACCTCAGGAAGGATATAATTGCACAGAGGGAGGTCAATGGGTGTTCACCAAACTTGTTCCTGAAATGGTAGCACTCTGCCATGAGGAGAATTTGGGGAAGCTGAGTCTGAATTCTCCAGAGCTCAAAAGAATGAAATGTGACCTCATTGAAAGTTACAAAAACCTAAAGGGATAGAGAGGGTACATGAAAGTAAGATTAAAATAAAACGAAAGAACTGAGGATGCTGTAAATCAGGAACAAAAATTAAGTTGCTGGAAAAGCTCAGCAGGTCTGGCAACATCTGAGAAGGAGAAAACAGAACTAAAGTTCAGGGTCCAGTGACCCTTCCTCATAACTATCTGAACTAAGAAAGTAAGATGTTTGCTTTGATTGGGGAGGGTCCAGAACCAGGAATAATATGCTTGAGTGTGTTTACAATTAACCTACTGATGTCACAGATGTTTTACATTCCAGGCATTGCTGGAGTAGCAATTCCATGTAAATCACCATGCCATTACCTCACATTATGCATAATCCATGGAATTAGTCCAATATCAGAGATACAACTGAAACTGCAGCTGACTACTCAAGAAACATTTGCAAAATTGGATAGTGGAGCTAAAATCTCAGTTCTCTACTATGGAAAGTGAAATGAATATTCAGGAGATAAAGACTGAACTGCCAACTCCAAACTCAGAAAACACCTCTAAGATGAAGAAATCTTTAGACATAGAGGGTCAAGCAGCATCATAGGAGCAGGAAAACTTGACGTTTCGGGCCTAAACACTTCATCAGAAATGGGGGAGGGGAAGAGGGTTCTGAAATAAATAGGGAGAGAGGGGGAGGCAGATAGATGATGGATGGAGGAGAGGATAGGTGGAGAGGAGGCAGACAAGTCGAAGAGGCGGGGATGGAGCCAGTAAAGAGGAGTGTAGGTAGGGGGGTAGGGAGGAGATAGGTCAGTCCAGGGAGGACGGACAGGTCAAGGGGGCAGGATAATGTTAATAGGTAGGAGATGGGGGTGCAGCTTGAGGTGGGAGGAAAAACAGGTTAGGGAGGTGGAGATGAGCTGGGCTGGTTTTGGGATACGGTTGGGGGAGGGGAGATTTTGAAGCTTGTGAAATCCACATTGATGCCATTGGGCTGCAGGGTTCCCAGGCTGAATATGATTTGCTGTTCCTGCAGCCTTCGGGTGGCATCACTGTGGCATTGCAGGAGGCCCAGGATGGACATGTCATCTGAGGAATGGGAGGGGGAGTTGAAATGGTTCGCGACTGGGAGGTGCTGTTGTTTGTTGCGAACTGAGCACAGGTGTTCTGCAAAGCGGTCCCCAAGCCTGCGCTTGGTTTCCCCGATGTAGAGGAAGCCACAACAGGTACAGCGGATGCAGTATACCACATTGGCAGATGTGCACGTGAACATCTGCCTGATGTGGAAAGTCTTCTTGGGGCCTGGGATTGGGGTGAGGGAGGAGGTGTGGGGGCAGGTGTAGCACTTCCTGCGGTTACAAGGAAAAGTGCCGGGTGTGGTGGGGCTGGAGGGGAGTGTGGAGCGGACAAGGGAGTCGCGGAGGGAGTGGTCCCTCCGGAAGGCAGATAAGGGTGGGGAGGGAAAAATGTCTTTGGTGGTGGGGTCTGATTGCAGATGGCGGAAGTGTCAGAGGATGATGCGTTGGATCTGGAGGTTGGTGGGGTGGTATGTGAGGACGAGGGGGATTCTTTTTTGGTTATTGTTGCGGGGATGGGGCGTGAGGGATGTGTTCCGGGAAATGCGGGAGACACGGTCGAGGGCGTTCTCGACCACTGTGGGGGTTTTTTTTATAGGTCAGTCCAGGGAGGACGCACAGGTCAAGGGGGCGGGATTTTTTATAGGTCAGTCCAGGGAGGACGGACAGGTCAGGGGGATACCCCCCTACCTACACTCACCTTTACTGGCTCCATCCCCGCCTCTTCGACTTGTCTGCCTCCTCTCCACCTATCCTCTCCACTATCCATCCTCTATCCGCCTCCACCTCTCTCCCTATTTATTTCAGAACCCTCTTCCCCTCCCCCATTTCTGATGAAGGGTTTAGGCCCGAAACGTCAAGTTTTCCTGCTCCTATGATGCTGCTTGACCTGCTGTGTTCATCCAGCCCCATGCTTGTTATCTCGGATTCTCCAGCATCTGCAGTACCTTTTATCTCTGATACAATCTTTAGACATAGTCTGCTTAGCTCACAAAGATAACTAAACAGCTGGAAGTGAAAGAAAAGAAGCAGGATGAACTACAATAAAGGAATTACTTTCATGAATCCAATCAAGGAATTGCCATTTTACAAGAAGTTCTAGATCAACTTACTCATGAAATAGATCAGGCTCGACGTGAGCAGCTGCAGAAACACCACTTGCGCACAAAATAATGCTGGAGAAAATGAAAGATTATCAAAAACAAGTGAAATGCACAATATTCACAAGATGCATTTTATGCATGAGCGTATTCATGCAGAAATAAATTCTAACAATATTGCTCTCATGTAAGAATTCAAATATAACAGAGTCAATGATATAACTGCTGAAGCAACAAGTGGAAGGGAACAAATCTTCAAAGAAAATGAAAAAGGAAGAAAATGTTGGAAAGGTGGGACAATTATTAGAGCAGGTTATGAGGGAGTAAATATATTAAATCACAGAAAACTCCAATTTTGGTAGAATTCAAAAAAAAATCCAGAATATAAAACCAAAAATGAGCTGGAATCTCTTAAGGGATAGAACAATAAATGCCAAAAAGATCTGAAACACACACAACAGCTTGAGGAGTTAAACTTATCAGTGACAACCATCAAACAAAACTTTGCTGATGCTCATTAAGATAAACACATTCATGAACGGCAGCTGCTGTTCTAGAAAGAACAACTTGATGATAGACTCAAGAACAATAGACCACAATACTGATTTCAGTGAGCAACCAATAACACCTCCAGACAAAGTAACCGTCACAAATGAATATTTGATTATTAGGCCATTCTTATTATTACATGGTAGCACTCATTTTTAACATTAATCATCAAATTTGTTTCTGTTGAACTTGCTGTGATTGCAGGACATTTGCCACCAGAGATGAATAATATAAAATGAAAGGAATGTAGTTCTGATGCTGGTGGTCAGAAATAAAAACAGGAAGTGCTAGAGGACTTCAACAGGTCTGTTTGCATCAATGAAGAGTGAAATAGATTTAACGTTCTGAGTCCAATCTGACTCTTCTTCAGGATCTTTTATCATGATGCCACAAAACTGGGAGAAATTGTGTTGTGAGGAGGATATGAGGAGGTTTTAAAGTAACTTATACAAGCTGAGAGAGTGGTCAATACATGGCAAATGCATCACAACGTAGATAAAAGTGTTCTTGTACATGTCAAAGAAAGCAGGTGAAGCAAGTGATTAGGAGGGGAAATTGGCATGTTGACTGTCAATTTTCATCCCACATCTGATGGATTAGGTCAGGCCCCCTCGTTTATTCACTCAAGAAAGACTGTTTAATTTAGCTCATTTATAAACATACATTTATTGGCCTGGGAGAAAAGGTTTCCCTGATGGAAAGGATCCTTTCTAAATTAACCTACTTGTAACCAACCAAGGGACAGTGTATGGATAAAGAAGGGGAGCCAAATCATCACACCTCACAAGGGAGCTTAATAATTCTGTGTGGACTGTAACAGGTTACAGAGTCCCATCCAGAGACTGATTATAACACTAACTTATGGTCCTTAAAGAATACTCCTCGTGTCCACAAGATGTCTCCTATCTACTGCTGCCCTTGGATAACATTTGCATACACCACTCTTTCACACCTTCACTTCCCCCATTACATCAAATCATGACAAAAATTTATCTTCCACTTCACCCTCATTTTATCAATTTGTTTTCAGGGAGAATTGAATTCAAGTAGGATTCTGAATAATGTAGCAAAGCAAAGAACTCAACTGCAGAATGCAATTCCAAAATGCTAATATAAGTCCTGAGATCTTGTGTAATGAAAGATAACTCAATGCATTAATAGAACCTAAAGCAGAAACCTTGTACTCAGGGCTATGTTTCAATCGTACTTTTCTTTTCAAGGTTTTAATTATTTTGGGACTGCAAAGTTTTAGAAATAGTTTTTTGAATTTTGTTGGTTGACATACATATCTACCAACTACGTTAGTTCTCAAGTTCCAGCACTTAAAGAGTTAGGAGGGAAATACATCAGAGTTATAGGCAGGCTCTTTATCAAAAGGCAATTTTAAGTATGTTCTTATCCGTTATAATCCCACATCAAAGTCCATGGACAAAGTTGAGATCGCTAAATAAAGTGCAGAGGTCCATGGCAATTGAAATGTGTATCAACACTACAGCCTGTCACAACTCTGTAGTGAATTTGTAGCATGGACTGCATTGTACAGTTGCTTACTTTCATTTGTCCAAATTTACTGTGTATTTCTTAGTCCTCCACTTAAACATTGCTAAAGCTGAATTGGTTCCCTCATCCCCTTGGTAACAAGCCATACAACATTGGTGCCATTTAATACAAGTCATAATAGCCCTCGCAGACTGATAGTTGAATAAAGTTGTAATAGTTTGTGAAAAATAGTGAGTACTTGGTACCTTCAGACAATCAGTCATTAAACTGTCACTCTACATGGATCACATTTTTCAGGCAACAACATTATGACTTGCAATTTTTTTGCATTACAATAGACTTTGAACAAAAGATCACAGCACGAGCATGTCACAGTTGAAACATTTTTAAAGCATGAGAATGTGCAGCAAACTGTTTTCATTTAAACTTTTTTTAAAAATAAGTACAGTGTATTGGAAAGTTGCCCTATTGAAGTGTACCCACACTTCCGCTTCCGTAAGATCTAAAACATAGTTTGGTGAGACTCACCTAAGATTACACATGCAGAAAAAAAATTGGGCTAGATATTGGACCTGCCCTCAACTATACAACTACTAGATTGTTCAGCATGAACTTCTTGAATTTGGCTTGTAAACTTGACTTTTTTTAGTACAAATAGATATCTTTCTTCTTTCAAATTCCATCAAATAATCCGAGAGAAATAATTCTCATGCTTTTGCGGTATGCGGTAACAACATTTGTCAGTAGGCTCTTGTGCTTTCTGGCTGAACAACATGATTTTGATCCTGAAAACCTGCAAGTTGATTGCATCTTAAACTGATCCTTAAGACCTCTTCAGATCATTTCTGTACCATATTAATTATCCTCAGAAAGCCTAGATGTATCTATTTGGCAAAGCTCCTCCTTGGCAATAGCAAGTAATATTCTTAGAGATCTCATCTTTGGATCATTTATGGCTTGAACTGTGGAGTAAAGCTGCATATGTTGTTTCAATAGCTCTCATTTAGTGAAGATGTCACTCGTTGTCGAATCTATAGTCAAATACCTACCTTTTGTTTTGTTGAAGATCTATGGCTTTGCTTCCTGAAGAAGAATGCAGGGCTTATGTGTTCCTTTCTTTTAAACTTGATTTTCTGTTCTGTTCTTTCATTTTCCTTCTTCTGCTTCTATTGAACTTTATTTTTTATGGTTACGATCCCTTTAAGACAGGTTGTCATGTGTGCCTGTGTCTTTAAGAGATAAAGGCCTTCATAGTAGGTTTCTCTCACGAGAAGGAGCTTTTACTAAATGAGGGATGTTGACATCATACCAGTTCTGGCACTGAAGCAAAGGAGAGAAATGTTGGAGCTAACTGGCTACTATACACCAGTAAGCTGCTCTAGGTTGGAAAATCACATTTTAGTGAAAAATACGCCTTCTTTTTCCAAACAGGAGGGTGAAATAACTCCACAGTGACTGGCATCCCATCATCAAGTAACCTTTTATTTACATGTAGAGCATCCTAAAGGTTGATCCAGCTCCCTCAGAGATAGCCCTGGAGTTGCATGAGGTGTGGTTCCACAATCAAATAAGAACAAGGGCAGTTTGCTGTCGAGGGAAGCTATAGGCTATTTCCTTAAACCTGCCTTCAAATTTCGGACTGCTCTATCTGCCAGACCATTGGGTGATGGATGGTATGGAACTGTCCTTACACGTCAAATGCCATTCAACTTTAAAAAATACTCAATGAGTGAGGCCTTTTCTGCAGACAGCTTAGGTCACCCTGTTACAGGAAGGATATTATTAAACTGGAGAGGGTTCAGAAAAGATTTACCAGGATGTTGCCAGGAATGGAGGGTTTGAGATATAAAAATAGACTGGAAAGGCTGGAACTTTTTTCACTGGAGTGTAGGCGATTGAGGAAGGACCTCATTGACATTTATAAAATCATGAGGAGCATAGATAAGGTGAATGATAAGGGTCTTTTCCTGAAGGTTCAAACTAGGGGACATATATATAAGGTGAGCGGAGCAAAAAATTAAAAAGATATGAGGGGAACCGTTTTTACACAGAGAGTTGTTTATATGTAGAATGAACAGCCAATGAAAGTGGTGGCTGTAGGTAGAATTACAACGTTTAAAAGATATTTGGATAAGTATATGAATGGAAAAAGTTTGGAGGGATAGGAGCCAAACACAGGTAAGTGAGATTAGTTTAGTTTGGGATCATGGTCCACTTGGATTGGTTGGACCGAAGGTCTGTTTTCGTGCTGTATGACTCTATAATGTTTATTACAACATCTGGTGTCTACATAAAAACCGAAAGAACTGTGGATGCTGTAAAACAGGAACACAAACAGAAGCTACTGGAAAAGTTCATGTCATGCTGCAAGAGAATAGAGCTCAGTTAGTTGGAGACATGCATGATATGGTGATGACATCAGCTAGACAGAAACAACTTTAACATTACAATTTCCCTGAATTATTTAATGCATAACCAGTTCATTTAATGTAAAACTATTGGCTTACTTCATAAAATAGTTGTTAAATGATAGAAAAAAACAGTAAAGCTTGTGAATGTTGCTTATTGGTCCAATTAATGCTGTATACCTCAAAATGGAGTTCCAGTGTGATTGGTACATTCATTTCCAAGTATTACTTTTCTGATTTGCTTTCCATCTGAAAGGCACGCCTTCTGCTGGTTAGCTATGTTGTTTTGCAAACTGGCATTCAGTAAAGTCTTTCCAGCCAGCTCTTGTGCAATGTAACTTTTCCACTAGTGACATTTGCAACAAACAACAGCAAATTATAAAATTATCCTACATTGTACTGTGCACGTGACACGCAAAAAACATTGTGTGCCCATACTAGTCTGAGGTCACAGTAACCAGTAAAACAAGTGTTGCATGTTAAATATATAGAAGCTGAAAAGAATAGCTGAACCAAGTCAAGATTGGAACAAGTTCCACATTACTATATTAATCTAATCTGTAGAGCATGAGGACAGTCCATTTTCAGCAATCACATCATATTATTGAGTAACTGATGTAAATGGTGGCCCTTAAGAGGATAAAAACGACAAGGTAATAATAGGAAACTCAAAAATGGCAGAGGCGCTAAACCAACATTTTGTCCCTGTTTTCACAGTTGAAGTTAATAATTTCTTCCCAAAAACTGCAGTTACTACAGAGATAACAAGGTGTAGAGCTGGATGAACACAGCAGGCCAGGCAGCATCAGAGGAGCAGGAAAGCTGACGTTTCAGGTCTAGAGATAAAAGGTACTGCAGATGCTGGAGAATCCGAGATAACAAGC
>JAHRHZ010000267.1:26084706-26114152 GCA_024137785.1 Ginglymostoma cirratum | reverse complement strand
GGGGGGAGGTGATGATAAAAGGTGGATAAAAGGACAGACAGGTGGAGAGAAGACGGACAGGTCAAGGGGGGGGATAACGCCAATAAAGGTGAGTGTAGGTAGGGAGTTGGGATGGGGGTTGGTCAGTGAGGAGGGAGGGGCGGGTAGGTGGGAGGGAAGACGGACAGGTCAAGGAGGTGGGGATGAGGTGAGTAGGTAGGAAGTGGGGGTGGGGATTAGTTAACCCCCAGTTGAACAATCTCCAATGACCAGAGTGAACTTCTAATGACCTCTTTCAGACCAAAATGCCAAAAAGAACAACTTCTGAAGGCACACATGTAACTTAATTGTAAATTGAAAATCACCTCTGTAAATACATTGGCACTTTAAACCATCACTTGTCAAAGCGACTGTTATTGCAGCTGCAGCTACAAAAATGAAGTTGCAGAGGTTACCTGTCCTTAGCACCATATCGTATTAGAACCCTGACTAAGGGAATGGTACTCTTTCCTTAATGCCCAGGATAGCATAGTATCTTGATACCGTTGAATGTGGGAACATCAGATGTTGTAAAGCCCTCAAACAGTGTCATTTTTACCATTTATTAATATTTTGAACATTAATCTTTATTAAACAATATGAAAAGCAAAGAAGAAAAACATAATTTTTAAAAATTGCTGCATTTGCTTCATGGAATAAATGGAGGCTATTTGCCACAATCCTATCTGGTTTGTGGTGCCTGACACTGCAGTGCTCCATCAGGCTGAAAGTGATGTTCCTTCTGCTCACTGTCCTTATCCTCCTCCTCAGAAGACTACTGCCACTCTCCCAACTCTTCAACGTCCATCATGTGTCCTCTTTGCCTGCTCCAGTTGGCAGGGCAAAGCATGCCAGTGGCACACGCTGTTCTGGAGTGTACTGCAAGGAGACCACCTCCATCCCCAGCTCCTGCAGACCAACACAAGCACCAGAACTTCACCTACAACAAACATATAATCAACTCCACCATAGCCCTGGTGGAAGAATGGGCTGCATTGCATTTATCTTTGATCTTAGTCAGGGGATTGTATAATGCAGTCATCAGTCATGGGTGCAGATTGTAGATCTAGTCTCCCATTCGCAAACCTCATTAGTCATCTGGCCCTCAAAATAAAGCTGGAAATTAAAAGTTCTTAATGACTTAGTTGTCATGGCAGCTTCCAGGTTACCTGCTATAGATCTCTTAAGATGTGATACCGATGATCATAGAAGACTTAAACGTTGACTGAACAAAATCTTTATCTGTTCATGAAGCCACCCTTTACAATAT
Source organism: Ginglymostoma cirratum (assembly GCA_024137785.1). Classification (NCBI taxonomy): domain Eukaryota; kingdom Metazoa; phylum Chordata; class Chondrichthyes; order Orectolobiformes; family Ginglymostomatidae; genus Ginglymostoma; species Ginglymostoma cirratum. The sequence goes on along the minus strand of JAHRHZ010000267.1, from coordinate 26,112,864 downwards.
AACTATCTCAACACAATGTGCCCTGCACTTGGTCGAAGCTGGCTATATTGCACAGCTTAGTCCCTGGGCTGTAGCACCGACCTTGCCACAGAAAATTAAGATGAACTGGTGTGATCTGACACAATTTGCATCAGTAACAGTCTTGATATACTTGAAGGTTACGATGTGAGAGATCCCACACTGGCCCCCAATCAATCCTTGGAAACAGCCTAGTCACATAAAAATGTAGCGCAGCAGTCACCCTGACAGCCACTCGGAGAGGATGGACAGTGTCAGTTCACTGCAGTAGACGATGCAGTTCTGTGACAGTATCACACAGCACGTTAACATGGTGGTGAAACTATACCTCACTCATCTGAAATGACAATAACCCTTCCTGTGGCTGGATCCATTGTGGACAGTTCCCACGAACCTCTGTGACGAATGTCAGAAACAAAGCAGTTCCTCAATAATGTGAGAGGTCAGCATTTGAAACACACCTAAATGACAGTTTACTGTATCTTCAGTATAGTAGGACATGTAAGACTCCAACAAAAAAGGCCTTGGATAACCTGAACAAGACATTGACATAGTGGACCATGTTCTGATGTATTCTGCACAAGCCAACTGACTCAAATATAGCAGGAAACTGCAAATGCAGTACATAATGATCCCAACTGATGTTACTGGATAAGTCCAATCCCAAACTGAAATATAGCTCATACTTTAAAATTTAGCAAGCTGGTCTTTCACTGAAAGACGAGAGTGCAAAGTTGCAGATTTGATTTTAATAGTAAAATAGCAGTTTGTTATGCAAATGAGGTGAAGATAAAATAGAACAAACCAAACTATTTACATATAACACAATTTGAAAGATTTCAAAATGCAAGTAGGATATTATCACATCTATCCCAAAAGTTCCTTTCTCTATCACAAGCATAGCTTTGATTTAATTGTTTCTTTGAATTCCCAGTCTTGAGAATTTGATAATCCCTTCCTTGATCATTCACACAGCTGAGTTTAGACTTTCTGAACTTCAAAGAAATCCTTCAGGGTTCTTAACAAACATTTCTGGTCGAGAGCGTACAAACTTAATACCATTACCTATGGCTGACTCCAGGCTAACACGAGCTCCCCAGTCTTGACTGACGACTATTTCCCTAGGATTGTAAAGACATGGCTATTTGGTTGAGTAGTGTATTCGTCATACAAACTGCTGGCACATGGCATCATATGACACTGATACCACACAATGCTACACAACATGTTCCTCGATTGATTATTGTTGGCAAATGTGACAGGCTGCCTGTGCTAAAAGACAAGGCAGTATGAACTATTATGGGCTGTAAACTCTAAATGAGTCAGCAATGTGCAAAAAGGCAAAGACTAAGAGAACAAGCTAAGATCCCTAAGGTGCACCCTGGCCTAATGAATGAGGTGACTGCCTGTCCCTGGCAGCAGCATGAGAATGAGAAGTATCGATGAGCTCTAAATCGCAGGACTGAAGTGGTGAACTGTATTATAAGTGAGTCTGAGAAGTGCCATGAGGGAGTGATGAGGTTAGTGCTTGTCAAATACAGCCTCTGTAGATGGAGGGCACTCACTTGCCATGAAGGGTGCCCACAAGTATTGACGAATGCTGGACAAGTTGAAGTGGAAGATATGCTGCAACTGTCAGGTATCAATTCTGACTTTTCCATCAGGAATTGTCACTATCTAGTTCCTCTCTAATGTCTGGGAAAAAATAGTGACTTGCATTTAAATGAGGCACAATCAGACCACGATGCAAACAGGTTGTTCATCACTCATAGCTGAGATTCTCATGTCGCCATTAGAACCATAGGTGCAAAATTGGACTTCATCCATCAATATTGACAATCTTGTTTCTCTTTTCACACATTTTCCCAACTGACTCACTATTGCCCATGTGGTTCAGGGTCTGGGAAAATACCACCCTATATTCCTGACACAATGTTCAGTAATGATTATATCTTCATTGTTTTGTAATCAATCAATAATTGTATTTATTAAGGAACCTATTTGATGGATCTTACTTAAAACATGGCACAGATCAGCTATTTCACTGGTCATCCTGGAATCTGGAAAAAAAAGCTTTGCTATTTCATGTTGAGGAGTAGTACAACTAGAGAAACCACAGAACTCCAGCCTCGGTCATAAAAATGCAACAAACACAGAAATTGCTGGAAAAACTCAGCAGGTTTGGCAACATCTGCGGAGAGAAAACAAAGTTAACATTTCAGATCCATTGCCCTTTTATCAGAACTTAGTGGTTTACCTAAATTGCTGGAGGTTTTTCCATAGAATCCCTACACTGTGGAAACAGGCCATTTGGCCAAACAAGGCCATACCAACTCTCCAAAGAACATCCTTACCCTATCCCTCCAACCCTGCATTTTCCATGGCTAATCCACCTAACCTACATATCCCTGGACACTATGGGAAATTTAGCATGGTAAATCCACATCTTTGGACTATGGGAGGGAACCAGAGCACCCAAAGGAAACCCATGCAGACACAGGAAGAATGTACAAACTCCACACAGAAAGTTACCCAAGGCTGGAAATGAACCTGGGTCCCCGCACTGTGAGGCAGCAATGCCAACCACTGAGCCAGTTTAAAAGGGATGGTTGGTGAGAGTAATGGTGTTAATGTGTATTTTGACTTCCAAAAGCCTTTGATACAATCCTGCCTTGTGAGCAATGAAATTAAACAGACAATAGTAACATGGATTCAAAATTGGCTAAATGATAGGTAACTGCAAAATGGTGAATGGACATTTTTCAGGCTGGAGGAGATTTTGTCATGAATTTCCCCAGGGCAGTACTGGGACTCTTGCATTTCTTGATATATTTTCTAATGGTCTAGACCTTGGGGTACAGATGATAATCTCAAAGTTTGCAAACTCAAAAGACATTAAAATTTTTGTGGAGTGGACGGCACATAACATTCAATGTGAAGAAGTATGAAGTAGTGTATTTTAGAAGAAAGAACATGGAAAAACAAAAATTAAAAAATATAAAATAAAAGGTGCTTCTCCGGATGGTATGCAGGAGCAGACAGACATTGAAGTGTATGTGCAGAAGTCAGTAAAGATGACAAAGTAGGTCGAGTGATCAGTTAATAAAGCATCTGTATTCTCAATATTATTTATAGGAGCATAGAGTGGAAGAGGTGAGGTGAGAGTGACAGCTCTTGACATCAAGGCTGCATTTGATTGAGTGTGACGTCGAGGAGCCCTAAGCAAACTGGAACCAATGGGTATCAGGGGTAAACTATCCACTGGTTGGAGTCATACCGGGCACATAGAAAGATGGTTTGAAGGTCAGTCTTCTCAGCTCCTGGATATCTCTGCAGGAGCTCTTTATCAATGATCTTCCCTCCATCATAGGGTCAGATGGGGGAACGTTCGCTGATGATTGCACAATGTTCAGCACCATTCACAACTCCTCAGACACGGAAGCAGGCTATGTTCAAATATAGCAAGATCTGGACAAAATCCAGGCTTGGGCTGACAAGCAGCAAGTAACATACACTCCACACAAATGCCAGGCAAAGACTATCTCCAATAAGAGATGATCTAACCACAACCCCTTGACAGTTAATGGTGTTACCATCATTGAATTCCCCCACTGTCCACACCCTGGGGGTTACCATTGACCAGGAACTTAACTGGATTTGCCACAGTGGCCATGCAATCCAGTCAGAGGCTAGGAATACAGCAGCATGTAAATCACCACCTGACTCCCCAAAAGCCTGTCCACCATCTGCAAGGCACAAGTCAGGAGTTTGAGGGGATGCTCCCCACGTGCCTGGATGATTACAGCTCCAACAAACACTCAAGTAGCTTGATGTCATCCAGGACAATGCAGCCTGTTTTATTGGCACCACATCCACAAGCATCCACCCTCTCCACCAGCGATGTTCAGTCACAGCAGTGTGTACCATCTACAAGATATACTACAGAAATTCACCAAAGATCCTTAGGCAGCACCTTGCAAACTCCCAACCCAATCCACCTAGAAGGACAAGGTAGCAGTTACATGGGAACATCACCTTCTGAAAGTTTCCTTCCAAGTCAATCACTATCCTGACTTCAAAATATATCATCGCTCCTTTGCTGTCACTAGGTCAGAAGTCTGGAATTCCCTTCCTAAGAGCATCGTGGGTCAACCAATAGCATGTGGACTATAAAAAAGCACGGAGATTATGCTGAACCTGTATAATAGACTAGTTAGACCTCTGCCGGAATATTATGTACACTTCTGAGTGCTACACCTCAGGAAGGATGTGAATGCGTTGGAGAGAGAACTGAAGAAGTTTATGAGAATGGTTCCACAGATGAGAAACTTCAGTTCTGAAGATACGCTGGAAAGGGTGGGACAATTTTCCTTGGAGAGGAGAAGGCTATAAGAAGAGATTTGACTTTTCAAAATCATGAGTGGTCTGGACAGATTAGACGGGGAGAAATTGTTACCACTCGTAAAATGATCAAGAACGGGATGGCACAGATTTGAACTAAGTTTGAACTGGAGAAAGTGTGCTGTGTGAAAAATCCTTTTAGTTTAGTCTGGACCCAATGCCTGAAGTGTTGTGGCAGATTATACTGAAGTGTTCAAGACAACTGTAGATGTTCATTTCAATAGAAACAGTGAGTAAAGCTATGGAAAAATGGCAGGAGAATGGCACTAAATAATGATGCTCATTTGGAGAGCTGGTGCAGGCATGTAGGCCAATTGGCGTCCTCCTGAACTGAAACAATGCTCTGATTCTGTAAGCCATCATAGGTGTGGTAATATCAAGGTCTGAATGTACCATGAAAGTATTAATCCCTGCAAGCACCAGAAGAAGAGTTGGGACATATTAACAGCTTGATCAATGATAAACTTAGTTCTCCTGTGTTGCATTTGCTTCACTGTTCTACATTTTATTTGTTCTGTCAGTAGGGTCACTGAAGTGTATCCTCTTTCCATCTGTTTACTATGTATTCAATAAGTTTCTATGGGGCAATTTCACAATATCCTGAAAACGAATTCTGATAAGATAAAAGACTGTGTGGGAGAGCAGTTGTTTGCTTTACATGTACTAAACCCTTGGCACAATGACTTATTTCTCACCTGACTGAATTTTTGAGAAATGAATCTTGAATTGAAAAATGATGAGCAGTTAAGCATCTAATGCAAACCAATCAAAATTGTTATTGGTTTGCATGGTCAAAGCAGTAAAAGTTTTCGTCGTACAAATTCTGTATTATTAAGTTTTTTCTTCTTACCATTTAAATCCTGTTATTAAGGAATCTACAAAATGAAGGAAATAGTCATTTGACCCAGCAGCTATGCCTTGTTACCAGAAGCCCACATCTGTACGTTTTGTGCCTAAGGTGCTACTTATACTGCTTTCCTGGAAACATGAAATAAATCAGTGAAGTGCAGAAAGAAAGTTGAAATGAACATTTGTCTCCAGTTCGCTCTATCTTAACTCTTTCAGCCTGTGCAAATAGGAAGCCGTAAAAAATGGGAGGGACTTTGAAAGACAAATTAATGGAGTAAATTGTATTCCTAACTCACCTCTAAACAAAAATTCAGAAGAAAAAATTGTAGATGTCAAATCAAATTGAAAAGTGAATATTTTACTTTGAGATAACGAGGTGTAGAGCTGGATGAACACAGCAGGCCAAGCAGCATCAGAGGAGCAGGAAAGCTGACGTTTCAGGTCGAGACCCTTCTTCAGAAACCATCTTTTAACTGGTTACATGTCTTGATAACAGATGTCTTCTGAAGAAGGGTGTCGACCCGAAACGTCAGCTTTCCTGCTCCTCCGCTGCTGCTTGGCCTGCTGTGTTCATCCAGCTCTACACCTTGTTATCTCAGAGTCTCCAGCCTCGACAGTTCCTACTATCTCTGTAACTATTTTACTTTGAGGTTGGCATAAACTGTCCAAATTTAATAAACAGAAGAAATTTGAGACATCACCGCAACAAAGTTTTTAGCAGTGGGCTGTGCCCTCAACTTGAAAATAGCTAATCCATAAGCTATTCCTTTAATGGAAGGAGTAGTATTTGCGTTGGCATAAATTCATAATGTAAAATTCATAACTGTGCAATATTAAAAAGATTCTTAAGTCAGTAGTAGATCATATATCCCACAGCACTGATTGGTATGTACTCCCATATTAAACTATGAAGCTTTTCAAATAAACTGTTTTACTGAGGCTTCATTACAAACTATTTGAGATTCCCCAAATACTTGTATACATATTTTACAATTTTCTTTTATGCACAGACGTCAGTGTTATAAATGTAGAACTGAAACCTCAGTATAAATGCAGATCTGGTTCAATAACAGCACATTAGGATAAAAACAATGCTTTAATATAATAATGCTCAAACACTTCTTTGAATGAGTTCAGACAATTTAGCTTCTTAATGTTTAAGATAAATGAAAGTCTTATATTAAAATCCAAGAATTAAGAACAAGGTGTCAAATATGTCATAAGAAATATATTTAATCATTTGTCTAACCAATGTCTATTTATTTTCAGCACAAGCGTAATGTGGTATTTAAACAGACAAGGAGATGGGAAAGTGTAATACCATTTTCATTTTGACTTGGGTCAAAATCCCGGAATTCTCTCCCTCATTGCATTGTGGGTCAACCTACAACAGGAGGACTGCAGTGGTTCAAGAAGGCAGCTCACCATCACCTTCTCAAGGGCAACTAGGGAAGGGCAATAAATGCTGGCCAGCCAGTGACGCCCACATCCCACAAATGGATAGGGAAAAAATTACATAAGTGAAAAGATCCTAATAATTAGTTGGTGACAGAGTCCTAAATTGATTACTAAGTTTGTCCCTGCCAACCACAGGAACTTAACGGAAATCTTCTGTAAATTATTTTTTGGATAAAAGCTAGTATATTTTAAATGTTTTCAATATTTCACGCTGACAATGATTTTATATTATTGTGGAAAAGTGAATGAGATTTTGAGATGCCTCAAAAACAGTAAAAACTTAGAAAGTATGTAATAAAATGGAATTTGACTTCTCAGTCATCCTAATCTTATACTGTTAGGGCCTGTACCGTGATATTGGATTACTTCCATGATATGCTGTAATAGCTGAAGCATAAAAGTGACTGATATTCCAAAGATAAAGTCAGGGTAGAAAGCTAGTTTAATCTGCTATTGCTCCCCGTGACAGCTTAATGGTTGCATGAAGTTAGTTGATCCATGGAGTTGAGCTCATTCCTTGAATCAGACTGGTTACACTGAGTAATACTGGCTGTCAGACAGTTTTTCCTATGGTAGGTCTGGACAGCAGATATAATGATAATATCTTTGTTACCAAAACTGAGTTTTCAGCTGGAGTTATTTTTTCAGCAGTCCAGCATGCTTATTCTTTAAATAGCAGAGCTGGAAAGAAAAGAATAAGCCCCTAAACGTGATCTCCATGTTTGCTTTAACTACTGCCAGCCAAGGCAAGGAACTTTTCAGGTTTCAGAAGTTAAAACAAGATTGACTCTGCTGCAATGCTTCCATGTCTAAAAAGCTTGGTCACACTCGCTGTCGAGGCTGAGAGGTCACTAATGTCTCCTTGGTGAGATACCAGCAATCCCACCGAGCCAGTTAAATTGAATCCTTTCAAAAACTAATATCTTCAGCAACAGACAGGAGGCATAAATATAGAAAAACCAAGAATAGACTTTTGAAAACCCCCTCATGTCTTCAAGTAGCCACATACTGCAGCATAAACAACAAGGCTTATTTTTCAAATGAGATTCAGCATATTAATCATCCTAAGTTTGTGAAACACCCTGATTGAATGAATAAATAATTCAGATAATGTTAATCACATTAGCCCAACACAGAGAGCAGGACACAATTTGATGAAATATATACTATACGCAGCATAAGAAAGGTTTGTTCAGTTTGGAGGGTAATAGATATTCCACTGGTGTTTTGATTAAACTATGCTCTTGCTAATGTTCAATTTGCCACATCTGAAATATATTGCCATCATTTATTTTGTAAGGCCTGGTTGACACCTGTTATCAAGACATGTAACCAGTTAAAAGATGGTTTGTGAATAAAGTACTATAATTGATCTTCTAAATGGATAGATTTCTTTCAGGTGTTCAGACCAAAAAAAAATCTCAAGTTCATCTTACAGGAGGTTTTGATAAAATATTTTTCCTTCCAATTTTTGGAATAAACTCAGTAAACCTCTATTACCTGCACAAATTTCTCTTTAAGTTAAGCAGGCTTTGAGTAATTACATGCCATAGGAATGTCTAACAAACAAACAGCCAGGTTGTAAAGATTATGGTGTAGACTTTGAGCGCATTAACAACTTTGTATCCCAGTTATAACATAGCTCTTTATAAAAGCAACCATTATTTCAGATTGCATGTGAAAGGTCTGTTACCAACGTAACAAACTTCAGGTTTGTGTTTGCAATGACTTTTCAGTAGCCAAACAACTGGGGAGGTACAGTGCTCTTCAAACAGAACAGAAAATATATCAACTCCATAGGTCTATATGAAGTCACCTATATGTGCATTGCACTAGAAGTAAAGACTGGTTAACTAGTTCACGACCATAAATACAATTCTATTCCAAATTTAGCAAGTTTACACATCTTAACAATGACTTTATCAAGAAATAGTGGTGCAGACATTGTTTTCTAAATGTTCTCCTCTCTGTATTAGTATTGACTGTTGTTGGAAGATTCAATAACGTGTCCCACTGGCATGAAAGGCAGCGTTCATGATGAAACACAAATCTTCGGATAGAGTTCTTCCAGCCTCTTCATTTTTCACACTTCATTTTATCAATGCTTCCAAAGGTGCCTTGTTGGTAAGGCTTCAACCTAGTCTTTGGTCTGTTCTAGCTTCTCCACCAGGAAAGGTGCTGCTGCTGAGGCTTCTGACTGGGTCTTTGGAATTGCAAAACTATCTTTAATCCTTAAGGAGAATGGCTTCAGGAGGATTGCTCTGCCAGCTTCCGTCACGGCAAGTCCTTGGGAAACCCATTTGGTCCTTATGTTGAAATGCCAGTGCTCATAGCAAAATCTAACCCACTAATGAAAGAGAAACAGTTGTGCATTTCAGATTACACACCTCATGCAAGTTCATTACTGATGAACTAAGTAAATCAAAGCTGTTGGTGTCATGGTATGTGACATGGGAATGTATCAATTCACCTGTCCCACTTTGTTAAAGTGCCCTCATCGCTATATTAATCTGCAAACAAGACCCAGCCAATGTCACACCTGCTCCTTGCTCTGCTCCTGTCCACCTACATGCAATTACCCTAAAGACAGCTTTTCTGATGAAGAAACTATCTTTATTTCTCACTGGAGATTGGAGAAAACAGAATTAAAGAAAGGTGAAGGGAGCAGAAAACAAAACATGCAACTACACAAGGTTAAGTAAAGAATAAAAAGGCATTGTCTTAAATGCTTAAATTTTCATACAGCTATCTCACATAAAGGATGAGATTGTCCATTATGCAATCTACAAAACATGAAGAGACATATCAACTACTTTAGCCTTGCTCACTCATTTCCCTTACAACTTCCTATGTCTAGAAACAGTTCAAAACACAAGGCACAAAAATGATTGTGCAACATTGATGATATTACTAGGCTTCAAAGTGCCACTATATCCTTGCAACGCAGCATGCAAGTTATCCAGTATTAACTAAGCAAATTCTCCAACAATACAAACAAGCCAATACCTGCTCAGTTCCTTTCCACAGTGGCCAGGCTAGTGGTCTGGAAGTACACAAGGACATACATTCTTGCTAGAGGTTACTAGGCTCAGAAGAAACACCAACTCCATTGTAGTAAAAAGACTAAATGATTCTGCACCAGCCATCTTCCTGCAGCATGTGCTTCTTGCACACTATACATGATACAAGGGAGAAATACGCTACACAAACATGCAGAATTCTCAAATGCTTTTGATGATTCAATTGTCAATGCAGCAGATAATGCTGTAAAAATATTATATAGTGGTTAAATAAAATTCCAATAATTGCAGTTACTTCTTTTTTACTGTGGTTAAATTTTGAAGTGCAATGAAGTAGGCATCTCCTCCACAGTGGTTATTGAGAACACCATCAAGGTTTTAAATGGTCTTTCATTGGCTTGGCATGATAGGGTCTCAACATTGCAGTCCAACTTAAATGATACCCAGAAAAAATTGATTGGGTATCCTATAATACCTGACCTTCAGCCTACTGAGCGAGAAATGTCTGCAATTCCCAAGCTTCTGGTCTATTTATCTAAGCAGCAACAGATTGCATTCCTCAACTCTGAGATTAACTAAATGTTTCTCAAATAAGGTGGCAAGAGGCTTCCAGAAAATCCATTAAGCTAAGCAAATGAGGGAAACTGCTCTTGCAGCCAGGGAAACACCAGGAAGTTGGAATATATTGTTTGCATTCACACACCTCGATGAGATGAAACCCTGACTTGACAGACCCAAAGCAGCCTCTCATTTCAGCTCCCAGCCAAACAAATGCTCAGCTCAGACTCTAACCCTTAGCCTCTAACCAATAAAGACCATAACCCTGTCAGATTGCAACCCCAGCCAATTATGAACAGGTACAGTGCTATGCAGAGCTTTATGTTTATGTATCTGCATACAGTGTAAGCTATGTAATAATGCATGCTGTTAGTTTTCAGTACAAATTAATGTGCAAGGTAATGCCAAAAAGACCCAAATTTCAAAAGGAATAAAGAGGCACTACAAAGCTATAAAAGAGAATAAGGCTGTCTATTCACTCTCCCAGAGACCCAAAGGTTAATACTTATAAAATTTCTATAATTAGTAACTTACAAAAGGCGGTGATTAAGTTAATTGCATTGTGAACAGGTCACTAATCATGCCAAGATTGCAACTGAATTCAACCAACAACATTTTTTAAATGCAATTCAGCAATTATCATTCTACAACATTGGACACTCTCCTGGGACCATGATTTGAAATCCACCCACATTAATATTCTCAGGCACTTGACTTCAGTCTCAAAGACAAGTGGCAAAAGAGAAATGAGTACGGCCAACACGACACATTACCTATTACGTGTTGCAATTGCAAATTACATTCTTCCTGATAAACATACTGAGTCCTGTCACAGGAATAAATACAATGCCAGCTTTGTCATCACATTCAGCACACTTTCCAGACTTTTCTTTCCCAGTCTCTCACCTCCCTGGATACTCCACACAATTGATCAACCTAAACGGCGTGAGATTGCCTCCTAGAGGGCATCTTTTAGACAGCCAGAGTTGCATCAAGACTGAAGCTGGAATTATACTATTAATATGTCAATGTGTACTTGTACAAAAGTAGCAACAAAAGTGCAGCCTAAAGTATTTTGCACTTTGCACCATCTCCTGCCTGATAGAAAGTGGTTTACTCTCAGGTCACTGTAAATGTCATGTCTATACTTACTCATTCTTTACCTGCAGGGATGCCTCTCTATACCTCCATTGAAGGCATCCAAGCTTTTTCTGCCTGACCCAATAGAATACAAGCTGCTTAAAATGTTAGAAAATACTTTCTGCAACAATTTGCATTTATGTGGCACCTTTAACATATTAAAAGATCACATGATAATATGCAGAAGGATTATCAAACAAAATTTGGCAGAAAACTATATAATAGTACAGGTGACTTGGTCAAAGAGGCAGATTTTACAGAGCATCTTAAAGTACGGGAGGATTAGCCAAGGATTTTCCAATGCCTGTGATCTAGGCAGATAAGACACAACCACCAGATAAGGAAATCAGGGATGCAAGGATACATAGAACTACCAGAGCACTGTGCTCTGGGATGGGTTGATGGCTGTGATAAGCTACAAGATAGAAAGGGATTTGAACTGAAGGGTTTCAGATTTAAGACATTATTGGACTGGCCTCCAATGCAGGTCAGAGGCCACGAAGGTGATCATGTAGAGGACATGGTGCTGAGATTAAATAAAAAACAACGTATGAGGCTTTAAGCAGATAGGCTGAGATGGAGAGAAGTAAGGTGATATTACTGAGGCATAGGAAGGAAGTGTTGATGATTGTAAAGGTATGGAGTTGAAAGATCAACTCAGGACCTAATAAATAACCCTTCCAGCAAGTACCCTGGTTAAGACTTGCACAGTAGCCAGGGACACAGAATATACTTGGTGTCTATCGAACAATCACTTAAAACAAGAGGTGTATATTTATCAAAAAGAATGCCCTTTTTAGCCACTCTTATCGCTATTCTTTTTACTCATAATCACAAGCATAATTTTGAAGCCATTATAGCATCAGCTCTACCAGAATTTGAAATATAACAGGAATAATCCATAGACTACTCATTCATTTAAAAACCTTATTCAAATTAACAAGACCAAAAGTCAGAAATTAGGTAATGGAAGATCATAATTTGACTATGGGATAGGCTGCTTACAAACATGGTGCTCATTTTCCTCTCTCTCGATTAAACTCTTTCAACCCCTTGCTGATCAAAAATCTTTGGGTGCAGCTGCAACAAGACTCAAGAAGCTTGACATCTTCAAGGACAAAGCAGCCTGCTTGATGGCACCACTCCTTCCAGCACCGATGCTCAGTACACGCTGCTGCTACTATCTACAAGATGCTCTGCAGAAATTCACCAAAGATCTTTAGACAGCACCTTCCAAACCCACATCCACTTCCACCCAGAAGTACAAGGGCAGCAGATGCATAGGACCACCACCAACTGCAATTTCCCCTCCAAGCCACTCACCATCCTGACTTGGAAATGTAGTGGCATTTCTTCACCGTTACTGGGTCAAAATCCTAGAAATCCTTTCCAAAGAACATTGTGGGCAAACCCACAGCACACGGTTTGTAGCGGTTCAAGAAGGCAGCTCACCACTGCCTTCTCAAGAGCAACTAGGGATGGGCAGTAAATGCTGGCCCAGGCAGTAATGTCATCGTCCCACAAGTCAATTAAAAAAAAAGGTAAGTGGCAGGGTAGAAGGTTAGACAAAATATAATAAGAAGCAAATTCAAAACCTAAAAGATTAATAAGGAGGGAAAAGCTAGAGAGCAAGATTAAAGAGATTTAGCCAAAAATGAAAAAAAGGCAAACTTTATTCTTAAATTTATAAAAGAAAAGAGTTAACAACCTAAGTGTTGGTCCTCTGGGAAATTAGTGAAGGCAGACGAATAGAACAGATATTTTGACTGAATCTTTACTACAGCCGATATAAGTAGCACCCCAGAAACAGCTATAAATCAGGAACTGAAAAGGAAGGAAGAACTCAAGGAAATTACAATTGTGAGGGAAATAGTATTGAGTAATTGTTGGAACTGCAAGTTAACACGTTCCTGGGCCCTGATAGATTTCATCTTAGCGGTTTCAAAGAAGTAGCTAGTGAGATAGTTGATACGATGGTTTTAATTACCAAGTTATTAGATTTGGGGAAGGTTCCTTTAGATTGGAAAATAGATAATGTAACGCCTTAACTCAAAAAGGGAAGGAAGCAGTCAGTGGAGAAATAACAGCCCAGTTAGCTTAACATCTGTTAAGGAAAAATGTTAGATGCTTTTATTAAAGACCTTGTAACACAGAACTTGGATATGTTCAAGGCAATCAGGCAGAGCCAACATGTTCTGAAGGAGGATCACGGATTTCAAAATGTTAGCTCTGCTTTCTCTCCATAGATGTTGTCAGACCCATTCAATTTCTCCAGTAATTTGTTTTTGTTTCAGAGCTAATATGGTTTTGTTAAAGGGAAATCATGTTTAACAGATTTATTGGAGTTCTATGAAGATGTAACTTTTGCTGTGGATAAAGGGGAACCAGTAAATGCATTGTACTTAGATTTGCAGGAGGCATTTCATAAAAGCCACATCAAAGGCTGTTGCAGAAATTAAAAGCTCATGGCATAGAGGGTAACATATTGGCATGGGTAGAAGATTGATTTGCTAGCAGGAAGCAGAGAGTAAGAACAAATGGGTTTTTATCTGGCTGGCAGAGTGTGATGAGTGATGTGCCACAAGGGTCAGTGCAAGAGTCTCATCTCTTTCTGATTTATATCATTAATTTGGTTGAAAGGACTAAAGATATCGTAAGTAAATTTGCTGATGACACAAAAAAAATCAGAACGTGAGTGAGTGTCTTAGGATGAGGGAATGATCAAAGGGATTGTTAACTATATATTCTTTACCTTCAGCAGGTTGTGAATTCTCCATCATGGACTATATTTAACACTGGAAAAGAAGAAAAATGGATGGTTGGTCTCTCAGAGAATTATGGGATGTTAGGAATGGGCAGGAATATGGATTTGATGCCCATAATTAGCTGTGAATAACAGAATCAGAGAATTGTTACGAAAGGCATTTGGCCTGTTGTGCCCGCACTTGTTCTATCACATAGTGCCAATCTCCTGACTTTTCCCCATAACCCTGCACACTATTTCTAATCAAATAATCATCCAATGCCTGAATTGAACCTGCCCCCACCACTTTTCCAGGCAGTGCATTCCATACTCATGGTACGAAAAAAAATTTTTCTCACATCACCCTTGCTTTGTTTGCAAATCTCTTCAAATCTGTATTATCTCATTCTTTTTTCTTTTATGAGTAGGAACAGTTTCTCCCTATCTAGCCCAATCATGATTTTGGAAACCTTTATCAAATCTCCTCTCAGCTGCCTTCTGCTCAGAACAGTCCCAATTTCTTCAATCTATCCTCAGAGCTGAAGTTTCTCATTCCCAGAATCCTTTTCATAAAGTGCTTCAGCATTCCAATATAACCACTTCTTTCCTATAATGTGGTGCCCCTCACTATACATAACACTCCAGCTGACATCTAACAAATGTGTACAAGTCCGACATCATTGATCCTGTATGTTCCTATTAATAAAGCTGAGAATACTGAATGCTTTACTAATTGAACTCACTACCTATCCTGCCACCTTCAATGATCTCTGCCCCTGCATCGTCTCTAGAATTAGAATTATACACCCTCATCTGCCTACTATCTGCCCACTCCACCATCATGTCAATGCCCTTTTGGAGTTCCACACTGTATTCATTTTGCCATCTGCAAATTTTGAAATAGAACTCTGCACACCTCAATCCAAAACATTAATGTATGTCAGGAAAAGCAAGTGTCTGAATACCAAATCCTGAAGAAATCCATAACAAACTTTCCTCCAGCCTGAAAAACACCTATTGACCATTACCCTCTGTTGCCTATCACTGTCAATTTTTAAATCCATATTGCTATTTTTATACCATGGCCTATAACTTTTCCCACAAATGGCACTGTGTCAAACGCCTTCTGGAAATCCAGGTATGCCACATCAACAGTGTTACCCTCATTTGAGCCTGTTACCTTTTCAAAAAACGCCAGCTAAAGTTAAACTCAACTTCCCCTCTAAAAATCCATGCAGACTCATCCTGACCAATCCACCTTTCTCCATGTGATTACTTATTCCATCCCAACAATTGTTTCTAGAAAAGTTTCCCTACCACTGAAGTTAAACTAACCAAACTTTAATTGCTGGGATTATCCTGATAATCCGTTCTTGAACAAGAGTGGAATGTTTGCAATTTTCCAGCCTTCTGGCACCTCTCCCTGGAGTCCAGGAAATCCTGAAAGAATCTGGCCAATGCCCCCACAGTTTCTACACTCATTTCCTTCATTAACCTTGGATACATCTCATCCGGTCCTGGTGCTCTGTCACCATTGAGTACCAACTATCTTTCCAAGACTTTTTCCTTATTAATTTTGGTCATTTCCATTGACAGAGTTTCCGCTTCTGTCACCATGGCCTGGGTAGCACCATCCAATTTTGTAAAAACATGTGCAAAATATTAATTTAACATCTCAACCATGACTCTGGCTCTATTTGTAAATCCCCCTTTTGTTCTGTAATCAGTCCTAATCTGCCTTTGACCACTCACTTACTATGCATATGCCTTTAGAAGACTTTGGGATTTCCCTTTATGTCAGCTTCTAGTTTTATTCTCGTTGTTCCTCTTCTCATATTTGTTTTTTCACCTTTCATTTAATCCTTCATCATTCTAATTGATTTTCAATTGTATTTTTTGCCTGACACTTCTCATAACCTTTATGGCATGATCATATTGAATGGAGGAGCAGGTTCATTAGGTCCAATGGTCTTCTTCCGCTCTTCACAAGAATTGTAACTACTTCATAGAACAAGTCAAGATCATTACTACATCACATCTTCTAATTTATGTTCCACCAACTTTTTGCACTGCTTTACGTGCCAAACCAGATTACTTTCCTGTCAGCATACCCTGGCAGAAATGGACTGTGTCAGGGGGAGCTGTTGTCCAAATTGGGCAGTCTCCAGCTCAAGCATCTGCAATCAGAATTTCACATGACAGCACTGTATAAACTGCTCTATTGTTGGGACCCACCTTTAGTTTAAACAGAACCCAATGTCCAGGACAATTCATTGTGCTGCATTTCAAAACATCCAGCAGGAGAAAATAATTTCTGTAAATCCTTAGGTTGTTACAAACAAACATACAAACAATCTGTATGCTCACAAAACAAAGTTTTCTCAAGCTCTCATTGAAAAATGTGCTTGTGCCAACAAATGTAGGACAGTGTTGCTCATAGTGAGTCAGAGGTTGTACATCAGTGTGGAGGTATATATGACCACTGAAGAAATGGGAGCAGGGGAAATTACGTGGCCTTCAATAAGCCCATAGCCATTCTTCTATGTCAACACTGTCTTCCTACATTCTGTAACCCATAATTTTCTTTACATTTAAAAATCCTTGATCTTTGTCACAAGCATACACAACGACTGAACATCAACAGTTCTCCAGCATAAAGAGTTTCGCAGACCTACGACAACTTAAGCAAAGAAATCTCCAGTAACCTGCCAGGAGTGAGTTTCAGTCTGATTTTGGGTGGGTGGGGGGATGTGATCTGGGTGGAATAGCGATGGGTGCAGGACGAATATGTCAGGTGAGTAGCCCACCTCCTCATGCACACTGCCAGCCTGTTGCATTTAAGACAGGGGATGGGTAAGGTCCCCACCTTTATGTACATTGGAGGCCCTTAACTAGTGAAGTGACAATTAAATGCCTCAGTCTACTCCACTGCTATAAATTGCTAAGCAATGGCAAGCAGACAGACTGTTTATAAAAAGGCTGAGAGAGTGGGGATGTTGCTCACTTCATCATTTGTGGGATCGTTGTGTGCTTCAGGAAAACTGTCCTCCCTTCGCCCCCAAGATGTCAAACCCAACAGCTCTCAAGGGTGAAACCTTCTGCCCACTGAGGGACAGAAGTCAAACTCTCAACCTGCTCATGCCACCCATGGCATGTTGTTGTTGCAAGGCAATTTCTTTAAAAGTCAACCCATTCAGCACTGAATGCCCCCAACTGGCCTGATCCACACTAACCTCTCCACCACTCCCGCCTGCCACCTAAACACTCGTCTACATAGCACCTACCCCTGACCTAACTACCCAACTACCACACTACCCTCTTCACACATCTGCTCATGACCTGCCCACATTGAAAAGGCAAGATAAAGTACAGATTAGGGATAGCAGTGAGACGGTACCATGACTGCGATGGTGCAACAACCAAGATCATACCTTTTCCAAACAGGAGCCTGGATGTCTAGATGATTAATCCAGTGACATCAGCTCTACAACACAGTAGCATAACATCTTCCCATACCTATATAGGGACTCAAACCCCTTTGCATCTACGTACAACCTAGTGAGAATGAAAAGGTAGCTTTTCTTCCTCCTGCTTGTATTAGAAACAAAAGCAGCTCCAACTGCCCTCGCAGCAAGCAAGTGACTTATTGCTGTCAAATGATCAGACTGGAAAACTTTGAATTTTTCGCATTCTTATCTTCCTGCTGGCTTTGGATGGGACTAAGTGTTGGAAACTGCTAATGAGAGGGTTAAAATCTACAGAGTCTCATTCTCTGAGAGGGAGATAGTTTGTCGATGACATCCACAACTCCTGGTTGGAGTTCAAACTGGGACACCAGTCTCAGGACTTCAAGCCAAGTCCTGAGTTTTGCATCCAGCTGTAGTTGCCCTGAATTCTCCAGGAATTAAAGATTAATCTCCAGGAGACTGTTGCAAGCCTCCCAGGAGAAAAATAATTAGGGCAGTAAAGACTTGAGCTTTTAAAAATTGTGAATCTTGAACACCTTTAGTAACTAGTTAAAAACAAATGGCTGTAGAGAGAAGAGGCTGACTGACAATCAAGGAAGCAGGTAATTAAGGGTGTATTTGTTATCTAGTTGATGCACTACAAGGTAATACACGTTGGGGAAGAGTGATGGGAGAATGGGACAGTGCAGTTACAGGTTGGACATGAGTTGACAAACTTGACATTTGCCTGGGCCTGACCCTGCAACATGGCTGAACAACGGAACAGATTGTGCGGAGAGACAGACTATAACCTCAATTCCTCACACGGTGTGTCATCAGGCTGGCTCAAAGGGTTTTTCTGTTTGAGAATCAAATGCCAACAAGTGGTTAACTACAACTAACTGTTTGCATGAACAAAATGTCATGGTTCCTGCTCTTTAGCATGATCAAACTGAGTGAGAATTTCCATGCATTATTTTGGAACTTAGCGACAGTAATGCACGACAACTAATGGGCAGATAAAATCAATAGGAAAACATTCTCATTGAATAAAACTCAATTCAAGTTTTCTGAAGTCAAGATGGTTAAAACAGTAGAACAACCATTAGACCTTGTCCCAATTTCCTACTCTTGTTTCCTTACTTTTTCACAATCATCTCAGTAAAATACTGAAGGTATTCCTCATAAACAGCTCTACCAAGCCTATAAAAGATTCAGCTTTGTTGTCAGCTCCAGGTACCAAGGTCATCATTACTTTATGACAGCATTTAGCAGCAACAACATTTAGAAAATTGCAATCAAACTTACTGAGAAAGGAAAATACTTGCTTAATCCTATTATTAAATAAAGGCACCTAAAATGACAATTTGTATAAAGCTCTCAGTACATACGTTTGCAAAGAATATGTAAACTTGACTTATTTGAAACCAACCTTAAGATGAGGAATGGCCCCAATGATTCAATATATTCAAGTTTGGTCTGAGCCAGTCTCACTTTTGCCCAAGCTAGAAGCTACTGCTTTGAGAGGACTCTGTGATAGACATGCGTCAGGCTGTTCTCTTTTTGGATTCTATCCTCTTGAGTGACTAGGTCTTGGATCTACACTTGCACCCTAAAGGCTGTTCTATCTTATTAGATTGCTACTATTTCAAGTTCCTCCCTAGTTTATTCTTATCCTAGTGTAAGGCTCACTCACTCATTTCAGTGTAAGTGACTTTTCATGTGCACTTGGGTATACATGTTACTGAATATAACTCTCTCATACACGCTACTCTTCATAGTCTGCTCTCTTGTCTTTGTTAATATCAGAATAGCATCAGTATTTACATCATCGTAACATATTTGTGTGCAAGTATACAACAATTAAGGATTCAAGCTTCACTTGAACATTAAGATACTAAGAGGTCAGCACTTTAGTGCAGTACTGAAAGAAGTGCTTCACTGTCAGAAGTGCAGTCCTACGTTTGAGCAATTTTTAAAAAACAAACTTCTTGCATCTTTTGCAGTTATTTAGATGTATACCTTATCAAATCCACTCTCTACAATAATATTATTCACAAAAGAGATACTTCACCCCATGTGACCCCTCAACTACAATCAAAAAGAGATTAATTGGGTGTTAATATCAATGCAACATATGGGAGCCACATTACAACAGTGACCATATGATAAAAAGTACTTGGTTTGCAGAATACTTTGAGATATCTTAAGGTTGTGAAATGTATTACATATTACAAATGGAAGTTCTTTCTATAAATTGCTGGGTGACAGATCTGGTTTGACAGGAAAACGTCACAATTCCTTGGCCCTCTTTGATGATTTTAGTGAAATAAGAACTTGAATTTTAATTTGCAGAAATTTGTGGAAGATCCGATAAAGGTGTGATTTTATAAAATGGAGAAGAATCGATCAGAAATGATAGTTTTACAAATGCATCACTCTTGATTACACGTTTTATATGTGACAAAGTTCAATATCACCATACTTCAGTAAACTCAATGTTCTCAAAGTTCAAACATACAAAAGCCAGTGACAGAGAGGTTATTCAGAAAAGTAGGTTTCTTGCAGCCTCAAAAGGTTTCTAAACGTATTTCTTTGCATGCAATACAAGCTAAAGGACAACTATCAGAATGTTGCAGTGCTGATGTAAATGTTTATGAATGTGGCAATTATTGTACAAGGTAGTCTCTGTGAAAACATCTATTCATTAAGCTGACAGCTGAGCTCACTGCTAAAGTTAACCATTATCTCCATAACTACATCTGGGTAATAAATCTCAAACATAAAAAACAAGGAGGCTCCACTTATAGTTAAACAAAATGTCACCATGACATTGATCCTCTCATTATGTTCTCTTTTAGGTAGAGTAGACAAATATTTGATAATTCATGAAATTTACATCAGCATTACTCTATTCTAAGATATGTAAAAACTTGAATGGTTAGAATTCTTGTGAATGTTCACCGACCTTCAAAGCTAGAATTGATTTTACAAATGACCAATTTTGTATGTATATGTTTTCCCACTGTAATAACACACTGATCTAAGTCATATTTTTTCATTCCGAACAGTCCACACCCATACTATAAACTAACCTGTGCTTGCCGCAGTTGTTAGCCGACCTGCTGGTTCCTATATTTCCTTTTTTTTTAGCATGAACATTCAAATGAACTTATCAATCATCTTACAGTAATTCATACATTAGTGACAACAAGTCATTTCCCAAATTACCATCTGTTCTGATCCTGGCTGTTTGGTTTTCACCCAAATTTGCTCACTACCTAATGTCCCAAAGTGCTTAAAACGACAAGGAAGTTTACTCACCTTCTTGAAGTGGGATGTAGGGTTGAAATGCATACTTTTTGGCTCGGTGTCGCTTGCATTGAGTTTTTTGGAGGGTTTTTCCAACACAATGCCAAGCAACAACCCACTTGATTGACATTTCTTGTCATATCTTACCAAAACTGACCTCATTAACTGCCTACCATGCTTCTATGGTATCACTGTTATGATTCGAGCATCATCTTATCAGGTGCTGTTCCCAGAACAACTTGCCACTGCCAGAATAACCCAGATCTGACCGGCATCCCTAGTATTGGTGCCATCTTTAAAAGACCATTTGTACACAGCCAACTGCTGTAGTCCGGCATTGCAGTGTCATTTTCTCTGGACATGGCAGACAAGGGAGATATAACACGCTGCTTTTCAGGCATGGTCATGAACAGGATGGTGCAGAGGATGTCCTTTTCTCCCAGGACCAGTGGCAGATGCCTCTGACTGAAAAAATACTTAGCACTGGAGAAGAAGCTCAATGATATCCTCCACTCAATCTGCATAACATTCACCATCTTCTTTCAGATATCCCACAGTCACTAGCTCTGGTATTGTACTCACCTCCCACCAAAGCTAATGCGCTCTACCACTCCCACTATTGCCTGCAAGACCTCCCCTCACTCACCCAAACCTCCAACACCACTAACGTTGAATGTCCTCTGTACTGCCTATTCACTTGCAAACTCATTCATGACCATGAAGCAACATAGTTGTAGGCAATATTTTTAGTCAATGTTGTGATTCTTTTTTTAAATTTGGTGAATTGCTTGAACGTACTGGGTGGAATCTTATGCAGGCCAAAATGAGGGGATTTTAGAAGAATGGCGGGGGGGTGGTGGGGGATGTTATATAAACATATAAAGTTACAAAGGGACCAGATAAGATAGAGGTAGGGAAGTTATTGTCACTGGTTGGTGAAACTAGAACAAGAGGGAACAGCCTCAAAATAAGGGGGAGCAGATTTAGGACTGAATTGAGGAGGAAATTCTTCACCCAAAGGGCTGTGAATCTGTGGAATTCCCTGCACTGTGATGCAGGGAGGCTTCCTCATTGAATGTTTTTAAAGCGAAGATAGATAATGTTTTGAACACTAAAGGAATTAGGGGTTATGGTAAGAAGGTGGGTAAGCGGAACTGAGGCCATGAAAACATCAGCCATGATCTTATTGAATGGCAGAGCACGCTCAGTGGGCCAGATGGCCTTTTCCTGCACCTAGTTCTTATGTTCTTGCGTCCTTATGCTCTTATAACCACTGCACCAACAAAAACAGCTGTACCACTCACTTTCATCTCCCTTAATACCTGCCTCTCTCTCATTCCAGGAGGAGAACAATTCACAATACAGCAGAAAGACTCAAGATGGGTGGTGTGCTGCCCATGTTTTGACTCCTCTTCCCTTCTGTGGAGATGATCTAACTCTGTTGCCTCTGAACAGCTGACTGACAACGTCCAATTCCCTGGATGAATGTTGGAGGTTGCACTTTACTAAAGATGTTGGGACCCTCCCCATCCTAAGGGTATCACTCCCAAATTGACTGAGGGCTGCTAACATTCATGAAAAACTTCCTGACTTGGTGTTTACTCTAAACAGCAAGACATTACAACAGTACAGAGAGTCTGAGACAACAAGGTGTAGAGCTGGATGAACACGGCAGGCCAAGCAGCATCAGAGGAGCAGGAAAGCTGATGTTTCGGGTCTAGACCCTTCTTCAGAAGGGTCTTTTTCTGAAGAAGGGTCTAGACCTGAAATGTCAGCTTTCCTGCTCACCTGTGCTGCTTGGTCTGCTGTGTTCGTCCAGCTCCACACCTTGTTGTCTCAGATTCTTCAGCATCGGCAGTTCCTACTGTCTCCCCAGTACAGAGAGTCTGTTGTCTCTGGCTGAGGGGGTAAGTGCATAATGGAAAGCAATGGTAGACAAGGATGTTGTGAGCTTCCATGTAGGCTCAAAGTAACAGAGCACATTGAGAGCAGCTTAGAGTCTGGAGCTGTAGCCTGGTCCAGTCCACAGGCTGGGTGCATGCCCCTGACTGCACTGTGAACTTGCAGCAGCATCGCAGTGATAGTTATTGCATTTGACAGAGTAGGGCATCATAGAGGCCTGGCAAAACTGGAGTCAATGGTAACTGGGGGAAAGCACTCTGCTACTTAGAGGCATGCCTGGCACAAAAATAGATGGCTGTGGACGTTGGAGATCAGTCATCTCAGCTCCAGGACATTTCACAAGTACCTCAGTGTAGTGCGATGGCCAAATCATTTTCAGCTGCTTCGTCAATGATGTTGCCTTTATCATAAGGTCAGAAGTGGGGACGTTCGCCAATGATTGCACAATGTTCAACCTATTCGTAACTCCTTAGATACTGAAACAGCCCAGGTCCAATTCAGCAAGACCTCAACAACATTGGGCAGGAAATTGGCACATAATATTTGCACCACATAAACGCCAGTCAATGACCATCTAACCACTTGCCTTTGATATTCAATAGTGTTACCATCATTGAATTCCTTACTACTAACATACTAAAGATTACCATTTACCAGAAACTGAAATGGACTCACCACATAAACACAGTGGTTACGAGAGCTGGTCAGAGACTAGGAATACTGCAATAAGTAATTCACCTGCTGACTCTGCAAAGCCTGTCCACCATCTACAAGGCACAAGTCAGAAATGTGATGGAATACTCCTCTCTTGCATGAATGGGTACAGCTCCAGCAACACTCAAGAATCTTGACACTATCCAGGAGAAAACAGCTCACTTAATTCGCACTACACCCACAAGCATTCAGTTATTCCACTGCTCAGTACCAGCAGTGTGTACTATCTACAAGAGGCACTGCAAAAATGCACCAAAGATTCTCAGACAGCACCTTCCAAACCCACAACCACTTCCATCTAGGACAAGAGCAGCAGATATATGGGAACACTACCACTTGCAAGCTCCCCTCCAAGCCACTCACCATCCTGACTTGGAAATATATTCCATTCCTTCACTGTCATTAGCTCTAAATCCTGGAATTCTCTCCCTAACGGCGTTGTGGGTCAACCCACTGCTCATGGACTGCAG
Organism: Ginglymostoma cirratum; assembly: GCA_024137785.1. Taxonomy (NCBI): domain Eukaryota; kingdom Metazoa; phylum Chordata; class Chondrichthyes; order Orectolobiformes; family Ginglymostomatidae; genus Ginglymostoma; species Ginglymostoma cirratum. The sequence continues at coordinate 26,088,833 of JAHRHZ010000267.1, read as the reverse complement.
TGGTTCGAGAAGACAGCTTACTTGCATCTTCTCAAGGACACCTGGGAGTGTGCAATATGTGTTGGACAGCCAGTGGTATTCACATCCCATGAATGAATTAAAAATTTACAGGTACAACCTGAGGTACAGTTTTGAAGTGCCGAAGGTAACTGGGGACTGGAGGTGCACTAGGCGATTATAAGAGGCAGGTACATGTGAGACGCCAATGTCTGTGGATATTAGGTACATAAAAATCAAGGATTAAGAGTTTAATGATGCTACGAAACCATTGCCAATTCTCAGGAAAAATCCATCTGGTTCACTAATGTCCTTTAGGGAAGGAAAACTGCCATCCTTACCTGATCTGGCCTTTGTGTGTTTCCAGACCCACAACAACGTTGTTAACACTCAACTACCATCTATGCAATTAGGGATGGGTAATTAATACTGGTCTGGCCAGTGGCATTCATGTCCTGTGAATGAATAAAAAGAAATGTGTCCAGTACACTTAGAGCATGCCTTGAGTTGTTGGCTCCAGGTGTCCAAAGTTGGGGCAAGCACCAAACTGAAGTCACCAGGTCTCGCTCTGATTTTAATCTTGAGAATTCTCAGTGTCTAGTTTGTTTTGCACATTTGGGAAGCTAGGAAGCTGCATATTAATGAGGTGGGATTTGCTGTTAACAATGTAGATAACAAGCAATAATCCCCCTTAATAGACTGCTCACCATTGTTCAGCAAAAAATTTGCCACCATGATATATGTATATAAGATGCAACGAGTTGCCCCCAACATCAAGATAGGCCTCACAGAATTCTTGTCCAATTCTGCCACATATTTTACCAATGCCTGTATAGTTTGGGCACTATAAGATTCCACCTTATATGTCCAAAAGTAACCACAACATTAATTAAAAATTTTGCCTACTGCTATGTTATTTCATTGTCATGAATGAATTACACATTAGGCCATACCCAAACAATCCTTAGTCTCAGAAATATATCACTGTTAATAATCTGTTGGAATCATGGTCAATATCAAACTCAACATTGACAGATCCATAAATTAAGCGGCAGCGCAGCTATGCATAGCAGCATTAATCCATAAAAAAAGTTCGAAACAAATGCAGCCAAATTGCTTATATACACTTCCTTTAAGACACAAAAGCCCCAAACATAAAGCAGCCCGATTGTAGCTGACAAGAGGAGTTAAAGACTGTATTAAATCAAAGCAAGAGGCTATTTATGTTGAGAACAAAAGGGTCAGCCTGAGAATTGGGAGGATTTTAAATTTCATCAAAGGAGTACCAAAAATTGATGAAGAAAATGTGAATATAAGGTTCAAGAGATATAAAAACAAATTGTACACATTTGTAGTGGCCCAATTAAAGTCAGAGACAGATAAAATTATAATAGGAAATGAGGAATGGCAAAGATATTAGACAATATAAAAACAGAAAAAGTTGTATATTCTCTGCCAGTTCGGAGGAGGACAGGTAGAGGATTGAATATGCACTGACAGGTTTCAATGAACTGTGGTTTATCTGTTTCATTTAAATAAGTCAACAGCGAAGAGTATAAATTATTGGGGATGAATTTTCTTGCCATTTTTGACACACTGTATTTCCCAATAAGAAAATTCAAATGGAACCTATTTCTCTCAAAGGTTTCCTCTAAATCTCCTCAAGTACCATTCGATGTGTTTTCAGGACCCAAGCTGCACACAGCTTGTAACACAGTGGTACTGTGGATGTGGGTTTCCTGGTTTTACCAGATAACACCATCTGGGTAAGTTATGCCTGGTTTCATCAGGTTCAACAACTCCTAAGATCAGCCTATATTGGTCAAATTGAAGAATTTCATACAGAAGAGTTTGCAGATGTCTGGGCCTGGGAGTTCCAGTGGGATTCAAATTCTGACATCAAGACAAAATGGGGGTCTCAAATCTATATTTGTCAACAGTAAGACTAGTGGTACAACCTCAGGACGCCCTCCAAAGAGCATAGTTATGAAACCCAGCCCCGATCCTATTCCCGTAACCCTGCATTTCCCATGGCTAGTCTACCTAACCTGCACATCCCTGGACACTAATGGAACAATTTAGCATGGCCAATCCACCTAAGCTGCACATAGTTGGACTGTGGGAGGAAGCTGGAACAGCTGGCAGAAACCCAAGCAGACATAGGGAGAATGTACAAACTCTGCATGGTGGCTCAGTGGTTAACACTACTGCTTCACAGTACCAGGGACCTGGGTTTGATTCCAGCCTCAGTCTGTGTGGAGTTTGCACATTCTCTCTGTATCTGTGTGGGCCCCCTCTGGGTGCTTCAGTTTCCTCCCACAGACCAAAGATGTGCATGTTAGCTGGATTAGCCATGCTACATTGCCCATAGTTTCCAGGGATGTGCAAGTTAGGTGGATTAGCCATTGGAAATGTAGGGTTACAGGGATTGGGAAGTGGGGTGAGTCTTAGAGAGTTGGTGTGGACTTGTTCAGTCAAATGGCCTGTTTCCACACTGTAGGATTCTATGAATTCCACACAGACAGTCACCCAAAGCTGGAATTGAACCTGGGTCCTTGACACTCCAAGCCAGGAGTGCTAACCACTGTGCTGACCTGCTTTATAATGATAGAATTTTGTTGAGTGTTATTTCTTTTGCAAATTTTGACAAATGATATTGGAACAATTCTCTTACAGGTCAGATCATTAGCAAATTTTGACACTCTTGTTTTCGTCAACTATCAAACCACTTCCCCCCAACACTACCACCCCACTCTGCTTAGTCAGAGAGCTAAATGCACTGACATGTCCCATGGTCAGCATGCATTGATGGTTACAGCCAAATTAGTGGAGGGCTATTCTGATGCAATGGTAGTGTCCCTACCTCTGAGCCAGATGGCCTGTGTTCAAGTCCCACCTGCTCCAGAAGTGTGTAATAACATGCCTGAACAGTTTGATTGGAAATATCTCTGCCAAATTAGAAACATTACCTGTGCTGTGGAAGATGGAGAGTTTTTGCATTCACCCTTTCCTCATGTTCATTTTAAAGTCCAGTGTTGCACTTGCCTCTCGATGGGGGCATGACCAAACTTACTTTACAAACCATAGAAGAGAGAACTAGCTGATCCTGTAAGTTTGGTCATGACAGCGATCATAGCTTGGGGCAACTGATAGATTAAAACTTTGAAGGACTCTATCAGCCAACTCCCTGCAATGGACACACACACTTAGGCATATTGGCACTATCCTTCAGCCTCTTATTTTCTCACCCTGACTTACTGTCCCCAGCACACCCCCAAACCACACCCAGAGCTCCTTTTCACTCTTCTCTGCCCCTGACATCACTCTCTCACCACCATCACCCACTGACTAACCCGATCCAATTCTGAGTTTCCATACAAGAGTCCAGTTTCCTGTTCATCTCCAGATGCCATGAAAGTCTTGTCCATCACCGACCTTATCCTGAAGGTAGGATGTTATTGAAAATGGTTTCACGTTAATGACTTTTTATTGCATGCAAATGCATTCACAGAGTGAAACAGCCACAGGCCTGTATAATTTCAGACACACTACAAACCTTCCACTGACTCTCGCTGCATCTCAACCTATTGTTGTAAAATTTAAATTTCACATCCTCACTAATTATCTCACCCTACAAAATCAGTTTTCCTGCTCTTGTGGGCTCTATTCTCTACCCTATTACATTATGTCAGGTAATGTCAGAGTGCACTCAATTCTTAAAAGAAAATCATCTGTGGGATGTGGGTGTTACTGGCTGGCCAGCATCTACTACCCATACCTCATTGCCCTAGCGAAAGTAGTGGCGAGCTACCTTCTTGAACCGTTGCTGTCCATGTGCTGTAGGTTAACCCACAATGCCATTAGGGAGGGAGATCCAGAATCAGCAACAGTGAAAGAATGGTGACATATTCCCAAGTCAGAATGGTGAGTGGCTTGGTGGGTAACTTGGAGATGATGGTGTTCCCGTATATCTGTTGCCCTTGTCCTTGTATACAGAAGTGGTTGTAGATTCAGAAGGTGCTGTCAAAGCATCCTTGGTGAATTTCCACAGTGCATCTTTTAGATAGTACGCACTGCTTCTTGCTAGCCTCTGATCTGCTCTTGTAGCTATCTTATGTATTTAGCGAGCC
>JAHRHZ010000267.1:26066255-26084696 GCA_024137785.1 Ginglymostoma cirratum | reverse complement strand
GTATCTGGATACTCCCCTATCTCACTTCCTTATGGAAATTGTCAAATCAACCTGTTCCAAGATGCCATGACGCAACTCTGAAACAGGTGAGGCTTAAACCCTGGTTCAGAGGTGGGGTCACCACCACTTCACCACAATAGCCCTTCTCCCTCCTTTACAATTATTGTCCCCTTTGCAACCCAGCATGCTGCCCCCAATCCCCAGAATTGATTTCCTCAACTTCCCAATCACAGCAGTACCCCATGATATATCCCCTCGATGTTGTATTGACCTCAAGGACTGACCATGGCCCAACTCTGTCTAACTTGGATTGACAGTTCCAATTGATAAAAGTGACCAGGGCCCTGACAAAACTCTGCCCAGGAGGAAAATCCACTAACACTTGAGAATGGCACGTACTGGCCAACTTGTCTTGTGTACCTCAAGATGGAGTTTTAGTAGAACCAAGATGTTCATTTCCATGCAACAAGCATGGGGCTGGATGAACACAGCAGGTCAAGCAGCATCATAGGAGCAGGAAAACTTGACGTTTCGGGCCTAGACCCTTCATCAGAATCTGCAGTACCTTTTATCTCTGTTCATTTCCATGTATTATTTTTTAGTTCAACCATTTTTCCCCCTCTGGGTTTTCAGTTCCCTGACTGAGTTAACACAAACCCCTGAGATGGCTGCACAGAACCTGTGGATCTAACTGTAGCCCACTCCCCAGACTGTGATGGTACAGTCACTGACCACCCTAAGAAACTGACTGTGTCCACCCCTGCACTGAGTTTGGACTTTTCCCTTCGCTTACCGCTGAAAACTGTCTCCCTGAATCTGATTGAAGACATCTCCCCTTAGAATTTGAGATATGGCCATTTGGTTGAAACACCTGCAGTACATTTGCCTTTATGAGTTGCTGGTGTTTAATGGACTTAGCCTGGTGCTGTTCAGCAACATGTCCACCCCCTTGACTGATCCACGCTAGCACCCATGACACACGGCAAAGCAAGATAGAATTACTGTCAGATTGTAAGTTCTGAATGAATGGTCAATGTGAAAAAATACAAGGCAAGGCAGGGATGCTGTGAACATTCAAGTAGGTGCAAAGTGAGTGAGTGCTAAGAAAGCAAGTGAGAACCCTGAAATGTAGCTTGCTCCGATCCATGAGCTGGATTGCCCGTCCCTGTGTGCAAAAGCATCCCTGCAGCAGCATTGCAAGGAAAGGTGTTCGTGTGCTCCAAGGACAGAATTAAAGTTGAGAACTGTATTGGAGATGAGCCACGAAGGAAGCTAGTCCATGTCCAATGCAGCCTCCATGCATGGGGTTATGAGTGGTCACTGCCCACAGACCATGACCTGAGATGTTGATGATTAATGTCTAAGATAGAAGCCCAGATGAGCAAACAGTGAGCAGGGATCACCAGGTACCTGTGCTGACTTTCATGTCAGGAATTGTTGCTGCATATTTTCACTCTGGCACATGAGAGAAAAGGAAATGCATGTCACTGAATGAGATTGGATACTGATGGCACACAAATACATGCAAATAGGCATCTTGTTGTTCACTATTGAGATTCTGGTCTTGCTCATTCAAAGTCTGGCTGCAGAATTGGACAGTATTTTCTTAACATGGAGAATCTCATTTCTACCAATCTCTTCATCTTTTCCTAGCTGATCCATCAATGCCCACATCATTTCAGCACTGGGAAAATTCCACCCAAGTCTACCTAGCCAAATGGAGAAAGGGTGACACATCTGTCTCCATCAGGTCCTCAAGCTCGATTCCTGTTTTAACCCGACACAAAAACATATGACATCATCAGATTGGTTGGAGCTTTATGCAGTCTCTAACCTTGAATCTTTCATTACCTTATATGATACTACCCATATCATGGAATTCCTTACCCAGCACAATCAGGCCAAACACTATCATGACATATGAGGGACCACTACCTACTTTGGGCTATTTTACACGTTAAATATCAAACTGCAGCTTTGTCAATATCATTCGCAGTCAAATAACAAGTCATTTACAAAACAAAATTACTGATCGGGTGGATGGAGAAAGATCAATGATGAGAGGTTATTGAAGGAAAACCATCACTGTGTGAGTGAAAAGGTAGATTAGGAGATATTTCTGCCCTCAGGGGTTTGTTAGAGCACAGAATGCTTTGTCACAGGATGTGGTAAAGACAGACATAATTGCAGTTTCATGAAAAATTGGATAAATATTTGAAGCAAAGGAAGATACATGGCCGTTGGGAAAGAACAGGACTGAGGGATTAGTTTTTGTGTGCTCTGACAAAATGTTCGTGTGACCATATGGGGTCAATGCCCTCCTGTCCTGCATGATTCAATGTATGTATCAAAATTATTCCTGCATTCTTTCTCCAGTTTGCTGTGTATACCAGCAATCATTTGCTACAATCGATAAGATTGTGGTACTGTCTTTGTTTTCGTTAATCCACTCAACTGTTGCATATGCATTCATTTTTCAAAGTTAAACAATTGTATTTTGTGCACAGCCTAAGACCACAGGAAACAATAAGATGAATGATCATTTATGTGTTTTTAGTTTTGTTCTGCTCGAGAGAGAGAAATGTTGGCTTGGATACAGAGAACTTGCTGTTCTTCTTTGACCAATGCCAAAGGATCAGTAGCATTCATCCAGTCAGGTAGCTAAGGTCTCAGTTTAGCATCCTAGTCAATGGACAGAAGACAGGCAGCTGCACTGATAAGTCAGTTTAGGTTCTGATTTCATGTCCCTTGGTGAGGTTTGATTAAATTTATAAATCGGTTTAACTGAATACAGAATGTGAGGGGAAATTAATATACACCATAAAGATCAAGTACCTTTTTTTAAATTGGCAACCTGACTGCAAAATGTTGGCAATTATACCCAGCATGTAATTTAATGTTAACCCAAGTTGGGAAATGAATTTCAGTAAATAGAGATGTTCCAAAATACACATAATTCACAGCATCAGCAGCTGAGCCAACATTGTGCAGTGAGGTACTCAGCATTATTGCAGTACACTACTGGTCCAATCCAACTTGTCTATTGTGAATAGGGGTAACAAGCATGGGGCTGGATGAACACAGCAGGTCAAGCAGCATCACAGGAGCAGGAAAACTTGACGTTTTGGGCCTAAACCCTTCATCAGAAATGGGGGAGGGGAAGAGGGTTCTGAAATAAATAGGGAGAGAGGGGGAGGCGGATAGAGGATGGATAGAGGAGAGGATAGATGGAGAGGAGGCAGACAAGTCGAAGAGACGGGGATGAATAGGATTGCTTCCTCACACTGCTCTCCTTGCTCCCTAGATCACCAAGCATCTCCCACCCTCACTGCCATATACCCCAAAATGTACTGGCTTCCTTTGAATTGGATGCCCACCATTAAATCACCCCATTAGACGTGTCCAAGTAGAGATTAGGCACTTTCCCACTTGCCTTTGGTAGCCGCAGGTTCCATTCCCATGACCACCCACTTTGGAGTGCTCCAGCTTAACTTGTAGTAGGGCCTCCAAATGCAGGTAGCAATGTTAGGGGAGAGCATATTAGTTCATCTGGGCCCATTCCTGCATGTGACCAGTGTGTTTGATACTCTGGTGGGGCAGAGGCAGAGGCCATACACAATGGACAAAGAAGCAGAACTGGAATGGGGTAGGAATTCTCTAATGCTAGCCAGAAAATCATTCTTAAATGGAATTGGAACACACATGCAACGGCTGGACACCCAGTTAGACTGACTGGCAGCACCTCAAGACTAGGTGTCCATGAGGCTTTATGGAGAATCAGCTGCAGCAACAGAATCATACGTCAACACAATTTACAAACCTCGTGATCTGCCATATACTTTTCTCTACCACAAACTCAAGCCATAGAATCAATCCTAGTTCACTGAAGAATGCAGGAGAGCACGCCAGGAACAGTACCTAATAATGAAGCTTCAACCTAATGAAGCTATAAACCTGTGTGCCAAGCAACATAAGCAGTATGTCATGGACAGAGCTAAATAATTCCGTAATGAATAGATCAGATCTAAGCTCTGCAGTCCGGCCACATTCCACTATGAATGGTGGTGGACAATTAAACTATTCAGTCGTTTCAGCGGCGGGAGTCTGGAAGGAGGCGCGAGGGCAGCCTGGGAAGGTGAGCTTCTCCTTTAAAAACTTACCTCGTGAATAGGCGGAGTGCGCGTCGAGCAGGAGCAGACACGGGACGGTTGAGTAAGTGAGGTAATATATTTGGGCAGTTGCTTTACCCGAAACACTACTTAGGTAGTGTCTCCCACCCATCCTCCTCCTCGAACCAAAAAGGTTCTGAGCACCGATTTGGTAAATTACTAGTGTTTTTTTCCCAATAGTCTGTTTTTTAGAATTCAGAACAATGGCAATGGATGTTAGGGCAGTTGCATGCTCCTCCTGTAGGATGTGGGAGGTCAGGGTCACCACTAGTGTCCCTGCTGACTTCATCTGCGGGAAGTGCACCCAACTCCAGCTCCTCGGAAACCGCGTTAGGGAACTGGAGCTGGAGCTGGAGCTGGATGAACTTCGGATCATTCGGGAGGCTGAGGGCATGATTGAGAGGAGTTACAGGGAGGTAGTCACATCTCAGGTACAGGAAAAAAGTTGATGGGTTACAGTCAGGGGATGGAAAGGGAACAGGCAGACAGTGCGGGGATCCCCTGCGACCGTTCCCCTCAATAACAGGTATACAGTTTTGGATTCTGTTGAGGGGGACAACTTACCAGGGGTAAGCCATGGGGTACAGGTCTCTGGCGCAGAGTCTGTCCCTGTTGCTCAGAAGGGAAGGGGGAAGAGGAGGAGAGCATTAGTCACTGGGGACTCCATAGTTAGGGGGACAGATAGGAGATTCTGCGGGAACGAGAGAGACTCACAGTTGGTGTGTTGCCTCCCAGGTGCCAGGGTCAGTGATGTCTTGGATCGTGTCTTTGGGGTCCTGAAGGGAGAGGGTGACCAGCCCCAAGTCGTGGTCCACATAGGTACCAATGACATAGGTAGAAAGAGGGATAGGGATATAAGGCAGGATTTCAGGGAGCTAGGGTGGAAGCTGAGAGCTAGAACAAACAGAGTTGTTATCTCTGGTTTGTTACCCGTGCCACGTGATAGCGAGGCAAAGAACAGGGAGAGATATCAGCTGAACACGTGGCTGCAGGGATGGTGCAGGAGGGAGGGTTTCAGGTATATGGATAACCGGGGCTCATTCTGGGCAAGGTGGGACCTCTACAAACAGGACGGTCTTCACTTGAACCAGAGGGGTACTAATATCTTGGGTGGGAAATTTGCCAGTGCTATTCGGGGGGATTTAAACAAGCTCAGCAGGGGCATGGGAACCTGTGGTGTAGTTCAAGTACACAGGAGGATGAGAGTAGGGAGGACATGGATGGGATTTCACCGTCACAGGAGTGTGCTGGCAGACAGCAAGCTGGTTTGAAGTGTGGCTACTTCAACACCAGGAGTATCCGGAATAAGGTAGGTGAGCTTGCAGCATGGATAGATACCTGGGACTTCGATGTTGTGGCCATTTCGGAGACGTGGATAGAGCAGGGTCAGGAATGGATGTTGCAGGTTCCAGGGTTTAGATCTTTCATAAAGATCAGGGAAGGTGGTAAAAGAGGGGGAGGTGTGGCTTTGTTAGTCAAGGACAGTATAACGGTGGCTGAAAGAACTTTTGACGAGGACTCGTCTACTGAGGTGCTTTGGGCTGAGGTCAGAAACAGGAGAGGAGAGGTCACACTGCTGGGAGTTTTTTATAGGCCTCCGCAAAGTTCCAGGGATGTGGAGGAGAGGATCGGCAAAACGATTCTGGGCAGGAGTGAAAGGAACAGGGTGGTCATTATGGGAGACTTTAACTTCCCCAACATTGACTGGAAATGCTATAACTCTAGTACGTCAGATGGATCGGTTTTTGTCCAATGTGTGCAGGAGGGTTTCCTGACACAGTATGTCGAAGGGCCGACAAGAGGGGAGGCCACACTGGATCTGGTGCTTGGTAATGAACCAGGCCAGGTGTTTGATTTAGTGGTAGGTGAGCACTTTGGAGAGAGTGACCATAATTCGGTTACATTTAGTTTAGCGATGGAAAGGGATAGGAACATGCCACTGGGCAAGAGTTATAGATGGGGGAAGGGCAATTATAATGTGATTAGGCAAGACTTAGGAGGGATAGAATGGGGTAGCAAAATGCAGGGGATGGGGACAATCGAAATGTGGAGCTGGTTTAAGGAACAGATATTGCGTGTCCTTGATAGGGATGTCCCTGTCAGGCAGGGAGGAAGTGATAAGGTAAGGGAACCGTGGTTTACAAAAGAAATTGTATCTCTTGTTAAGCGGAAGAGGGAGGCTTATGTGACATTGAGACGAGATGGTTCAGATGAGGCGATGGAGAGTTACAGATTAGCTAGGAAGGATTTAAAGAGAGAGTTAAGAAGAGCAAGGAGGGGACATGAGCAGTCATTAGCAGGTAGAATTAAGGAGAACCCTAAAGCTTTCTGTAGGTATGTGGGGAATAAAAGGATGGTTAGGGTAAGAATAGGGCCAGTCAAAGACAGAAGTGGGAAGTTGTGTGTGGACCCTGTGGAGATCGGAAAGGTGCTAAACAAATATTTCTCATCTGTTTTCACTTAGGAAAAGGAGAATATTGTAGGGGAGAAGACTGAGATACGGGCTATTAGACTTGAAAGGATTGAGGTTAGTAAGGAGGAGGTGTTATCAATCCTAGAAGGTGTGAAGGTAGATAAATCCCCTGGGCCGGACGGGATTTTTCCGAGGATTCTCTGGGAAGCTAGGGAGGAGATGGCGGAGACTTTGGCCTTGATCTTTGAGTCGTCATTGTCTACAGGTTTAGTACCAGAGGACTGGAGGATTGCAAATGTTGTGCCCTTGTTCAAGAAGGGCAGTAGAGATGACCCAGGTAATTATAGACCAGTGAGCCTTACATCTGTTGTAGGAAAAGTTTTGGAAAGGATTATAAGAGATAGGATTTATAATCATCTAGCAAGCAACAATTTGATTGGAGATAGTCAACATGGATTCGTCAAGGGCAGGTCATGTCTCACAAACCTCATTGAGTTTGTTGAGAAGGTGACCAAGCATGTGAATGAGGGTAGGGCAGTTGACGTGATGTACGTGGACTTCAGTAAAGCCTTTGAAAAGGTTCCACATGGTAGGCTATTGGAGAAAATGCGGAGGCATGGGATTGAGGGAGATTTAGCAGTTTGGATTAGAAACTGGCTTTCTGAAAGAAGCCAAAGAGTGGTGGTTGATGGAAAATATTCAGCCTGGAGTCCGGTTACTAGTGGTGTGCCACAGGGATCTGTTTTGGGACCACTGCTGTTTGTCATTTTTATAAATGACTTGGACGCAGACATAGGTGGATGGGTTATTAAGTTTTCAGATGACACTAAAGTTGGTGGAGTGGTGGACAGTGTGGAAGAATGTTGCAGGTTGCAGGGAGACTTGGATAAACTGCAGAATTGGGCTGAAAGGTAGCAAATGGAGTTCAATGCAGATAAATGTGAGGTGATGCACTTTGGGAAGAATAATAGGAAGGAAGATTACTGGGTCAATGGAAAGATTCTTGGTAGTGTGGATGTGCAGAGGGATCTTGGTGTCCAGGTACATAGATCCCTGAAAGTTGCCACCCAGGTTGATAGTGCTGTTAAGAAGGCATATGGTGTATTAGGTTTCATTAGTAGAGGGATTGAGTTCCGGAGCCTTGATGTCATGCTGCAACTGTACAAAACGCTAGTGCGGCCTCACTTGGAATATTGCGTACAGTTCTGGTCGCCCCATTACAGGAAGGATGTGGAAGCATTGGAAAAGGTGCAGAGGAGATTTACCAGGATGTTGCCTGGTCTGGAGCGAAGGTCTTATGAGGAAAGGCTGAGGGACTTGGGTCTGTTCTCATTGGAGAGGAGAAGGCTAAGAGGGGATTTAATAGAGACATACAAAATGATCAGAGGATTAGATAGGGTGGACAGTGAGAGTCTTTTTCCTAGGATGATGACATCGGCTTGTGCAAGGGGGCATAGCTTTAAATTGAGGGGTGATAGATTTAAGACAGATGTCAGAGGCAGGTTCTTTACTCAGAGAGTGGTAAGGGCGTGGAATGCCCTGCCTGCCAATGTAGCTAACTCAGCCACATTAGGGCCATTTAAACAGTCCTTGGATAAGCATATGGATGATGATGGGATAGTGTAGGGGGATGGGCTTAGATTAGTTCACAGGTCGGCGCAACATCGAGGGCCGAAGGGCCTGTTCTGCGCTGTATTGTTCTATGTTCTATTCACTGGAGGAGGCTCCACATTTATTCCCTTCCTCAATAATAGGGCGGCCCAGCACACTGTGGTGGGATTTGAATTCCACAAAAATAAAACTAGAATTAAGAGTCTAATGATGACCATGAAACCATTATCGATTGCTGGAAAAACCCACCTGGGTCACTAATGTCCTTCAGGGAAGTAAATCTGCCATCCTGACCTGGTCTGGTCTACACATGACTCCAGACTCAGGGCAATATGGTTGACTCTCAATTGCCCTCTGAAATGGTTAAGCAAGCCACTCAGTTGTCTCAATCACTACAAGGTATTAGCAAAGTAATGAAACCAGATGGATTACCTGGCAGTGACCTGGACATCACAAAAGCCAATGGCAGGAAATGCCCTGCTAAGCCTGTAGAGTCTTCTTAATAACATTTAGGGGATGGTGCCAAAATTGGGAGACCTGTCTCACAGTCTAGTCAAGCAACAGTCTGACATTGTCATATTCATGGAATCATACCTTACAGACAATGTCCCAGACACCACTATTACCATCCCTAGATAGGTCCTATCCCACCTGTAGGACAGACCCAGCAAAGGTGGTGGCACAGTGACATACAGTCGCAAGAGAGTTACCCAGGAAGTCCTCAATATTGACTCCAGACCCAATGAAGTCTCATGGCTTCATGTTAAACATGGGCTAGGAAACCTCCTACAGATTATCACATACTGCCCTCCTTCAGCTGATGAGTCAGTACTCCTCCACGTTGAAGAATACTTGGAAGAAGCACTGAGGGTGGCAGTCTGTAGATGTACTTTGGGCGAGGATTTCAACATCACCACCAAGAGTGGCTTGGCAGCAACAGTACAGATCGAGCTATTCAGGAGAACATAGCTGCTAGACTGGGTCTGCAGCACTTGATGAGGAAACCAACCAGAGGGAAAACATACTCAACTTCCTTTTTACTAATTTGCTAGCTACAGATGCATCTGTCCATGACAGTATAGGTAGGAGTGACACCTGCACAGTCCTTGCGGAAGCAAAGTCCCATCTTTACATCGATAATACCGTTCATGGCGTTGTGTGGCACTGTCACTGTGCAAAACGGGACACATTTTGAATAGATCTAGAAACTCAAGATTGATCATCCATGAGGCACTGCGGGACATCAACAGTAGCAGAATTATACTCCAGCACAATGTGTAACCTCATGGCCCGGCATATCCCCCACTCAACCATTACCATGAAGCCAGGGAATCAACCCTGGCACAATGGGGAGTGCAGGAGGACATAACAGGGCAGCATAAGACATACTTGAAAAAAAGGTGTCAACCAGGTGAAGCTACCAAACAGGACAACTTGCATGCCAAGCAAAAGCAAGTGATAGACAGAGCAAAATGATCCCCAACCATGCAACCAACAGGTCAGATCTAAGTTCTGCAGTCCTGCATCTGGTCATGAATGGTGGTGGACAATTAAACAACTTGCTGGAGGAGGAGGCTCCACAAAAGTTCCCATCCTCAATGATGCTCTTCCTGATTTTTTTAAACCTCTATAAGGTCACCCATCAGCATCCAATGCTCCAGGGAAAATAACCCCTGTTTATTCAGCCTCTCCCTATAGCTCAAACCCTCCAACACTGGCAACATCCTTGTAAATCTTTTCTGAAGCCTTTCAAGTTTCACAACATCCTTCTGTAGCGGGGAGACCAGAATTGCACACAGTATTCCAATAGAGCCCTAACCAATGTCCTGTACAGCTGCAACATGACCTCCCAACTCCTATACTCAATGCACTGACCAATAAAGGCAAGCATACGAAACGCCTTCACTATCCTGTCTACCTGGGACTCCACCTTCAAGGAACTAAGAACATGTAGTCCAAGGTCTCTTTGTTCAGCAACTTTCCCCAGGACCTTACCATTACGTGTATAAGTACTGCCCTGATTTGCCTTTCCAAAATGCAACACCTCACATTTATCTAAATTAAACTCCATCTGACACTCCTCGGCCTATTGGCCCATCTGATCAAGATCTCATTGTACTCTGAGGTAACCTTCTTCACTGTCACTACACCTCCAATTTTGGTGTCATCTGCAAACTTAATAACCATACCTCCTATGTTCACATCCAAACCATTTATATAAATGATGAAAAGCAGTGGACCCAGCACTGACCTTGTGGTACACCGCTGGCTTCCAGTCTGAAAAGCAACCTCATGTGCACAAAATGCAGGACAAATCCAACCCAGTCAATTACTGCCCCATTAGTCTAATCTTGATTATCAGTAAAATGATGGAAGGGATCCAACAACAGTGCTATCAAGCAACACCTCAGCAATAGCCTGTTCAGTGACACCCATTTTGGGTTCTGTCAAGGCGACTCAGCTCTTGATCTCATGACAGCCTTGGCTTAAACGTGGAAAAAGAGCTGAATACCAGAGGTGAGGTGACAGCGGCAGCCCTTAATGTCAAGTCTGCATTCGACCAAGTGTGGCATGAAGGAGCCCTGGCAAAACTGGAATCAATGGGAATTGGAGGCAAACTCTCCAGTGGTTGGAGTCATACCTGGCACGTAGGAAGATAGTCATGGTCACTGGAGGTCAGTCATCTCAGCTCCAGGACATCTGTGCTGGAGTTCCTTAGGGCAGTGTCCCAGGTCCAACCATCTTCAGCTGCTTCATCAATAACCTTCACTCCCTTATAAGTTCAGAAGTGGGGATGTTCGCCAACGATTGCACAATGTTCAGCACCATATGTGATTCCTCAGATACTGAAGCAGTTCGTATTCAAATGCAACAAGATCTGGACAATATCCAGGCTTGGGCTGACAAGTGGCAAGTAACATTTGCGCCACATAAATACCAGGCAATGCTCATCACCGATAAGAGACAAATTAACTATTGCTCTTTAACCATAAATGGCATTACCATCACTGAATTCCCATTAACAGCATCCTGTGGGTTACCATTGACTAAAAACTGAACTGGATTCACCACATAAATACAGTGGATACCAAAGCAGGTAGGAATACTGCAGCAAGTAGCAACCTCCTCAAAGCCTGCCCACCATCTGTAAGGCACAAGTCAGGAATGTGATGGAATACTCCCCGCTTGCCTGGATGAATGCAGCTCCAATGACGTCCAAGAAACTTAACACCATCCAGGGCAAAGCTTGATTGACATTCTTACACAGCATCTTCCAAACCGATGACCGCTTCCATCTAGAAAGGGCAGCAGATACGTGGGAATACCTCCACCTGCAAGCTCCCCTCCAAGCCACTCACCATCCTGACTTAGAAATATAATTCCTTCACTGTCATTGGTCTACCTACAGCAAGTGGACTGCAGTGGTTCAAGAGGGCAGCTCACCACCAAATTCTTAAGGGCAACCAGGAACAGGCAATAAATGCTGGTCAGCCAGCAATGCCCACGTCCAATGACAAAATAAAAAAGAGATAAAGCTGAAGCGTTTGCAACAATCTCGGGCTTGAAGTGTCGAGTGAATTATCCATATGGTCACCTCCAGAGGTCCCTAACATCACAGGTGTGCACATTCAGCCATTTGGATTCACTCTACATGACATTAAGAAATAGCTGGAGACAAAAGATACTGCAAAACGATACTGTGGACCCCATAAACTTTCCAGAACCTGCCACATACCTAGCCAAGCTGTTCCAGTGAGAGAGCAAGAGAGTGACTTTAGATTTTTGTACAGACCTTTCAAAATGACGGTTGATGTTAAGGATTCAGGGGGTTGGTGCAATCCTGTTACATAATGAGAAGTCATGAATAGAGAAGCCAATGGAGCACTTTTCTAAGAAACTAAACCAGTATCAGAGGAACTACGGTACCACAGAAGAACATACATTGGGATTATCATTGGCTTTTCAAAACTTTGAAGACCATGTCTGACAGAGTAACAGGGAAACATTAGTATATCATGACCATAACCATTAGCATTCACTGAAAAGATTAAAACTTGAAATGTAAGCCTATTCAAATGGACTATTATTTCAATCATTTAATGCAAAAATTATTCACATTTCCGGAAACAATAATGTGATTGAGTGTAAAATCTTGGTAAAGGATTAAGAAATCCTGAAAATTTATATGAAGTTGTTATAAAGGGGTGGTTGTGGGGAGAATGGATGACTGGATATAAATAATGTGTTTGTCATTTACGTATCATACACCTTGTGATGAAACACAATTGTTTTGAAATGGCATTTCACTTCTTAAGGGTGCATGCATATAAAAGACCATACCCTTTTATTTTCCGTATTTTTGATTTCAGCAAAGCAGAAAAAGGACTGTTTTAAAATGAAGTATTCTGGAAGGAATTGCTGCACAACCTGTGATGTTGCAAACTGCTGTCCGAGATGGAGGCCTAGAGGATCAAACAGCTAGCTAAAGCTTCCAGATACCCAGTCTGACTTCACGTGAGAAATTTTCACCATCTAATTTCTATCTGGCATGTAAGAGCACAGAAGACTGTACGTTGATGATGCAAGGTTAGGTACTGATGACATGTTAATGCATGCAAATAGGCCTCTCGCTGCTCACTAGCGAGATTCTCATCTCACTGTTTAAGACTTGCTTGCAAAATCAGACTTCTTTTTACTTTGGTGTCAGGAATCTCATTTTTCTGATCTTGCTGTATTTCCCCACCTGACTCTTTGCTGCCTATGCTGTTCAGGAGCTGGGAAAACCCAGTCCCAAATCTCTATGTTTGGCAAACATTTTTCTTAATCTGTTTTTAGGGTCGTATCATTAACAGGTAAATTGTGTAACATTGGTTACTTATCATCTGGCAATTTTCCTACATTTCATTTTGCATTACACAATCCAAAATTGCAGAGATACCGAAGAGAACAGCGTTTTGTTTCAAATGCCTGGGAGAATTAATGTAATCCTACAAAATTGATCATTTCCAGCTTTTCGAAAGTGAAGAGTAGAATTCTAGGTTATGGCCAAGTGGGAATATTTAATTACTGGTAACCTAGAAGCAAATGCTTCTTTATTATGCTTTCTGAAGTAATGTAGAAAACTCCAACCTAAGTGGTTTAGTTTGCATTCATAAGTAAGCAATTAAATAAAACTGTTCCATGCATGAACACCTCCTTTGCTTAATCTGTATCCCTATGATAAAGACCCAAATTCTGAAAGAGAGCCAGTACAATCTTTAAATTACTCAGATAATTGTGCAAAACACACTGAATTCTAATCAGCTTCATTATTCAAAATCACAAAATGGCTGCCTCAGAAAATACCGAGACCAGAATTTTTCCTTCCCTGTGGGGTCAAGAATAGTGCTGAGCATAATGGCTTTAAAAAAAAATCGGATTCTCATCATCACACTAAACTTTGCAATTCATCATCCTTTTTGGATGGCAAGATCACTTTCTTGTCATTCAGGTGTTTTGAATCCTGGATTCACGAACTTGCATCCCCTTCCCACCAGAATTAACTTGCCCTTCCCAATTAACTTCTGCCCTATTGAGATATTGATGTTTCAGAAACTCGACTGGATGAACCAACCACGGCCCTGTCAAATTTGATGCTTTGCCTCCAGACCGGGTGTGTACACAGCACTTCCATGTTGACTAAGACGTAATGTGCCCATCACTCCATCCAAACAGGCAAGTGCAACAAACCAGAATCAAGTGGTGCTTCAGTGGTAGGGTCAGGCAGCAGTGGTGTGAGGGTTGAAGTGGATGGGGTGAGGGAGGAAGGACTGTGGGGCTGGTGGGGGAATGACTTTAGGGTTGGTGCGGAATGAAAAATGGGGTGATGAAATAGAATTTTAACTTTTTCTTCCAACTGCAGCTCTGACATCCTAATTTCTGTAAAGGCTGAAGTGCACATGCAAAGCTTACCCTGGATTAATGCGAGCACTAAAGCACTTCCATGACTGTGTGTTCTTGGCTGCTGCCAGTAAAATACACCTTGTGGAACTGATATATAACCCACATCAGAAAGTCCACTCCCTGGTGATAATCACCAAGTTGCAAAACATCCTGAGACTGCTTATTATTCACCTTGCAGTCTGACTTTCCCTTCAGTGATGTAAAATGAAATAAGCCTGATCTGTACCCTTGCAATGTCTGAGCCTTCTCACTGATAATGCTTCCACTACTATGGGCTGTGAAGTATGTATCTGTTCTTTCCATTCAGCTCCACACTTATTCTAGATTAACTTGTGATTTTCCCATTGCTCACCTAACAGGTTCAAGTGTTTTCAGAATTTCAGCCATGGGAAAGTCCATTCCTTCCTCAAGCCAGTTGACGCATGAAAGGCTCTGTATGGCTCCTAGACTGCATGTGTGGCATCTACCAATTGGACATCCTGGCTCAGTTCCTACCGTAGAATTTATCATTACTCCCAATGTCCATGATAGTCACCTGACACTCCTTGACTGCAATCCCCAAATTATAGGTGTGTGGTGTCCGTGATAGATGAGGCAATGTCCATTTCTTGAATATGAGAAAGGCACCAAGGCAACTGAAACACAGGACACCCTTTTGCTGATTCAAAATACTCTACATCTTTTATTTAGAGAACATTCTTCAGTCCTGTTGGTACAATTAAACTACAACAGATATTAGGGCAGTGCGAATAAAGTATTTACAAAATTTCTCATTGGTGTTTGACTAACTGTGCCACCATTGAGCACTCAGAAGGATTTGGTTTCCTCTCCCTTGCACCGTGTCCAGGTGTAGGCCTGATGTTGTAGCTGGAGTAGAGGGAGCCTGATCTGGAAGGCCCCAGGCTGCTGAGAGTCCCCCACAGAGACATGAGCTCAAGCATCTCAGCCTCAGCTGTTGGAGGCAATGGGGCCACTGGCAGGGAAGATGGTAGATGAGCAGGACACTTCTGGAGTGCCCTGAGAGAAAGCTGCTGGAATGCCTGTCTGTCATTCCTCCTCACTTCTCCTACTGGAGAAGATAGGAGTGACATTGAGATTCTTCATATTGCAGTCGCCTTGTCATTGTTGCTGTGGTTAAAGCAATGGATTGCTGGCCTGACCACACTGAGCAGGGACTGAGCACTCTGCTGGCCTGGGTGTCCAAGGAGGCAGCCATCTGTTCCATAGAGACAGCCAAGTGCTGGGAGACAACTACAGTAGTGACAACATGAAAGAACTCCTCCATTTTTCATTCCGGCTTACAGAGAGAGTCCAGCACACCTTCCTGATGTAGCCCTACTCATCTCTACAGTACCAATGCACAGCTTCTGCTTGGGGCTGAGTGGGAGCCATGTCTCTGACAATCTTCTGGGGTTTCTCCCTCCATTGGGCATGTATCAGTGAAATACCCACCAGGCTGTGTCCCTGATCTACTCGAGCTAAGAGTACAATCAAGGTGACAGCCTTGGGGCTGGAGAAGAGTGCACATGAGTGCCATGCTTATGTATCCTCTGTGGGTTCACAGTTTCACCTCTTCAGAGGTAATGCTGACATAGAAGGTTCATATTGTGGCCTCTTTCATGGTCTCCTGGGTGATGCCGATGCCTGCAGAAGACAAGATAAACAGATAATGCTATTTCAATGATAAACAATGCAGAACACAGAGCAGAACATTTTATACAGAGCAATGTGTTTGCCTTCAAGAAAAGAGAAGAGCAGAACGTGATATTGGGAGCTGGATTACTGGCCCAGCAATGTCCCCTTGTCACCACAGGAACCATCCTGGTCTTTCCAAAACAACTCAAATGGCCTCTTCCACAAAGTGGGTGAGGACCTTGATATCCAGCAACCAACCACCCAGCCTCCCCCAGTTAGTGGACCAAACGTTTTCCTCAATGAGGCAAAAATAAGGATTGTGTAGGGAGCAGCTAATGATTGTGCATATCTATTTGAGGTGGTGAGACATCCAGAGTAGGTGAGTGGGAAATGCGCTGGGGAGAAATAGTTACAAGTTTGAGAGAATGTGCTGAGTCTAAGCCCTTCCTGCACATCATGTGGGTGATGCTGAGATGTGCAGCCCATGAGGATTCGTGAGATGCAATGGCAGAGCTAGACTGAGTAATGCCTCTGAGATTATGACTTGAGAGAGAAAAGACAGTGTCACTTTCCCTTACAGACGCAGGAGGTCATTGATATTTTTCTGTGTTGTTTTCCACTGTTTTGATATGGGGCCACAGTCGTGACACTGACCCTTATCTTAACCCATGCCAGACATGTCTGTCAGAGTAGCCTCTCGGAACAGTTACTCAGGAAGGGACGAGAGAGTGTTAGTGATTTTGACCATTAGCATCAGTGAACCTAGAGGCTTGGACTTTTAAGGAGGCCTCACTGGAATTCTAGGAACAGCCACTGTCATACTATTGATAATGATCTAATGATCGATCATTCATCAAGGATTAGTTCAGCTAGAACAGTGAAACACTCTGGGCTGGACTTTTCCAGGAGTGGCTCCCCCATGCAGATTGTTCTTGAAAAAGAAGGAGCAGAGAGGCAATGAGTTTCCCATTTCTGGCAGGAGATTCTGTTCAAGGCTCCTTCAAAGAGTGTGGAGCTGTACTTCCATTCTGACAGGACCCTCACATTGTGGAACAGTCAGGAGGCAGGCAAACCAGCAATCCTTTCTCACTCACTACACTCTGTTGCCATAAGTTTGTAAAGGCCCATCATCACAGCTGCTGTCAAAGAGTAATCATATAAGGCAAGTGTGAAGTTGGGTGCCAGGGGGGTGGAGGTAGGTGCCAGGTGGGTAAAGACCAGGAAGGCAGCATGTCAGGGAGGTAAAATGCCAGGGGGACAAGCTGGCAAGAGGTCCAGGTAAGTTATGGAATGTTTAGCGTACTTCAGGGTGAATGGGAGATAATGGACCTGGCAATGATCAGGGGGTGGTGGCTGTTAGGACACAGATCATGAGGCAGGGTCTAACAGCAGGTTTTGGTTGTTTGCCCTGAGGGGGTGAGGTAGTCAGGTTCTGGGTTGGGTGGGGTGGTGGTGGTGGCGGTGGCGGTGGTGGCGGTGGTGGGGGTTACAGGGGAGATCAGGTCATCAGGATATGTTAGATCCAGTGGCAGGTTGATATACGGGCCTGGTGGTTTGGGCGCAGAATAACCACCAGGAGAAGTCACACTATTGTATGCACATAGTACACAGAGTTTTTAAAAGGGCACTTTCTGCAAGACAGGGCACACATTCAAAGACTCTACAAGCAGAGGGGAAGTCATTGCATCTGAAGTAGAGTCTAGCTCACTCAACATGTGATTTCCTGAGTAATTCACACAACATCTCACTTGCACAGATAATGAGTGGAGAAACACACCATGTGAAATAACTCACCCCAGGTCATGTCTAATATGATACTATCCAACATACTCAAAATCATACTTTAACTTCAAATTGTAAAATCCCAGCATTCAGCACTAAATGGACTTTAAGACCAGCCTCACAAGCAGACTAGGGAAAAGTGAATGTGAGATGAGAGCTTCTGTGAATGAGAACACAAAAGAATGGATTATTTCAGCTCTCGAGATGCATAAAACTTGTACTGATAAGTTAGGAATTCTTCCTGTTTCTTTTTGTCAGGAAGCAAAGTATTTAAAAGGAGGGGGTGACCAAACAAACCAGAATATAACGTGTCAATTAGTGAGTCTATTTTTCAGCTACTGTAAACACAAGTTGTGCCTATTGCACAGATCCAGCTCAGTTTATCTCAAGTTGCAATGTAGTGGCTATTGTGGATTGCTTAATTAGAATTAATCAATGCATGACCTGGGAAGTTAATATCCTGGGCATGCCTAATCAACTGATAATTTAGCAAAAGTGCAGGGTCCAACTTTTCAGAGATAAAAGGTACTGCAGATGCTGGAGAATCCGAGATAACAAGCATGGGGCTGGATGAACGCAGCAGGCCAAGCAGCATCAGAGGACCAGGAAAGCTTGACGTTTTGGGCCTAAACCCTCCATCAGAAATGGGGGAGGGGAAGAGGGTTCCGAAATAAATAGGGAGAGAGGGGGAGGCGGATAGAGGATAGAGAGAGGAGAGGATAGGTGGAGAGGAGGCAGACAAGTCAAAGAGGCGGGGATGGAGCCAGTAAAGGTGAGTGTAGGTAGGGGGGGTAGGGAGGAGATAGGTCAGTCCAGGGAGGACGGACAAGTCAAGGGGGCAGGATGATGTTAGTAGATAGGAGATGGGGGTGGGGCTTGAGGTGGGAG
>JAHRHZ010000267.1:25976840-26056255 GCA_024137785.1 Ginglymostoma cirratum | reverse complement strand
TAGGAGCAGGAAAACTTGACGTTTCGGGCCGAAACGTCAAGTTTTCCTGCTCCTATGATGCTGCTTGACCTGCTGTGTTCATCCAGCCCCATGCTTGTTATCTCGGATTCTCCAGCATCTGCAGTACCTTTTTATCTCTGAAACAGCTACAAGAACTGTGTTAGATATAATATTTGGTATAACACAGTGTGTAAGTTGAACAACTCAGTATAAAAGATAATGGATGCAAAAGTTTTTTTTTGTTTTTTGCATGAAAAGTAGAATGTTTGCTCTAGAAATGCAATCCCGTACTAATTTGTCTCCAGGCATAATGTACTTCCCAGCATGCCATATTCACATGACTTCAACCACTAGGTACTCATTGCAAGCATCCATCTTACAATCAATTCAATAAAAACATTGTACACCCAAGAATGTCTTAGGAGCTCGTAACTAGCGATGTGGAGGAGCTATTATTAAAACAGCCATTGTATATTGGTTTGTTGAACTGTTTTCAAATCCTAACAACCTGCCACTCAGCCAAGAACCTCACAGAAACATGGTTTGTGAACCTTTGTACAGTGACAGCTTGTGTATTTAGCCTCAATATTTACTGGAGGTGTTGTTATGGAGGGGGAATAAAGAGAGGCCAGCAACATGAGGTCACATCACTAATGGTAACAGGGCCTCATTGTCATTTGCCTCTTCGGTTGTCTGGCAGTCAGTAGGACTGACAATGTGGTTGGAAAGTAAGCAACACGGAAGGCTACAACTGAGGACTGTACCCCAGCATGGGGTGGTGAAAGTTGTTAGAAGGGATAATGATAGAGACACTATGACTCACGTTTAGTGAAGGAGAAGGATTGCCGATCATAACTGTAAGAAAAGAATTCATTCTGGGGCTAAGGGTTGAGCACTCCTTATCAGGTATGTTTTAAGGCTATCTCATCATCATATTGTTGGCCGGTTATTAGAGTCCTGGAAAACACAGTCCAGCAGCTATTAAATTAATAGCTCAGGCTCCAAATTATACTGTGGAGCCTGATTTTAACAAGTGTCCTGCCTCTCTTAGATAGGAGATATGTGGGCAACACAACTGACTGTCATGGAAATGGTTTGTACATGACAGCCAGGGTGTGCTTTTCATTTTATTTTTAATTTTATACGTAGAATTCTCCCATCAAGTTGGGGGTTTGGGCAGTACTTATGGTAAAAGCCTTTGATTCTGGTGCTAGTACACATTATAATGGCCAAAGATAAGTTGAAATTTACATTTCCTTTACAGGACCATTTTAGTACTCTCCTCCAATAAATCAGAACAAATAAAGACTTTGCTTTTAACAACGTCAGTACAATACAACTCTGATTGCCTCTGGAACAATAAGAAAAATCCATCTCTTTGGGAATATTGACAGCTTTCTGAAGCAGCAGTATCATCTCATTCACCTTGTGACATGCTGACAACTTCAAAATTGCCATTGGTTGTAGCACTATCCAGTAACTGTAGCATAAAAATTCAATCGGAGCAAAAAGGAGATGTAATAGGTAGTCAATTGAGAACCAAAAACGTAAAAAGAAATTCATGGATACAGTGTCAAATACTTAGCTACTGGGATCTGTTGTATTTACAGCTAGGTATCCTGAATTATTTACACACAGAATCTTTGTTCTTTCTAAGAACATAACTGTAAGTGTGCCACTTTGAGTGAATCAACAAAGTCACTCAAACATTAACAGATAAAATGCAAGCAGAAAACAATAAAAATATCTGCATGTCAGGCAGCAGTGGAGAATTAACACTTCAAAGAAAGTTCATGAGAACTGAAACCGGACCATTAACCTGAAATGGTAGTTCTAATTCTCTCTCCTCAAATGCTTCCAAATCTGCTAAGTATTCCCAACTTCGAATCATAGAATTAGTAGCATGGAAATACAGCCTTCAGTCCAACCTGTCTGCGCTGACCAGACATCCTAAGCTGATCTCGTCCCATTTGCCAGCATTTGGCCCATATCCCTCTAAAACTCTTTAATACCCATCCAGATATCTTTTCGATGTTGTAATTGCATCCACCACTTCCTCTGGCAGCTCGTTCGTTACTTCTGATTTTTTTTTTGAGAGTTCCAAAAATAATGCAAATCTTATGAAAACAGTAATTACTGCTCTAAGAAAGCGAGGAAATCAGCTCCAGCACTGAAAAAAAACTCAAAACAAAAGAGCAGCACTTACAGCAACAATCTTCTCCCATCCATGATTTTATTGTTCTTCTATTGCTGTTTCAGATATTTAGTATCATATGGTGGAATGATAGATAAAGCCTGTTCCAAATATACAAAGAGTGAATATTTTTGTATGGTATAATATTCCAAGCACTAATTTCCATAGCCAGTGATTCAGTAGCCAATTCAAATAAGCTCAGAGATGCAAAGATAAGGAATACGGGACAGTCAAAGGCAGTGATAAAGAGTGTTAGCAATTCTCCAGATACAGTATTTTTAAAAATCCCTACCAGCACGATATATACTCAGCATATCCTCATGGGCAAGGTTATTATTTATTGCCCATCTCCATTTGCCCTCGAGCCAGCGAGTTCAATTTTCTTCTTGAACCTCTGTCGTCCACATGGAAGATATCTTCCATTTAATACAGCATTAGTGAATTGTGTGGGACATTGGCAAAAATGAAAGGGGGACACCAGTACATGCTCACGATTACGGATATGCTAACTTGATTTCCAAATGTCCTTTGATAATTACAGCTGAGGTAGTGACCCTTTTCAAGGGATGATTTATAAATTAATAGTAAAGTTAGAAAGTAAACAGAGTTTTTGTAAATTTTCACCCTCTGACTTGACTACACATTGTTAGAATATTAATGTATAATGTGATATCAATGTATCCATATAAATAAGTTCTATTTATACATTAATAATGTTATCTGCATATATTGATATGTATTACTCCTTAAATATTTACCTGATAGCTGGGACTAAACATTATGGGATGCTGACATTCCACGCCCTCACCTCAGGCAAAATTGGGGTCCTTCCATGATCCCAATAGCTGCTCCTCAGCAATTTAACAGGAGGAATAGCATTACTTACTTAAAAGTGAGATGTCTGCCGCTTCTCAGGAGGAATCTTACTCTATTCCACCTTAGAGAGCTGTCAGTCTAATAAGATGGCCAGCAGCTCTGTGTTTCCAGCAATGCCAGTGATGGGCAGCACCACAACATGGTTAGGAGCCAACGTAAGACCTCAGCCAGCCTTCTCGATGTGATAGGCGGCCGGGTTCAAAGAGGTTGGGGGAGGTTAAAAGCCTGTCCTGGACATGTGCTTTCAATTGGCCCTGGTGATCATCCCCCAAAAGAGGGTCCCTTTGCCTGACAACAGCCATGCAGATAAAACACATGACTTTCACTGCACCACCATCATTGTGGATAAAATGCCGGTAATGAGAGCTTTGTGCCACCGGGTGGTACACATTACCATTTTGGACATAGAAAATGTTTCCCGAGAGAATTCCTAATGGCATTTCCTCTTGTGGAGAATGATAATGTCAAAACTAAGAATACCATCCTTACGCTAAAGTAACAAAATGGCTGAAAATTTCCAAGATCTCTCAAACTCCAGTAATCTATTTCTAATACACTTGTTGTTTCTTTAAAGTTAGGTCACCTAGCTGTTGGGTCACCTTTCTCTGGACATGCATACCCAAGGCTTTTTAAAGAGTAAACAGAAGGAACCTTGAGTCATTCAGCTACTTTAAAATTACCCACAATAGAGTTCAATGCATTTTTAAACAGATGGAAATTCTACTTAGGCCAAACCTGTAATTTACTATGGTAGTGGCCGAGAACAGTCAATGGTAGGGACCTGGAGACACAAGTAGGTCCGGTAGCACAGACCTGTTGCAGTGGTGAAGGCAGGTTTGGGCTTTTGGTGTCTTCTGCATCGAGGCAGTCCTGGCACTGACTCACGGCTGCTGCAGAAACTAGTTTGGGTTCCTGGAGGGCTTCCGGCACAGATTCATGGCGGTGTCAGCCCTGGCGAGTTTGGGCTTAGTACGAGATCCAAGGGTATCAGCAGTGGCTGCGTCGGTGAGGTGAGACTGAAGCGGCATCGATGGTATCTGCACTGGTGAGGTCCAGCGAGGACTCTTAGCGACAGGGCCGTCAGTGGAAGCAAGATGGCGCTGAAGAGTAGCGACTTCAGTTTCTGCGGCAGCATGACAAAGGGGTCTCATGCCTGGCCACCAGGCCCATAGCCCATGACAGAGCACTTAACAAGAAGGACTGCAAAGTTGGACACTTTTCTTTATTTCTTCGATTTTCTGCCTTTATATTCTATGTTTTTGGTTTATTTTACCATGTTTTAAGATAGTGCTGGAAAGTGGCAACAGTCTACAACACTTTTCACTGTATTTTGTAACAAAACGTGAGACAATAAATGAATCAAATCAAACCTAGTTCCTTGAAAGTGGTGTCGCCGGTAGATCGGGTGGTGAAGAAGGTATTTGTAATGCTTGCCTTCATCGTTCAGAGCATTGAGGGTAGGAAACGAGACATCAGGTTACAGCTGTACAAGACATTGGTGAGGCCACATTTGGAGTACTGTGCATGATTCTGGTTTCTCCATTATAGGAAGGATCTTATTAAACTGGAAATGGTGCGAAAAAAAAAAAGATTTACAAGGATATTACCGAGACTGGAAGGCTTGAGCTATAAGGAGATACTGGATAGATTGTTTCAGACATAATAGGAACTGCAGATACTGGAGAAACTGAGATAACAAGGTGTGGAGCTGGATGAACACAGCAGGCCAAGCAGCATCAGAGGACCAGGAAAGCTTGACGTTTCGGGCCTAGACCCGTCTTCAGAAATGGGGGAGGGGATGAGGGTTCTGAAATAAATAGGGAGAGAAGGGGAGGCGGATAGAAGATGGACAGAGGAGGGGATAGGTGGAGAGGAGACAGACAAGTCAAAGAGGCGGGGATGGAGCCAGTAAAGGTGAGTGGAGGTAAGGGGGGTAGGGAGGAGATAGGTCAGTCCAGGAAGGACGGACAAGTCAAGGGGGCGGGATGAGGTTAGTAGGTAGGAGATGGGGGTGCAGCTTAAGGTGGGAGGAGGGGATAGGTGAGAGGAAGAACAGGTTAGGGAGGCGGGGACAAGCTGGGCTGGTTTTGGGATGCGGTTGGGGGAGGGGAGATTTTGAAGCTTGTGAAATCCACATTGATACTATTGGGCTGCAGGGTTCCTAGGCTAAATATGAGTTGCTGTTCCTGCAGCCTTTGGGTGGCATCATTGTGACATTGCAGGAGGCCCAGGATGGACATGTCGTCTGAGGAATGGGAGGGGGAGTTGAAATGGTTCACGACTGGGAGGTGCAATTGTTTGTTGCGAACCGAGCGTAGGTGTTCTGCAAAGCAGTCCCCAAGCCTCCGCTTGGTTTCCCCGATGTAGAGGAGGCCACAACGGGTACAGCGGATGCAGTATACCACATTAGCAGATGTGCAGGTGAACATCTGCCTGATGTGGAAAGTCTTCTTGGGGACTGGGATTGGGGTGAGGGAGGTGGTGTGGGGGCAGGTGTAGCACTTCCTGTGGTTGCAGGGAAAAGTGCCGGGTGTGGTGGGGCTGGAGGGGAGTGTGGAGCGGACAAGGGAGTCACGGAG
Organism: Ginglymostoma cirratum; assembly: GCA_024137785.1. Taxonomy (NCBI): domain Eukaryota; kingdom Metazoa; phylum Chordata; class Chondrichthyes; order Orectolobiformes; family Ginglymostomatidae; genus Ginglymostoma; species Ginglymostoma cirratum. Next base: position 26,050,606 of record JAHRHZ010000267.1, on the reverse strand, counting down.
AGAGTGGTCCCTCCGGAAAGCAGACAAGGGCAGGGAGGGAAAAATGTCTTTGGTGGTGGGGGCGGAAGTGTTGGAGGTTGATGTGTTGGATCCGGAGGTTGGTGGGGTGGTACGTGAGGACGAGGGGGATTCTTTTTTGGTTGTTATTGTGGGGACGGGGTGTGAGGGATGAGTTGCAGGAAATGCTGGAGACATGGTTGAGGGCGTTCTCGACCACTGCGGCGGCGTGGGGGGGGATGTTGCTGTCCTTGAAGAATGAGGACATCTGAGATGTACGGGAGTGGAATGCCTTATCCTGGGAGCAGATGCGGCGGAGGTGAAGGAATTGGGAATAGGAGATGGCATTTTTGCAGGAAGGTGGGTGGGAGGAGGTGTATTCTAGGTAGCTGTGGGAGTCGGTGGGGCTTGAAATGGATATCGGTTTCTAGGTGGTTACCCGAGATGGAGACAGAGAGGTCCAGGAAGGTGAGAGAGGTGTTAGAGATGGTCCAGGTGAACTTAAGGTTGGGGTGGAAGGTGTTGGTGAAGTGGATGAACTGTTCGAGCTCCTCGTGGGAGCACGAGGTGGCACCGATACAGTCATCAATGTAACGGAGGAAGACGTGGGGTTTAGGGCCAGTGTAGGTACGGAAGAGGGATTGTTCCACGTAACCTACAAAGAGGCAGGCATAGCTTGGGCCCATGTGGGTACCCATGGCCACCCCCTTTGTCTGTAGGAAGTGGGAGGAATTGAAAGAGAAGTTGTTGAGGGTGAGGACAAGTTCGGCTAAGCGGATGAGGGTGTCAGTGGAGGGGGACTGGTCAGGTCTGCGGGACAGGAAGAAGCGGAGGGCCTTTAGGCCATCTGCATGGGGAATACAGGTGAATAGTTCACCTGCACATCTGCCAATGTGGTATACTGCTTCCGCTGTACCCGTTGTGGCCTCTTCTATATCGGGGAAACCAAGCGGAGGCTTGGGTCCCGCTTTGCGGAACACCTGTGCTCAGTTCGCAACAAACAATTGCACCTCCCAGTCACGAACCATTTCAACTCCCCCTCCCATTCCTCAGACGACATGTCCATCCTGGGCCTCCTGCAGTGCCACAATGATGCCACCCGAAGGCTGCAGGAACAGCAAATCATATTTAGCCTAGGAACCCTGCAGCCCAATAGTATCAATGTGGATTTCACAAGCTTCAAAATCTCCCCTCCCCCAACCGCATCCCAAAACCAGCCCAGCTTGTCCCCGCCTCCCTAACCTGTTCTTCCTCTCACCTATCCCCTCCTCCCACCTCAAGCCGCACCCCCATCTCCTACCTACTAACCTCATCCCGCCCCCTTGACTTGTCTGTCCTCCTTGGACTGACCTATCCCCTTCCTAACTCCCCACCTACACTCACCTTTACTGGCTCCATCCCCGCCTCTTTGACTTGTCTGTCTCCTCTCCACCTTTCCCCTCCTCTGTCCATCTTCTATCCGCCTCCCCCTCTCTCCCTATTTATTTCAGAACCCTCTTCCCCTCCCCCATTTCTGATGAAGGGTCTAGGCCCAAACGTCAAGCTTTCCTGGTCTTCTGATGCTGCTTGGCCTGCTGTGTTCATCCAGCTCCACAACTTGTTACTGGATAGATTGTGACTTCTTTCACTGGAGTGTGGGAGGCTGAGGGGTACCCTTGTATGCCCCAAGAGGAGCATAGATAAGATGAACTGCCAAGTTCTTTTTTCAAGGGTAAGGGAGTCCAAAGCTAGAGGGCACAGGTTTAAGGTGAGGGGGGGAAAGATTTAAAGGGGATTGAGGGGCAACTTTTTCCACACAGAGGGTGGTGTGTGTATGGAATGAACTGCTGGAGGAAGTGGTCGAGGCAGATACAATTACAATATTTAAAAGACATTTGGACAGGTACATGAACAGGAAAGGTTTAGAGGGATAACGGCCAAATGCTGGCAAGTGGGGCTATTTCAGTTTAGGAAACCTAGTCAGCATGGACAAGTTGGGCCATAGGGCCTATTTCCATGCTGTGTGACTGTAAGTCATGAGGCAGGCAAGGAAAGAAACGAAAGAAACAATCAGCTGAGTACTGCAACAGCCTCACATTTCAAGTGTGTTTTTAATATTTTCCTAGGCGATTGTATTCCGTATGTGGTGATACTGACAAAGGCAACTAATGTAAGATGGCAATGGAGCTGCAGAAAGGCTTTCAAATTCCTTAAATTGGATATTTCATCACATTGTGAGGAATGTAATAAATATACTTCATCTGACATGCAATTTAGAATCCCTGATAATGGAGAACAAGATGCAGAAGAATCAAGTCCTGGCAGGTTGAAATGCACGCCAGTCTGAAGCACAGATGTTCCCACAAGTTCATAGGCTCAACATTTTGCGTATCCCACAATTAGTTTTAGACCCAGCTATATTTAATAGTCCACCAAAGGGTTCGGAGGCTTTTATGTGGTCAAAAAGGCTCGTTTCTTGAAAAACAACAGCAAAATTGCAAGGTGAAAAAATAATCCATACACTGTTTTGTCTTCAAGTTTGCAATAACAAATGAATCATTAAGCAGCTAGATAGAAAATATTATATATTTAATTGCCAGCTCCACGTTAGAGTCAGCTCTTTCTTGGATGGGAAAAGTCTCTGCATTTCACTGAAATTTCCTTTGTTATGATGGTAACAAATCCTTAGTTAATATTATTGGTGAATCACCGACAGCAAACCCAAATGTAGAATCAGGAACTGGTATCAAAGACTATTGACTGTAATGAAGACAGAGCTGCCACAGGAATTAAAGCTGAGACCTCAGCTATTTACAATTTATATAAATGACTTGACTGAAGGCAGAGAAGGCATGTCTGCCAAATTTGCTGAGGGTACAAAGAAAGATGGTAAAGTAAGTTGCAAAGGGAAGGTGGAGAGGCTACAATAAAGATAGGTTTAGTGAGTGGGTAAAGATTTGGCATATGGAATATAATGTAGGAAAATGCAAAATAGTCCATTTTTGGCAGGAAGAATAAACAAAAAATGTATTATCTAAATGGTGAGGGATTACAGAGCTCTGAGATGCAGAAGGGTCTGAATGTCCTCATGCATGAAAGCCAAGAGTTAGTGTGCAGGTACAATAAGTAATTTGAAAAACTAATAGAAGATTGTAATGTTTTGTGATCAGAATGGAATACAAGACCAGGGAGGTTATGCTTTAGTTCCACAGGACACTGGTGAGACCATATTTGTAATACTGTCTATAGTATTGGTTTCCTTATTTAAGGAAAGATGTAAATACATAAACAGTTCACAGAGTCCTCACTGGAATAGGCGGGCTGCCTTATTAGAAAAGCTTGAACAGCTGAGGCTTATATCTGCTGGAGTTTTTTAAAGAAGCAGAGGTGACTTAATTGTAACATAAAAGATGTGGTGAAGGTACTTTCTCATGGGAGAATCAAGAACTAGGAGTAACTATTTAAATATAAGGTGTCATCCATTTAAAACAGATCGGGCTTTTTTTTCTCATTTTTATTGGAACAGTCCTTGATGCGATGCTGGAGGCAGGGTTATTGAATACTTTTGCAGCAGAGGTGGATTACTCTAGCTCACTTTCCTTCACTCATAATAATTCCTCAACCAACACCCTTCCCATGCAATAACAGAGTGTACATCACTTGCTGTCCCACCTCCTCAAGGCCGTAACACAAATCTTTCAATCTAATCTACTCTATTCACTGTTTACAATAAAGTCTTCTTTACATTAGAAAGATCAAACTCAGACTGGGTAACCATACTTTAAAACACCTTCACTCTGTACATAGGACGACACCGACTGTCCAGTTGCTTGCCATTTCAATAAAATATCTTGGTCACATACTAACATTTCAGGCTGGTGTCCCAAAGAAGATCAACGCAAGTTGGAGGAACACCTCATTTTCTGCTTGTGAATTTTTGTTTTAGAAGGTTACAAAGTGCGCTTCTAACTTAAAATGTGGTCCATCTACTTTCAAAGTAACAATACTTCTTAATATGTCCCCTCTCAGTAGGTTTACCAAGCATCTTCCACCTTAGTCATACTGTCTGCATTGCCTGACCCGCCGCCCTCCACCTTCTACGAAGGCAAACACAAGTTTTCATTAAAAACCATGCCCACATATTCTGCTTCCACACAGGTTGTGTTTTTGATCTCGAATAGCCTTACTCATTCCTTAGTCATCCACTTACTCTTCATCCATCTATAGAACATTTTTTGGTTTTCCTTCAGTTTACTCAATGTTTATCTCACAAGCCTTTTAGCTCTCCTCATCTTCAGTTCAATTTTGTCCCTGCACTTTCTGTAGTTGCCTAATTTTTCAGCAGTTACTGAACGACCAGTTAATTGACAAATGTATTCTTTTGCTTTCTCTTACTTCTTGATGTTCACAGGGATTCTAGATTTAGCAGTCACCCTTTTAGGTGCAAGATGTGGTGTAAAATCCCTTTCAGGAATCTGACATGTTGCCTCTCATTTCTGGATTTGATAGGGCTAGGCTTGTCAGCCAGTGGATACCTCTGCGAAGCTAGTGGAAGTTAAAACAATGACGCAAAAAGCTGAGTAGCCTAGAATCTAAACCTTTGGTTAATTTAATCAACCTGCTCAGACATGCTGTAACACACCTGCAGGTCGGGTGGGATTTGAACTTGGACCCTCTGGCTCTAACATTGTATGTGGTGTTTACAGCCAGCATTTCCAAGCTTTTTGCATCTCACGTACATCAGCCTTCTGAAAGGTGCCCGAAATATTCACACTGTTCCTCTTTTCACAAATGCTGCCAGACCTGCTGAGTGCTTCCAGTCCTTTCTGCTTTCATTTCACCAAGATGAATATTTGATCATTTGATAATGGACGTGTTGAAAAGATCTCAAGGGTTGTCAAAATGTGAGCTTCCTGAACATGGCGGCACATCAGTATCTGCAGGGGTTCTGGTTTGCGATCAGTAATCTGATTTTTAGCTGGTTCGAATCACCCCCCAGATTCCTGGTTCTGACACTGGATTTATTTAGGAATGCAAAATGAAGGTGGCAGCAGGCAGGGGTTTCAGGGCAAAAGAATCTCTGCGCTTAAGTACAAAAATTAAGTATAATATAAGAAATAAAGGCAAATGTGATAAACAGTGAAATTGACGCAAACAGCTATATGAAGGACAGTACTTAAATACACTTAGATTAGACACAGGTTAAACCTATTAGAAGCTAAACAGCAGTTTTAATCACAAACTTTAATCAGGCTTCCTACCTTGGGGTTCCCTGCACTGTCACCACCCGCCTTCCCCTCCCTGTAAGCTAGATTAGATACTTTGGGGTAACAAGGTGTAGAGCTGGATAAACACAGCAGGCCAAGCAGCAGAGGAGCAGGAAGGATCTTCAGAAAGGAACCCTTTCTGAAGAAGGGTCTAGGCCCGAAACGTCAGCTTTCCTGCTCCTCTGATGCTGCTTGGCCTGCTGTGTTCATCCAGCTCTACGCCTTGTTATCTCAGATTCTCCAGCATCCACAGTTCCTACTATCCTTGGATACTTTGGGGTCTTGGGAGTTTAAGCTCACCACTGGGGATAAACATGATTTTGAAGTACAGCTGGCCTTTCCTGCCTGCTGTACCTGGTGCCTCGAGGAAGGCCTACATAGTCCAAAGCCTTCAGTCTGGGTTGAGTCTGCCGAGGCGGTAGGACGTGTAGTGGTTTTATCTGGTGAATACATGGTTTTCCCTACCTTGTGGTGGTTTTTGTGGGCCAGTTTTCACCTTAGAATGTGTCTCAGGCCTTGTGGCGTCAGTCAGGTTGGTGGTTGTCAGCTCTTTGGTCAGCAGGTCATGGGTCGGTTGCCGTTGGGTCCCCTGGTACGATCAGGCCTATGTCGGTAGGCTTTTGGAATTGTGGTCGGGATCTCCTTTCCAGAGATAGCTCTTGGAAATAGCTGTTGTAGTTAGCTGTTGAAACTCTTCTTATGGACCTCGCTGTTTGGAATGCCTTCTGGGGAATAGCGGCCAGGGGATCGCTCTTAAGGACTTAGCTCTTTGGGATTCCTCTTCTGGAGATGGCTGTGGGGATAGCTGTCTCAGGTGAGATCGGATCCTGCAATTGTAGTAATTGCAGGCCTCTTATCCTCATGCCAAATCTGCATTTGCTATTGTGTTTCTGGTGTTCCCTTTGAGGTCAATTGGCTTTCTGACAGTTAAGATAATGTTGCAAATATATTTTGATTGAAGTTGATTGCCTGATATTTCTGTGAATGAATATTGATTGAAGTTGAAAGTCTGGTAGCTGTGTTGGTTCCAAAACGTCTGTGTTATGTAGCCCAAGGTGTAAAAGAAGTTAGCTTCAGTCTAGACTGTTAGGCCTGGTTGATCATTCTCAGAGTAGAAATACGAATTGGATTTTCAGGCTGAACAGTAGTTCTAAGTAACCATTTCTGTGTCTGTATTTTTCCCAGAGCTCAGCCCAGCTGCCTTTTTAATTTTAAAAGTTTTTGAAAAGTTCAGGGTTTTAGTCCTGTATTTTAGATAATAGGGATTTTTGCACCATTGTTTGCAGCAAACTACCCAGCCTTCAGGACAACATAGACCACAACACCACACATGATGGCCTCTGCAAGGCATGTCAGATCATTGACATGGATACTACTGTCACACATAGGAACACCACACAGCACACACCACATACACTGCAAATATCCATGTGACTCAGCCAACGTTGTCTCTCTCATACGACGCAGAGAAGGACACCGAGGCATGGTACATTGGCGAAACCCTACAGACTCTGACAAAAGATGAATGGACACTGCCCAATGATCACCGGATGGGGGTATTCCCTCCCAGCGGGGGAATGCTTCAGGGGTCAAGGACATTCAGCCTCTGATCTTCAGGTAAGCGCCCTCCAAGGTGGAATTCAAGATACAGAACAACACAAAATCGCTGAGCAACGGCTGATAGCCAAGTTCCATACCCACGTGGATGGCCTCAACTGGGATCTTGGGTTCATGTCGCACTACTGTTTAGCCCACCACACTACACACACACTCACATAGACACACTCGCACACTTACACAGACCCTCTCTCACATACACACACAGTCTCTCTGGTCACACACACACACACACACAAATTATTTCATCCAAGATGTTTGTGTAGTTGCAAGATACATCCTGTTTTGCTCAAAAAAAACCTGACTCCAGTTTAAAGCAAGAGCTCACACCTAAAATGCATTGTCTGACCTGAGATGTCACCTTTTGATAAAACCTTTAATTGTCTCAGGACAATGACGTGAAAGGAATCTGGATTTTGCATTTCCATTAGTAGTCTCCTTCCTAAGTGATTAAAGATTCAACAACAGGCAGCCAGTTTTAGGGTTACCTTTCTGCGTATAAATTCTGTGTCTTATACCGTCTCTCTCACATTACGCCTGAGGAAAGAGCTGAACTATGAAAGCTTGCGTTTTGAAATAAACCTGCTGGACTATAATATGGTGTCATGTGATTTTTGACCGTGAGAACACACCAGATGTAGGGACATAGTTGCACAGTCCTATGGAATCTGTTCTAATTGACCCAAGTGACCATCCTTGTGAAAATTTAGTCTAATCTTCACCGTGATGATCCCTCCACTGCACTTTGTGACCAGACTCTTCTACCGAATGGGGTAAACTAGGAACAAAGTTAGCAGCCAAAACTGATGGGCATTCTAAAGATGCTCTGGACCATCAGTAGCAGCAGATTTGTATACCAGCTCAACTTGTAAAAACAAACACAGTTCAAAATATCCCTAATTCTATTAGAATCAAGGATGATCTCCAAATGTGGAAGGGTATACCAATTGCAGTACCAGCCATACCTTATTAGTGAAGCTACAATTCCAGGCTGTTTAGAAAACAGAATAAAGACAACTAAAAAATTCCCACAAAAAAATAGGTCCCATAAAATCCTGTTCAGTCAAGTATATTGGGCATATTTAAGTAACTGTACTGTAGGGATCCTATCCATCTTCTAACAAGGGGGAGGAGACTGAATGAAGATCTCTATCCTCAACCCTAACAGGGCCTATGGCATGAGATGAAACTGAAATGGATGATCCTGTTTGTCCCTCTCCTAAGGTCAGAAATACTATAGAGAGCAGTGTGCAACAAACTCAGCTCATTTCATGTGCTATTGAGAAGTTACAGTGTATAGAGGATCAAGCAAAGTTTTTGAGTCCCGATCACATCATAGGTGGCTGTAGCGAAAGAAAGCTGCTCCTCAGCCACATTTCACAAAAGGAAAGCAAAACTTCTGACACTGAAATTCATAAATAGGGGCTAAACCATTTGCTCTCCGTGTAAACGTAATGCTGAAATAGGGCAGAAAGAGTCATACAACATGGAAACAGACCCTTCAGTCCAATTAACCTATGCGACCATGTTCCCAAACTAAACTTGTCCCATTTAACTGTGTTTGGTCCATATCCCTCCAAACCTTTTCAATCCATGTACTTACCCAAATGTCTTTTAAATGTTGTAACTCTACCTACATCCACCACTTTATATAGCAAGGTGACCAGAACTGCACACAGTACTCCAGGAGAGGCCTCACCAATGTTCCCTACAACCTCAACATGACGTCGCAACTCCTATACTCAAAAGGTCTGAGCAATGAAGGCATATGTACTAAATGCCTTCTTAACCACCCGGCCTACCTGTGATGCAAATTTCAAGGATTATGTACTCAAATCCCTAGGTTTCTCCGTTCCACATTACCCAATGACCTGCCATTAACTGTACAAGTCCTCTCCTTGTTTGCATTAGCCAAATGCAATATCTAGCATTTATCCAAATTAAACTCCATCGGCCACTCCTCAGCCCATTGACCCAATAGATCAAGATCTCCTTGTAATCGTGGATAACCTTCTTCATTGTCCACTATACCACCAATTCTGGTGTTGCCTGCAAACTTACTAACCACATCTCCTATATTCTCATCCAAATCATTCATATCAATGACAAACAAAAGTAAATCCAGCACTGATCCCTGTGGAACACTGCTGGTCACAGGTCTCCAGTCCAAAAAACAACCCTCCCACCATCACCATCTGTCTCCTACTGTCAAGCCAATTTTGTATCCAATTGATGCTAAGCATAAACACTGGAGGCCTGGAATACTTAAAAAGGACTTAAAAATACCTAAAAATGAATGCATTTAAAATCTATTAAAAGATGTCAATTATAGTAGATTTGCACCATTGGACATCACACTACACCAAGAATATTGCAGTAATAGAAACAAATTCAAAAGAACATTGCCAGGTACAAGAAAATACAAAAGGAGATCGAGCAAGAAAACACAATCTTTCAAGTCTAAGAACCAAGATTACACAGAGTATTATGACTACTGTTTAAACTTGTAAAAAGGTGGGTAGAATAGACAGATGAGATTGGAAGAAAGGTCATCAACCTGAAACATTATGTTTCCCTTCACAGATGCTGTCTGACCTCTAGAATGTTTTCAACATTTTCTGATTATTATACAGACAGAAGCAGAATGTTTCTCGTGGTTAAGCTTGAGATAACTTAAGGTTGAGACATGTTCAGATTAAATGCAAAGGTTTCAGTACAGCAAATATAGAACTTACTTTCTTCACATAGTTGTGTCAGAGCTATCCTGTGGAATAATGGCTACCCCATTCAGATTGTTGCTCACTGTGTATCGCTCAAACTCACAAATCACAGACTCACCAAAGGCAACCATGTTGAAACCTGACAAGTTTCCAATCTACATCAAATTACCCAGGGAACTGGGCAGCAAATACACTCTGGGTGGGAAATCTCAAATGCCCATCGTCCAAAGCAGCTCAGTGGCATCTCCCTGTCTGTGCTGGCCAAAAGCTGCCAGTTTGTGGGGATGAGCTTGTTTGTGTTCTCTCCATCTACCAGAAGGGAAACAAACCTACTACAAAAGCAAAATATTCTGACGCCAGAAATCTGAACAAATATAAAATGCTGGAAATATTCAGTCAGTGTCGCAGCATCTGTGGAGAGAGAAACAGAATTAACAAATTTAGTTCATTCCATGTATCATTGGGAAGTTCCTGATCTTTCACTAGGGTGCTACCATCCTGAAGGGACATGCAATCATTGATTGTTCCTTATTTGGTCAAAATCTTGAACATTAATATGAGGCATCCTTAAGGATGAACTGAATAGCCTCCTTCTATGCCATTAAGTATTCAATAATTGCAGCGGTTCATAGAGTACCATTATCATCTTCAGTGTTGAGCAATAAAGAGGGCCTTGTCAGCATTTCATGAGCAAATATTTTTGACGTTGTGTAAATGCTTCCTCAGAGTAATGTCAGCACATCTTAGAAAAAGGTCTGCCCAATGCAACATCTTCAGGGCGACTGCACAATGATATTATCCTGTCTGGGCGGTTTGCTGATGTGAGTAAAAAATCTCCATATATTTACCTCAAAAGGTATACATTAAAACAGTCTAACGATTGCAATCATCGGGCTCCAGTCTGCAAATTATTACTGTGCAATAATGCCCTCAATCTGTAGCACCTGGTATTACACAATCACAATCTGGAATTTGTGACCTTGTTCTCAAAAACTGCAAAACACTTTCAAATGACTTGAAAGAGAATGTTTTTTCCCCCCGAAATTAAATGCAAACTAGAAAAGAAAACATTGATTTGCACATTTTCAGACTCTCAGCTTTGACTTGTATGGAAAGAGCATTTTCAGTGAACATTTTAAAAATGAACACATCATTTGTCGATGGAGACATGACGGTTGTACTTCTGCACAAAATTACATCACAATCCACAGCTTTTTCTCCCCCACCCAATTCAGTCAAGTATCAAGAAAGCCTAGCCTCGAGAAAAAGGCAGAACTCATTAAAATAAATGCTGTAGTGCAAGGTATTTTCACACTGTTGTGGTTTGATGAATTATTGTCAGTCCTAACTGGATCTCACATTAGCTCTGGATAAATAATTAGAATTTGAAAAATGGTACGTTATAAACCTACAGACAGTAAATACTTCATTGAAACAAAATCTTAGCCAAATTGCCACTATTGCATGGATTAACAGTGTGGATACACACATATGACAAGTGTGAAGGCACAAACGTACTCAAAAGTTTGATATGAACTGGGCCATTATGCAAGTTCACTAGATGCTGAATTCTTAAACAATATTTTAAGTGTGAATTCTGTGAATCTTGACCTACATTTAGAAACATTCATTAATTAAGTTGCAGAAGGTGCGAAGAATTACAAATAGAAATTAAAGGGATTCAAACACCTAAGGTTTACTACCACATTTCAATTCTTTTTAAATGTTGTTATACGTGAATAGCTTGCCTTGTTCTACTTTACCTTCATTTCTTTTGCAAACAAACTTCTGGTTGATTGTTAAAACCAAATCTACAACATTGTCTACATATTTTACAGTGAAAGACCACCCCACTAAAACCTAAAATAAGAAGTGATATATCAAGCCAGGTTTCAGTCTGAGATCTACTTTGTACGATAACAAAGTTAAGTGGGACCATAACAATATTAACATGGAGTAAAAATCTTTCGCAGCATACTAAATCCAGCTCTCAAACTTTAAATTGAAAACACAATATCAAATGAAAGATCAAGTTATCAGGGGAATCTGGATGTATTATTATCTGTTGACACAAAGGTTCATATTTTCAATCCCAAATTGCAGGTGTAGAAGGGGGGTAATACAGTGGGCATCATGGTGGCTCAGTGGTTAGCACCGCTGCGTCACAATGCCAAAGACCTGGGTTCGATTCCAGCCTTGTGTGACTGCCTGTGTGGAGTTTGCACGTTCTTCCTGTATCTGTATGGGTTTCCATCACGTGATCTGGTTTCCTCCCACAGTCCAAAGATATGCAGGTTAGGTGGATTGGCTGGGCTAAATTGCTCATAGTGTCCAGGGATGTGCTGGCTAGGTGGGTTAGTCACAGGACATGTAGGTCAAGCAAAACAAAGACTAAGCACAAGAATTGCTGGAGGCCTGGTTTTCAACCACCGATGCAATTAACAAACATCTCCAAAAAGACCCCATCTACATATCACTACGGTACAAGACCGCCCACCATGGCAGGCCGGACTATATAAATTCAGAGTGGAACAGAACAACAGCACTGACGACGTCACCCAGAAGGGAGATGAACCATTTGCATGAAAACCAGTCAGCTCGGTGAACCAACCAACAACTTCAACCCCAACTTGAACTATAGACCTTCGTTAAAACATTAAACCATATGCCATCCCGTCCCCTCTACCTACATTGTGTTCTTACATTCCCCATGCCAATTCACTCAGTGCCCATTCCAGGAAGTATAAGACAAAATGAAATACCCTTCTGCACCAATTAGAGACTTCATAATATAAAAAAAACCTTTTATAATACATTTAACTTTCTTCATATATGTATGCCAGCCAACCATCAATCTTAATTCTCAAAGTAACCAGATGAATTCTAATTAGTCAGGGCATTGTAATGGGGGTGCAAAGATTGGCTACCTCCGTAATCTCTTTTACTTACACAAAGGGGTGATATATGTACAATTCCTTTTTTCTACACCTGTGTACTTATGTATGTAATTTCTAGCACATGCAAATATATCATGCTACAAGCTCAGCTGATGTTAAATAAATTTGTATAACTCTCAGCACAATTCAGATTATTCAGTGAATGATTTCCAATAGCAGAATCTAATAGGTTGGTACACTTCTCCTAGACGTGCAAGAAAGGACTAGTTGACTACAAGTGGTATGCTGCATCCTCTTCTCTTGCTGTATAAAGCAGTGTCCCTGTTGTCAAGCCTGTTGTGTGTGTCCTGGATCTGATTGGTACAAGTCGAAGAGCTTCAACTTCTTGTCTCTTTCCAATAATGTTCAAGTTTTGCACGAACAAATATTTGTACTCAAAGACCCACATCATAAGACAGTTAATCCTTTCATTTGTGGTTAATCACACATGGAATTTACGGACTGTTCACTGCAATGATAGGTTGTAGAAGCAGTCAAGTAGTAGGAATATGGGTAGCCCTCAGGCTTGTGTCAACAAACAGCTTCTGAAATTGCAGACACCGTTTTCTCCCATTGAGATACATGGCATTGTGTTTTTGCTTAAAACAGGGATCTCAGAAGACAATTTGATAATTTTACAGACCTCATCAACCTTTTACAAATAACATTTACTCTTAATCAACCAAAATGATACAATTGCTGACATTAATGGTCTAAGGGTAACTGCTGACTGTGCATGCTTACAGCCAATTATTTCCAAACCTGTTTGTGCCACGGTTTAATTTCTTTTAATGTAAGTTCTACTTTATTTAACATTTATTTTTGACCGAAGTTACACTTCTCTTAAATTCTTATTAGATATTTGTCACTCTTAAAATATATTTACGAGGGATATCATTGCTAGAGCACATGTTTCGGTCTGACAGCATGTGCATCCAATCCCAAAAGGACAACTGACACCAAAGAATTGAGGTAGATTTAGGCTTTTTTCCTTAAATTCATAAAGCTCATAAATTCTGTTTCAGAAACCTGGATTGTGAAATTACTTCCGCGTGAAGGCAGCTGCAGTTTTAAATATGTTTTGAACTGCATGTGTGAGAGACACGTCCCACTCTTCACTCCCACCTCCTTGGGAAAAAGAGCGACTGCCATATTGGATAATATAGGGACCTTGCCATTACCACAAAAATAAACTGAGCCAAAATGGCATGAGAGTTTGGAGAACATTTTTGCCTGACGTGTATACACAAATATTTTGCTTTAAATTAATGGATTAATGTAAAGAAAGAAATGACTCGCTTTCATAAAGCATCCTTCTGACCTCAAAATTGTTCAAAATGCTTCAGAACCACCAGAGTACTTTTATAGCCTAACACGGCTCCATGCAATGTTAACACTGACATTGATTTGGATACAAAATCGGAGAAGACTTGGGAGTTTAACCTGTAGAACAACTTAAAAATTGTACTGAAGAATGTAGCTACTGTAATTATCATGCATCATCAGGGTTACAGAGAACTACCTATACAAAGTCATATCACCAGGCAAATATTGCGCATAATGCTGCAAAAGTGCCAAAAAATAAGGCCGCAGAACAGAACAGAGCTAATAAACTCGTTTTTATTTCCACACAATCTTTGCATAATTTCAATCTCGGTTTCTCTTCTCCAACTTCTGGTTCATTATTGTATATCTGGGGATTATTCACTTCACGACTGACTTACAATTCATCACCTGTGGAATGCTAAAGAGGACAGAAACAGTGAAATGTTATTTAATTTCAAAAAAGAATACATTTATATGTACGAGAAAAACAAAAAAGTTTTGACTGAAGTTCATCATTATTGCCCTCAACAAAAAGTTACTGTGGAACCTCCCACCTCAATTAATGCACTGTTGAAACTATTTGAGTTCAGTATCAATGACATCACAGAGACCCAAATAAATGGCATTGCCATGGGATTCCTTCTAGGACCAGGCTAGTTAACATCTTTGATGGTTACCATGGGAAATGCATCTTCGAAGGAAAGACTGCTGATCTCTTATGCCTTGCACATCTCCAATATGTAAAGAACACATTTATGATATTTCAATTCACAGTTGCAAAGAATTTGACACACAGCTTAATAAATTCCATGGGGAGGTTACGGCATAGTGGTAATGTCACGGGGCTCATAATCCACAGCCCCAGGTTTGTGCGCTGGGGACATGTTAAAGTTCTTTCGTGGCACACAGTGAAATTTGAATTCAATTTTTAAAAATGGATGAGGTAAGCTGGACTGTTAATAAACAATAACTATATGAGTTTAAAATGTTTGTCTAACGGCAACCAAGTAATTATTTTTTATAAAGAGTGTTCTTATGACACTGTGGTTGTGCAGAAGGCCAGGGTTCAAGTTCCCGTGGCTTCAGAGGTGTATAATAATATCTGAAGAGGTTGATTAGAAAATAAACATTCCATCTCACGTGGGTGACTATGTAATGGTTTTGTGTTTTTAAAAAAAAAGGTCCATCCTGTGTTCAAATTTGCCACTGAAAGGGAGCAACTTAATAAGCTCCTTTTCCTTGGTGTATTAGTTGAGAAATCAGACAACAGGTTCTTAACTACTACCAAAGAAAGCCTAAGTGCACATATATGTTTAGATTCCTACAGACTACACAGTACAGGATCAATCTTATTGGTAGCTTCGTGCACCTTGTCTCAAGAAAAACTTCTTCCCACTGTTATCAGAATTTTGAACAGACCTCTCATACATCAGAGTTGATCTTTCTCTGCACCTTCTCTGTAGCTATAACACTATATTCTGCATTCTGTTCTATTACCCTGATGTACTTATGTAGGGTATGATTTGCCTGGATAGCATGCAAAACAATACTTTTCACTATATCTTGGTACGTGTGACAATAATAAATAATAAATCAATAAATAAATCAAATGCAGCCATCTGCTCATCAATGTAGGCTTGATGCTGAGGACAGCCAGGTCAAATCAATCAGGTGTGATAACAGATACCATGATCAATTTTTCACTCATTGTATATCCCTAAACCTCTTGGAAAAGAAAGTCTACAGCCACCTCTTTTGGCCTTGAATGATGCGCAGATTATCCTGGAAGGGGAAGTTGTCTCAAAATTTTGAGCAACAGGATTTGAACAACCAGCTATCTCATGCTGCTACTATGCAGTAAACCCATGAATGGTTTTCTCCACAAATAATAAGCCAAACCAGTATTTTACCTCCCACACACAAGCAGTGATATACAAGAGTTTCAGCGCTGATGGGACCCCACATACATAGGCTCAAAGACTGGCGAATAATATCAAACAACACAGCCAAGGGACCTGGCAGCAGGCCGAGCAACCCATGCTCGCTTAAGAAAAATATATCCATTTGATGTGAATCTGTATTTGGAAATCATTTATTGAATAATCTGGACTCTGCTGATAGCCGCTCTGTAAATTGTTTTAAAACCATCACTCGGACTCGGTGAGACGCATTTGCGTGTGCTCGAACCTAAAGATTTAAAAGACCCAGGATAAAGTTTTAAGGAGGCAAAAAGAATTTATACATATTTATACAAAGGAATTTATACAAAAGACAAAAGGGGTCATGGAGACAGTCAGTCAATCTCTACTGTATCCGCATGGCAACATCCTGACCAATCAGAATCTCTGAGAACTGAGATTGACAGTTAAATGTTTTAGCTGCATCTCCATTGCAATAATGGTCCAACCAATCAGCACCCTCGTCTTACATTGTATGAAACAGTACTCCTTCATTCGAGTAGGTTTCTTATGTCCTAGTTCTGATGAGTGCAACTTCTAGTCTTTTAGGAATGATAAGTACTTTTGAAATATCAACCAAGCTTTCTTTTAGTTCTAATAAAATTGGTTTTCTGTGACTAAATTACCTTGGATAAATGAAGATTTGAATAATTGGACATTTTTCAGCTTTGAGATAGCAAGAACTGCAGATGCAGGAGTCAAAGACAACACAGTGTGGGACTGGAGGAACACAGCAGGCCAGGCAGCATCAGAGAAGCAGGAAAGTTGATGTTTCAGGTTGGGACCCTTCTTCCTTTTCTGAAGGAGGATCCCGACCCGAAACATCAACTTTCCTGCTCCCCGGATGCTGCCTAGCCTGCTGTATTCCTCCAGCTCCACACTGTGTTATTTTCCAGCTTTGTAATTGTTTATTGGAGGGTGCTGCATGGAGCAAAAAGATTGTAGTCATGATGATGGTGTAGTCGTGGCAATGGTGGTGATAGCAGCTAAGAGTGGCAAGAGCCATATATAATCTGTGGAGCTACAGGAGAACGTTTGCTTCCCCAAGGTTCTGCGATTTATTTTTTTAAAAATAGATCTTACAATTTGGCGTCAGTCACCATTGAGAAATCCTCAGTGGAACATACCAAGAATCTGGTCAGATATTAAACTATGATATGCAAGGTGTTGAAGGCCTGGTTTAGGTGGCTACTAGAAACACCCGAAAACTGGTTGAATATTTTTCAGGTATATTTTAGGTGTAGAAAAGCAAGGTCCAAAGCTAGCTTTTTTAGCAATTTCCACCATTCCTTTCATGCTGGTCCCAAAGTCAAGTTTCAAAGTTGTCTTGAAATATCTCTTTGGTCTTTAGACTGGTTTTATAGTTGTCAAGGGACAGCTGCTGATGATCTGCTCTCTTTGACGTTCAGAGGACATCAAGGAGCTTGAATCATGGAAAGTGCCTTCACAGGCCTAAAAACATCATGCTTTTTAAAACTGTAACAGCTTGGGATTTAAGCCATTCCATCTTAACAACCCACCAGCCAGGTATTTAGCTAGGCTGAAGTTAAAAAGGCCCTGCAAAGAATTCAATACAATCTGACAAAAAAAGCTGCCCAAACAATTTTATCAACACTACATACAATTAGTTAAAAGTCAAAGAGGAGTTTTGAGTGATAAGGTTCCATTATATCAGGGAAGCCGCAGACAATGAGGCCATCAGTACTGAAACAAGTACAAAAACATGCACTCAGGATATTGGTGCTTCTGAACATAAAGTCACTATCGAATTTTACCTCCCATTTCCAAGCTGTTAGTTCAGGTGATATACGGTGTGTTTCTCTACTGTTTAAACTTAGATTCATAGAAGTCTACATCACAGAAAAAAGCTCGATGCTGGTCAAAAACAACCACCTAACTATTCTCATTCCATTTTCTAACTCACTTAACTGACTTTAGTAATAGATATACAACATTAACCTAGCAGCTAAGGCAAGCTACTTCATTTCAGTAATAACTATTAACACTTCTGCCAACTTATTGCATTCAGGCTACTGGACTAACTGCAGCTTCTTGGTTCAGGAAATTCCACAAGATTAAAATTCTACTCGTATTTGAGAAGAACCATGAAGTATACAAATTTACATTGGTGTAAAGTGAGAACATTGCAGAGAAAATTCACCATTGAGGTTTAAAATATCTAACAGCAGAGCTCTATTTAAATTGTTCTGTTCACATTAACAGAAGAAAATTTTTAAGAATCAGAATAAAAATACATTTCTTTTCCAAAGCAAGGTGAATTCCCAGTCAGGCTATTATGCCTCACTACAGACTTCACCTTAAAGGTTGGAAGTGTTTGAATTCACTTAAGGAAAAAGCTTGAGATCTCAAATTCTAACAGCTTCGCTTATCCAGTTTGTAAAGATCTTCGGCTTTCCTATAATTTATTCAAACTGATTATTTCCAGTCTGTTCATATATACTTCCCAGAATAAATAGTTAGCAGGAAAGGACTAATGCACTCCTTGAATTAACTTGTTGAGTGAGCTAGCACATTGCCCTGTACATGCAACTAGCCAAGACACATGTCATCTTCATGGTTCTGTGAAATTGAGAAAACCACAAGCAATTGCATGTGACAGAGCCTACAGATGTGATGGTGTTGTGATGTGAAGGCCTCTGTTATCATGCGACTGACAACCTGTGATCTTGTGTAGTGCAGTGCAGTGCAGTACCCCCTTTACTATAAAGCTCTGAAAAGCATCACATCTGTTACAAATTATATCTGCAACTATAAAAGATTGAATCCAAAAAGATGGAAAGATGCAACATTTATTACAGAAATTACACTTTTACAAGTCGGTTCTTTTAATTCATGGACATCCAGCTCCCGATGAATGAGAACGGAGGTACAAAGTCCATCTTCAGTTTTCTCTTTACATTAAGAGGTAATCTCACTGTTAGCACCATTTAAACAAAGGCTGATTCCTCTTTTCAAAATGACCATGATATTGTGTTTAAATAGCAAATGGCAGCATCATTGGGGAAACTATATGGCAGAAATAATGGAAATGAACAAAGACTGAATAACAATATTCATCATCTTTGGATGCTGCCAGTTTTACTCTGTATGGATTAATTCAGTTTTTCACGTCCTGGGCTTAATCTCTACTCCCAGCTAGTAACCTCTCTCCACCCGAGATCAACACCACTCCATTTCAGATATCAAAAATGACACGCATAAAAAAACAGAATGAGTTTTAAAGGGGGCAGTAAGAATGAGATTTCTCTTTTGAAATGGTACAAAACAATTACTGAGTTTGTGGGGTATGGTTGCTTACCCATCATTCCTGTAATGTCATTACAATTCCCCTAAATGAACTGTAATAACATATTTAAGTCTCTGCTCCAGGCCAGTACACTTGGGTTAAACAGTGGCAAGTAAAATTAAATGTGTGCATGGCAATTGTTGATCAGCATTAGTCATTTATTAATGAAATCTAGAGATCACTCTTACACCAACAAAAGCTTGAAGACCATTCGAGAAATATTCCCATATACTCCGATTAAAATGTGATTCGCTGGTCTGGCTGAGTTTTTTTTAAACCTACAAACTACCACGCAAGATAAATAGATTACACAATCAAAACAATACCTCACAGGGCAGTAAAAACAGCACAGGCAAGGCAGATGGGGCATATGTTTGCAAACTCGACTGCTGCAGCTTTAACTCATCTCAGCAGCAAGTCATTCAACGCTGAAGGTCTGCACTCTAACCTGCCTCTTTTTATACGCAATAAAGCAGAAGCACAAGGTGCTCAGAAAGAGATCTAAAACTTTACATCTGGCTTCACAGTTCATCAAACTGGCTGAAAATGAGTGTGAAAATTAGTCATAATTTATTAATTGTGTCTATTAATACACATTAATAGAGTTAGCTTCCAATGACCGAGTTCTATGTTCATATGCTCTTTATTTATATCATTCAACTCCAGAACTGTATCATGTTGTAACAAGCAGAGATATTCACAGTAAACAACTAAGACGACTGGCACATCATTGATAATGCTGCCAAGACATCTCAGTTAGTACTTGCGGAAACAAAAGGCTGCGTGGACCTCAGATCCAGCTGTTGTTTGCGATGCTGCAGAAAGTGAAATAGCGCTGGAAATACAGCGGTGGAAAACACGAGCACCAGGCTCCAAAACCACAGACACCATCACTGTGCTGATCACATTCATTAGTGGAATGAGAATGCTGCCTTCCCAAAAAAGCTCTCACAAGCCAGAATATAAAAGAGGGGCTGTTTACAGTGAATCAAATCTAATAACCAGTTCTACCTATTTCAGTAGAGACTGGAGGCAGGACGAAAACAAACAAACAAAAAAAAAAACCTGTTTTGCAACACTGCTGTATACCCCAGGATGATCACTAGGAGAGAAAAGAAGGCCCTTTTCTTTTGTTATTTGTACCTACTCAACAATTCCACGGGGCAAACAGAGCTGAAACGTGGGAACAGCAGCCATATTTTTGTCAGCAAAATTTGCGCATCTTAGCTAAATACCACCAAATTAATAAAGCATACATTAAAATAGGATAACTGTTAAAATTGGACAAAACATCAAGACTTCCCACTGTATGAATTGTTCACATTAAATGAAAAATACAATGACACAACCTAGAAAAATCTTCTGTTCTTTGAAGAGTTCACCACCAACAATTAACACCAACCTCAGTGTTGCTTTTCCTTATCCTTAAGGTCATTCACAAGCCAATGAAGATTTAAATGCCCTTAAACATGATAGATTTTGGCTGCAAGTAATGGACTGCCTGCTTTTTTTCTGCCCTGTGTTAACATAATCAAGAAGAAAAATTTATGACAAAAATGACAGGCCTAGCTTAAATTACATAAATGCAGTCAGTACTTAACATCAAAAGGAAAGCTGGTTTGAACAGTTTCACAGTCTTTTGAGGGCGGGCGGGCTCTCTCTCTCTCTGAATTGGCATCCACAGGTGCCATCTCACAGCAGATACTGTCAGAGTTCAGCAATGCTGAATAACGGGATGGAGGCAGAGCCAGGGCTCTTATGTGAAGCTGGCCTTTAAGTACCTTTCACATCATCAAGTGTCTTCTGCGGTGCAGTGCAAGATGGTCTGAGCGCGAAAAGCTCCGGTCACAGTCTGTGCATTTGAAAGGCTTAACGCCTGTGTGCTTGCGGAAATGCCTCGTTAGCTCATCAGAACGTGCAAACTTCCATGTGCAGCCTTCCCAGGTGCATCTGTAGGGTTTCTCTCCTAGAAAAGCAGAATAAAATGTTAATTGCTGCAAAATTTTAATCAACAGTATTTCAAGTTTATATAGCAACTTTAACTTGTTTCACAGGAACAGAGAAACTATTCTCATAAGAGGATAAAAAGAAATGTACGTATAATGGCGCTGTTAAAATTGAACTGTTCCAACTACCAACTCTATTTCCTTCTATGCTGTAATAAATGTTTGTGTATTTTATTTAAGTTTTTACCACTGCATGAATTTATCATCTGCACAACTAGAAGCCCTCCATAAAGTTTTCACAAGAGCCTCAGCTTTCTCATGGACTTTGCAGTGTAAATGCATGGGCCACTGTAATGTTGGAATATTTTTCTTTAGATCGGAGTGCTTTTGGTTCACTTTCTTATGGAATTATGAAAGACAAAAGGACAAACTTCACGAAGATTATTCAGATAGTGTTCAAATGAAAAGAAATATTGTTTTGGATTGGCATTTATTGTAGCCTTTGTATTCTTTAAAAATGATGAAGAAAGAGATTGAGAGAAAAGACTAAGTGCAAATTGTTCTTGATTCAATGGTCAATATAGTTCCACTTTTTGATCATATTTAAGTTGTCTCTTTAATCACAGATCACAGTAACTTCATTCCAGAATTCAATAAACACTGTGCTACAAAGCTTCATGTTAAATGCTTCCTAATAAATAACTTGCAAAAAGTGCATTGGATCTATCCACTCAGCTGTCTGGGAATTAAGGAAGTGTGTCATCTTGTTAAAGTACAGAAGCTAGGCTGGTTGAGGCTCAAGTGCACACACACGTGAAACAGTAATGGGAAAACCAGATTAGCATTAAGGGTGGATTTTTGTAGAGTTGGGAAGACTCCCTGAGCAGTTAAAACTGATGGGTGGGACCCAGAAAAGAAAGTCCTACTCTTATTTTTGTCAGTGAGGGAATGGGTGGGGTGTAACCGACAAAGGCAGGAAACCCAAACTCCTCAGAACCAGATGAACTTAGTGTCAAGTTCAAACAGACCCCAATTTGACAGTTGCAAAGGCCTTAACCTAGTTGTGGGAGTTACAAATCTGTAGACTAGATATAAATGCCATGGAAGGGTAAATAAGGTCTGCTTAAGTGTCATGACCTGGAGTTTTTAAATCCCCTACTTTTCAAACATGGAGAAGAAATTGTTAAAAAGAACACCGTCTGATCGATTGGAAGGGGGTGGGTGGTATGAGGGACATGCATTGGCATGGAAGCGGTGAAACACTTGCGGTGACACGAGATGCAGATAATGTTCTGGAGACCTGGGTTTGAATCCCACCATGGCAGATGGTGGAATTCGAACTCAATAAAGAACTCTGGAATTAAGAGTCTAAGGATGACCATGAATCCGTTGTCATTTATTGGGAAAACCCCAAATTGGTTCACCAATGTCCTTTAGGAGGAAGAAAGTGCCATCCTTACCTGGTCTGGCCTACATGTGACTCCAGACTTACGGCAATGTGGTTGACACTTAACGGCCCTCTGGGCAATTAGGGATGGGCAATAAATGCTGCCCTAGCCAGCGACACCCTCATCCCATGAATGAATAAATAAAGCAACAAAGAAATAATATGAATTTGAGAATAAAGGGAAGCAAACTGGGCACCAACCATTTGACCATCAACAATTTAATTTGAAGTATCAGGAGCTTATTTTAATTTTGTGGCCTCATTTAGGAATGCAATTAGAGAATAATCAATAGCAGTGTACAAATATAAACCAGCTCCTAGAAGATGGCAGAGTGATTAACTATCCTGCACAATCTTAGAAATGGAAGTCTTTTCAATTATTTAACCATGAAGGAAAACCTCATTATTGAAACGATAGAATGCAGAAACTAAGGCCCCGGGTCTGTTAGTGAATACTATACTTGCTATTCTCAATGAGGGAGGAGTGCAGTACACAGCGACTTTACTCACAGTCAGTCAGTCAAGAAATGACATGACTCAATTATACAGCTGTGATTGTTTTAAAAAGCAACGAATAGAAACCCTGTTATCATAGAGATGATCTAATGTCCCTCATGGTTTCACCCTCCCAATCGAAAATGAACACAACCAAATTAGGACAAAGTGTGTAGGTGGAAGCTGGCTTACTATTATGCAAATCTCAATACCTCTTGCTGGCATATCAATGTTGCTTTGTGAAAACATGCAAACTATTCCACATAACCAAACACCTTTACACAGTGATTCTTTGTATGGGCATAACAAAAGAATTTGAATTTCACCTTTTCCTGCTGTTCTCCAGCCTGTATTGGAAACATTGTGAAATGTTCCACTATCTAAACACTTCACTGAATTCTGTTTCATGATAGATTCACTAAGGTTTTGCTTTTAAACAAAGCATGCACTTACAAAGTTTATTAGCTTCTTATAAGAAGTTCAGGTAGGTCTGACACACATTTGTGGGAATAAGACTGAAGTCATACATTCACCATTTCATTAATCTAATGTGAACAGGTTGCAGGACAGAGAAGTACGAGCAAGCCCCTCATGGTGATCGAGTATTTTACTGGACTGGTTTCCTTTGTGTAAAATGTGTTCTCAGTGTCAGGTCTAAACACAGCTCTCTTTCTCTTATTATTAGTTTCATCCACATCCATTTTAAATGACCTGCTTTAGGAATCTAACTGTCTGATCTGACAGTCTGACTAAGATTACTACCCACATCAACCACAAACCAAAACTGCCTCCTCTGTATCTCGGCAACATCTTAGACAGAGCACAAACAAAAGGTTTTTATAAGGAATCTGGACTTTGTCACACAAGGCAACCGTACTCCAAAAATCAATCTACAGTCATCATCGGTGAGTTTTATCTGACTGATGTTGACTTGGTCTATTTATGTCCAGAAATTAGATTTACTAGAAAAGAGAGAGCTTTATGGTGTAACGTGACCGAAAAGTCAAGAAGGATCACTCGTTGGTAGGTGGATGTAAAGAGATTGTGGTGAAGCATTGAGACAGTTGGACCAGAATAATCATCTGGGGATGTTGTCTGTGCTGATCTCTGTCAGGGTAACAGTAAGGACTGCAGCTTGCTTCAGTAACTTCAGATTGATTGAGGCAGCGGGGGAAAAGTAAAAAGAAATTCACGGGATTCCGTCTTTTCTGAGAGAATCCCACTGGAACTGAGCACTTGCTCATCGGTTGAGAACCTGGCAAAACCTAGCTGTGAAAACCCAAAATAATCAGGGTCTAAATATATTTATTCAGTCTCTTTACCAGACTTTAAATAGTTTGCAGCTTTTTACAAGCATCGCAACATGATCAGCAGTGGAAGTTCTACACCCCTTTCGGACAGGAGTGTTTTCAGAAGGGGTACATTTCAAACAAGGCAGGAGGGCAGCCCACCGTTTACCTAGCCAGTCAACCCTGGATTCCTGGGAACAGTGGTAGTGCCCCTACCACTGTGTCAGGAGTCCTGGGTTCAAGTCCCACCCACCCCAGAGGTGTGTAATAACATCTTTGAACAGGTTGATTAGATAATATTAAAAGAGATCCTCCTGCCCCAACCAGATTCTATTATAGAGAATGAGTAAGATGCTTATTAGACTGCCCACGCTCTGAGGTCCTTAGCTGCCCAGCTAAATGGCAACTATGGATCTCATTCTATCTCCAGGGCCATCACACACTTGGCCAACAGAAGGTTGGTGAAAGGGTGAAAAAGAAGAGAGCAGGCTACTCCTTTGTAGATGAAGTGATTTGTCCAGTGCATATCATGGACAATTCCCCAAGGTCAATCCCATATATTGTGCTTCCCTGCTTGGCTTCCAAAATGTACTAGTTCCGAGCACACTTCCCTACACCGAGCCACCTTGTCAGCCCGATACATTTAAATCCTGTACAAATCAGTACACACTTAAGTATCAGAAGAATATGTTACATAAAACATGTACTCTATGCACTCAGAAGATAATGAAGGGAGGACTTTTTCACAATTCAGATCCCAAATGTTCCAGCAAAGAAAGACAGTCAGTAAATAGTGACATGGATGTCACTATCCAGAGCAAATCTAACATCCTCCCAGCAACCTTGAACTGATGCAATATACCAATTTTCCAAATGTAAAGGTTTGCTCATGTTCAGGCAAATGACCTGACAGCACACCACTCCCAAGTTCACATCAGTTTTGGAAATTCCATTTAACACTGGCTCTAGGTGCAGTTTTTACTTTTTATTGTCAGTTTTAACACTTTTGATCTTCTAACAACATAATATTTCTTGAAACTGATGCACAGAAGACACATCATTGAAAACAGAATATTAATATTATTTACATGCCCTTACTCAAAGTAGTGAGTTGGTTTAACTTTGAAGTAGAGAAACTTATATTGCATTTATAGCAAGAAATGTGAACTCCATCTTTACATTGGCACTTTTGACCAGATCCAGGCATGAAGCTCCAACTTTCAGTTGTTTCAAGTATTATGCACAACTTTAGCAGCAACTGCACTGAAATAATGCTAAAGTCCCTACAATTCTTTGTATTTTTCTTTGGTGATTATACACAGCACAAATCTGTAACAAATCCACTGAAAGGAATATGGAGTTTCAACCAAACCTAGTAACTGGTCTGCATTGAAATGAGTTGAAACTTGAAACGTATCTAAATAAGCCAGTCAGCAAAGCATGATACAGTACTAAAAACAGATCTAACATGATCATTTCTTTACATCTAATATTATAAACACTTTGCACAAAAAAACTCTAGTATGCAAAGAACCAAACCTATGCTGATACATTTAAATTCTGCACAACTGTAACTTGATATTAAACAAACTAAAGAACTGCGGATGCTAGAAATCAGAAACAAAAATCAGAAATTGCTGGAAAGGCTCAGAAGGACTGTGAAGAAGGGCCACTGGACCTGAAATGTTAACTCTGCTTTGTCTCCCCAGATGCTGCCAGACTTGCTAAGCCTTTCCAGCAATTTCTGATTTTGTCATTTGATATTAGTCCTTTGGACAGATTTCGCCTGACTGCCATTGTCCAGTTCCAAAGGTCTTGCCTGCCAAGCAGTCATTGTGTGAGAGGAGCTGGATAACAAGATGCAACAACCATCTCCACCAGGAGGGTCTTCACAGTCAAAACTCCTTTGTCATCATTTGCCTGCACTTTTCTTTACAGATCAATACAGATCGAGAAAATTTAATAGGGTCACATACTGAAAGTACTGGCTATTCACACCAGATAAACTTCAAATGGATGCCTCTCATCAGCTCGGTGGTGCCAGGATTAATTGTGGCAACAATATGATTGGTAGAATCAACTGGTTACCTTGTCCGGCACTTTTCCTCAGAAGAACGGCGAGTAACAGAAGGAATTATGCTGAATCAAAGGCAGTAATCCAATTAACATAGCCCATCTGCAACATTTAATCCCAATGACCACTTCAGATTTCAGGTCACATTCTGCACCTCCGACAGCACCCAAGCCGTTTCTATGCATCTCCTCCTTCTCCAGAACCAGCCCTTCCCTTCATTCTGTTTCCAGTCACTAATATGCTGCAAACCTGTGCAAATTAGTAGCACATTTTTACAATACTGCAGACAAGAAACATCCAGGATAGTATAACACACTCTTCTACAAAAACTAGGGAAGAGTAGGGCCAAGACCTCCATGAATTAGTGATTTTAACAACTGCTCCCAGTGTTTCTGTGCTAATCCACCCTGTTATGTCTCAATATATCAACGGAATACAATACCAGGTCTGGGAGTCTTCACTTCAGTCCTGACTGTGTTTCTGAAAATCACAACTTTTAGTGAATGATATGTTCCCCTAAAATCAATGTTAAAGGCAAAGTTAGCTCAAAGGAATTTATCCCAACAAAATAAAATAGAACATAGAATATAGAACATTACAGTGCAGTACAGACCCTTCGGCCCTCGATGTTGTGCCAACCTGTGCCCAATCTGAAGTCCATCTAACTATTCCATTATCATCCATATGTTTATCCAACGACCATTTAAATGTCCTTAAAGTTGGCGAGTCTACTACTGTTGCAGGCAGGGCATTCCACGCCTTTACTACTGTCGGAGTAAAGAAACTACCTCTGATATCTGTCCTATCTCTGTCACCCCTCAATTTAAAGCTATGTCCCCTCGTACTAGCCATCACCATCCGAGGAAAAAGGCTCTCACTGTCCACCCTATCTAATCCTCTGATCATCTTGTATGTCTCTATTAAGTCACCTCTTAACCTTCTTCTCTCTAACGAAAACAGCCTCAAGTCCCTCAGCCTTTCCTCATAAGACCTTCCCTCCATACCAGGCAACATCCTGGTAAATCTCCTCTGCACCCTTTCCAATGCTTCCACATCCTTCCTATAATGCGGCGACCAGAACTGTACGCAATACTCCAAGTGCGGCCGCACCAGAGTTTTGTACAGCTGCAACATGACCTCACGGCTCCGAAACACAATCCCTCTATCAATAAAACCTTACACACCGTATGCCTTCCTATCAACCTGGGTGGCAACTTTCAGGGATTATGCACATGGACACCAAGATCTCTCTGCTTGTCCACACTATCAAGAATCTTACCATTAGCCCTGTACTCTGTATTCCTGTTACTCCTTCCAAAGTGAATCACCTCACACTTTTCTGCATTAACCTCCGTTTGCCACCTCTCAGCCCAGCTCTGCAACTTATCTATGTCCTTCTGTAACCTGTAGCATCCTTCCACACTATTCACAACTCCACCGACTTTAGTGTCATCCGCAAATTTACTAACCCATCCTTCTACGCCCTCATCCAGGTCATTTATAAAAATGACAAACAGCAGTGGCCCCAAAACAGATCCTTGTGGTACACCACTAGTAATTGAACTCCAGGATGAACATTTCCCATCAACCACCACCCTCTGTCTTCTTACAGCTAGCCAATTTCTGATCCAAACCGCTAAATCACCCTCATCCCATGACTCCGTATTTTCTGCAATAGCCTACCGTGGGGAACCTTATCAAACGCTTTACTGAAATCCATATACACCACATCAACTGCTTTACCCTCATCTACCAGTTTGGTCACCTTCTCAAAGAACTCAATAAGGTTTGTGAGGCACGACCTACCCTTCGCAAAACCGTGTTGACTATCCCTAATCAAATTATTCCTTTCTAGATGATTATAAATCCTCTCTCTTATAATCCTTTCCAACACTTTACCCACAACCGAAGTAAGGCTCACTGGTCTATAATTACCAGGGTTGTCTCTACTCCCCTTCTTGAACAAGGGGACAACATTTGCTATCCTCCAGTCTTCTGGCACTATTCCTGTAGACAATGACGACATAAAAGATCAAAGCCAAAGGCTCTGCAATCTCCTCCCTAGCTTCCCAGAGAATTCTAGGATAAATCCCATCCAGCCCAGGGGACTTATTTATTTTCACACTTTCCAGAATTGCTAACACCTCGCCTTGTGAACCTCAATCCTGTCTGGTCTAATAGCCTGTATCTCAGCATTCTCCTCGACAACATTGTCTTTTTCATGTGTGAATATTGACAAAAAATATTCGTTTAGCGCCTCTCCTATGTCTTCGGACTCCACGCACAACTTCCCACTACTGTCCTTGCCTGGCCCTAATCTTACTCTAGTCATTCTTTTGTTCCTGACATACCTATAGAAAGCTTTAGGGTTTTCCTTGATCCTACCTACCAAAGACTTCTCATGTCCCCTTCTGGCTACTCTTAGCTCTCTCTTTAGGTCCTTCCTGGCTAACTTGTAACTCTCAAGCACCCTAACTGAGCCTTCACGCATACTGCATCAAAGATTTGCGGCACCGTGAATTCCTCATTGAAACAGCTTTTAAAATAAGATACTGTGCATAAGAAGAGTGTAATATTCAAAATAACAAGTTTTTCAGAGATCGTACCCACATCCAGTGCAGCACTTTTAGATTGACCACTCTCCATCTAGTGGCAGTGGTTGGTTGGTGCAGGTAGCTGCTGAAATTCCAGCTGAAATTGCACCAATCGACTTCAGACACTAGACTGGGCTGGAGGCTTCAGTGCAGGTTTAGAATGGGACCTAGCTGCTAGCAGAAGAGAACAGGTACTAAGTTAAGAACAGAGAGTTAACACGGCAAAGGTTGGGGAAGCCAAGTCCGGAGAAATGCAAGGACATCATTGGGATGGAGATGGCTTTGGAAAATAGGGATGAGGGTGACGATGGAAGGACTGGAGGAAAGGTCACATGTGCATGGAGGTTAACAATGAGGTTTATGATAAATAAGTTCAACATTAAATGTAGTCGAAGTGAAGCATGTATGTACTGGAACAAATTTAGAAAACGCTGGTCAGGCTACATCCGTGGAAAGTGTGAGGTGGGTTAAATAGTTCAGACCTTATTTCCTTTGTTAGAATCAAAGGGGTGCAAGGATGGAAAAATTAAGCTGGTTTCACTTTAGACACTAGCTACTCTGTTCAGAGTTTCCAGCAATTTTGTTCCTAATTAAGATTTTTAAGAGCTGCAGCATTTTACTTTTTCATAATTATTATTTGCGAGGATGTGGGGTTTTGTTGTTAGGTCAGCACTTGTTGTCCAGCCCTTCCCACCCGTGAGGTGTTGATGGGGGTGAGCCTTTCACTTGCACTACCACACGCAATCTGGTGCGAGACCACCATGGTGCAGTTAGGAAGGGAGCTCCGGGATGCTCATCACCTGAAAGTGAAGAAACAGCAACTTAGTTACAATTCAGGATGGTATATGGCTTGGAGGGAAACTTGCAGCTGGTGATGTTCCCAGTCACCTGTTACTTAGGTCTGTCTAGGTAGTAGAGGTCTCTCATGGTTTCGGAAGATGCTGTTGAAGGAATCTCGGCAAAGTGTAACTTGTATACAGTATACACTGCTGCCACTGTACTTGATGTAGTAATGATGAATGGGGCACTGATAAAGCAGGCCATTTTGTCCCGGATGGTGTTAATCATTTTGAAAGGTGTGCAGCTTCACTCACTCAGACAAGTGGACAATATTCCATTATGTTCCTGACTAGTCCCTTTTCGGTGATGGTCTTCGGAGGGGAGGCGCAAGGTTAATTACTCGCCACAGAATTCCTGATCTCCAACCTGATCTTGATCCTGATTGGTTTCTGGTTAATGGCAACCCCCTAGGATGTTGAAATTGGGGAATTCACCAATTGCAATACCATTGCATGTCAAAGTGAGATTCAGAGTGGATTCTCTCCTGTTGGAGATGGTCATTGCAGGCATTTGTGAAACCATGTTACATATATCAGCTCAATCCCTGATTTTATCCTGGTCTTGCTGCACATGGACGTAGACTGCTTCAGTATCTGGATCACCATGAAAAGGTGCTGAACATTTTTGCTGACTGTATAACCATCCCCACTTCTGACCTTATCATAGAATTCCGACAGTGGTGGAAACAGGCCATTCAGCCAAACAAGTCCACACCAACCCTCCAAAGAAGATCCCACCCAGAACTATCCCCCTACTCTTTCCTTGTAACTCTGCATTTCCCATGGCTAACTCATCTAACCTACACATCTGTGAACCCTAGGGGCAATTTAGCATGGCCAATCCACCTAGCCTGCACTTCTCTGGAGGGTGGAAGGGAACTGGAGTACCTAGCGGAAACCTACACAGACACAGGGAGAATGTGCAAACTCCACACAGACAGTCACCTAAGGGTGGAATCGAACCCGGGTCCCTGGTGCTGTGAGGCAGCAGCGCTAACCACTGAGCCAGTGGTTCAGTGTTGTAGCAGCATGCCTATCTCTGAACTAGAAGGCCCAAGTTTAGGTCCCATTGCTTCAACAGCACATGTCTAGACAAGTTGATTAAAAATATCTACCCTGAGCAACCTGTTCGCAGATGTCCTGAGACTGAGGTGATTGGTTTCCAACAACTACAACTACCTTCCTCTGTGATAGGTATGATTCCACCCCTGAAGATATTCTCCCTTGATCCTCACTGACATCAGTGCTGTTAGGGCTCCTTGTCATCCTAGCTTGTCAAATGCTGGCTTGATGCGAAGGGCAGTCACTCTCACCTCATCTCAGGAGATCAGCTCTCTTACCCCCGCTTGTAGCTTAATCACAGAATTGTTACAGTGCAGACAAAGGCCATTCAATCACGTCTGCACTGGCTCTCTGAATGAACGTTATGATTTAAAGTGCTATCTTTTGGTCTTTTTCCATAACTCTGAATACTGTGAGAAGAAATATTTTCTCACACACCATTTGTTTCTTTTGCAAATTCCCTTGTATCAGTGCCCTTTCATTCGTGAGGGGACAGCTTTTTGCTGTCTTAACTATAATGATTTTTTTCAGTCTCCACTCCATCCAAGTTCAAGTTCAAGAATCCAATGGCACTTCCCATTCACAGTGACGTCAAACTTCTTCTGGTGAAAACACAGACAGCTCTTCTGCATGATACACTGCCATCAAGAAAAGGAGGAGCTTGAATATTTTGCCTTATTTGCATCTTACAAAAAGAAAATTGGCAAGTAATGGATTGAAACCCAGATGCCTGGCAACCCACACACAAAATCAGATCAAGTTGAAACTTGCAGAAGGAATCACCTGCTAGTGTCTATTGACTGGGGGAAAGTTCTCTCCCTACACTGTGACTGAGCCAGCTGAAGCAACAGTGATTTCTATTAAAATCAGCTTCTGAATGATACTTTCATATGAGGTTGGGTCCAAAGTTTGGGACACAACCCCTTAGAAATATACAGCGGAGATCTGATCTTAGGGATCTGATCTGATTTTGATTTTATTGCCATATGTCCTCCAGTACCAAAGTACAGGCACCATCTTTGGTAAAAGTACCTAGGCACAGAACCTTAAGAACAAGGTAGAAAGAAAGAACAAATTTAGAAGTTAAAAATTGCAGTTGTTATAGTACAGAGTAAAACATACAAAATAAGGTTAAAAGTTACACATTGCAGACCTTCTTAGTTTTAGGTAGAAAAGAAAAAAATAAAGCTGGAAGTTCAAGCATTACAGTCTTTAAGTGCTTAGCCACGGTGGGACCACACTTCCAAGAAATTAGCCCAAGGCCATAAGTCAACACTGAGGCTAAGTCAAGGGCTATGTACCGCCAAAAGACCACCATGCTGGGCCATTGACAGCTGTATCTACATTATCTTTTGCCTGTATCACCACAGTCTATGAGGAGTGCTGAAAGCACAGGCATCAATATTTTTATTTAAAGCCGTGCAGTTTCGGTATTTTCTAATCAACCTGTTCAGAGATATTATCGCACATCTCCTGAGCAGGTGGGACTTGAACCCAGGTCTCCTATCTCAGAGGTAGGGACACTACCACCGTGCCAAAACCACCCGAGACTTGCAGGTATATAAATCTTTTCAATATCAGACAGTGAAAGTGCTTTAAAGCCAACAAAGCGCTTTAGTGCTGGTGTAGTTACTGCGGAAATTTAGGTAACACAACAAGCAATAAGGTGCACTGCAAGATCTCACAAACAGCAGTGTGGTGATTAGAAAATCTGGTTTTGTAACAACGCCTGAAAGATTAAAACTAGTTAGAGCACTGGGTAAAAGAACAATATTCTGTTATCCACTCCTTCCTATGGTTAATGAATTGTATGGGGATTTCTCTGAGCGAACGTACAAGGTGACATTTCCCCTGACCTGTTGAGTAGCTCTTCTGCCCAACCCAGGGCCATGCATGGGAGCAAATTTGAAACACAAGCAGAGCTTGGGGCTGGGCTGCAGAGCATAAAACAGACATCGAACTACTGTGTTGGAGAGTAGCTGAACATATTGATGATACCTCCACCACTCACTAGAACCATCAAATAAAAACACAAAATGCTGGAAAAACTCAGCAATTCTGGCAGCATCTGTGGAGAGAGAAACAAAGTTAATTTTTCGGGATTAAATTCACCATTCTTTGGCACATAATTGCCATACAGATTAATTTAGGCAAGTACAGATTTGAATACAGATTTCAAAGTCATATAGCATGGAAACAGACCTTTTGGTCCAACTAGTCCACTGTAACTAAACTGAACTAAACTAGTCCTA
Organism: Ginglymostoma cirratum; assembly: GCA_024137785.1. Taxonomy (NCBI): domain Eukaryota; kingdom Metazoa; phylum Chordata; class Chondrichthyes; order Orectolobiformes; family Ginglymostomatidae; genus Ginglymostoma; species Ginglymostoma cirratum. The sequence continues at coordinate 26,017,501 of JAHRHZ010000267.1, read as the reverse complement.
CTTGCCTACGCTGGTCCATATCCCTTACAATTAAGTGGATAGCAGCAAGGTCCATCTCTACACATTACTCTATCAGTGTAAATTACTATGTGAATGGAAAACTGAAATATTCCGAGCAGCTCCTGGAAATACTACTTCTTTTTAAAATATTATATTACTTAATATACTTTCATTGCCTCTAACAACTCAGATGGCATGAAAATGAAATGAAATGCAAGCAGAAAATACTGAAAGGGCTAAGCAAATTAGACAACAGAATCAATGTTTGATGTCGAGAGATAGTAGGAACCGCTGATGCTGGAGAATCTGAGACAACAAGGTGTAGAGCTGGATGAACACAGCAGGCCAAGCAGCATCAGAGGAGCAGAAGACCCTTTCTGAAGAAGGGTCTAGACCCGAAACGTCAGCTTTCCTGCTCGGCCTGCTGTGTTCATCCAGCTCTACACCTTGTTGTCTCAATGTTTGACGGCCCTCAGTTTGTGACTGAAAATAGGTGGTGAACTGTGATAAAAAGACTAGTAAATGCAGGACAACTTGTGCAGTATTTTTGATTGTTGACAATCTAGTACAGTTGGACTATGACAGAGGTGACACAAGAAAGACAACCATACTAAATATGCCATCATTGCTTGGCTTGCAAACGGTCACTGCATCTGCCACTTCCTCCTATCCTGAGTCCACGACAAAGTGTTAGCGTTGGTCTAGGTCAAGTGTGCAGCCTGCACTGGGGTGTGACACACCCAATTATATAGTCAGAGCCTTACAGCACGGAGACAGGCCCTTCAGCCCAAACTGGTCCGTGCTGACCAAAATGTCCATCCACGCTAACCCCAATTCCCTGCACTTGGCCCATATCCTTCTAAACCTTTCCTATCCATGCATTCATCCAAATGCCTTTTAAATGTTGTTAATGTACCTGCCTCAACCACTTCCGCTGGCAGCTCATTCCATATTGCATAACTAAAGCAGGGACAGGGCCTTAGTAGCTGTCTTAATTAAAGAAATTTGCAGATAAATGGCTGCCAACTGCTTGCTAACGGACAGCTGATCTGACATTGTTGAAAATGTCTGGACCTTGACTGAAAACTTGGCCCAAGACATGTTACAAAACAAGCAAATTCCCTGACAAAGCAAAAGTTTGTTTACGAGACAGTGGGCTTATCACTGGGTGAAGCAGAGTGCTACTCAGCAAGAGGATCTGGGAGTTACAAAAATGGAAAATGCAAGCCATTCCATTCGGCATTACACAAGGAGCTTAAGGATCGGGTCTCATTGGCCTGATCCTCAAAAGGAGCAATGACACCGGAACAACAATCATGATGTGCAGGCTGTGTTTTTAACCTGTGTCATGAAAACACAGGAAATATTCAGCAAGTAGCACTCTCACCTATTAGGTAGTGAGTCTTAGGTTCAAGTCCCACCCTTGGAGCATTAAATTATCTTGGCAGCAGTCTTTTATCAGGAGGGACATCATCTCCCAGCTGGCTGGAAACAGACAACATGGTAGACTGATATGAACCGAAGGCAGGAGAGTTTATAAAGAGGTGATGAATTTAGTTCAAGGTTACTCAGTTAATCATCATCAGTCAGAATGTAGAACAACCTTTTAAAGTGTGAAAAAAAATGCAATTTTAATTCATAAGAAATATTATAGACATCACCAAACTGAACTAAATAAAACAAAAAATTAATCCAATGAGTGAAAAGGGAGGAAGGCAGGAAAATGAATGAGGAAAGTCAAATCAGCCACAATCCCAACTGAATGGCAGAGTAGGCCCAAGGAGCCGAATGACCTACACCTGACGGTTGTCTAATTCAGATCTCCAAGGAAACACACGTTCCCATCCTGGAGCTGCAGAGGTTTACGCAGAGATGGCTGTGGGCAGTTTTCCAACCTCCTTACTGCCCAGAGTCTTGCAGTGATCGACAGACTCAAAAAGACAAGAAAATAATCTACAACAACGAATAAGAAGCACAAAAAAAATTCCGCATAAAGAGCAGTCCCCACCCACCACTGACATTCCTTCAGACACATGACCTCTATGTCACTTAGTTGAACACCTAGATTGACAAGATATTTCAAAAGCTTGGTCTTTGACAAACAGCAAAGAAGCAGCCATCTCTGTGTAAACCTCTGCAGATCCAGGATGGGAACTTGTGTTTTCTTGGGGATCTGAATTAGACAACCGTCAGGCGTAGGTCATTCGGCTCCTTGGGCCCACTCTGCCATTCAATTGGGATTGTGGCTGATTCGACTTTCTTCATTCATTTTCCTGCCTTCCTCCCTTTTCACTCATTGGATTAAGCCTTTCTTTTTATTTAGATGATTCTAATGATCAAACCAACTTGAATAAAAATTGCCCGGATTCAGCACTTTGGGAGCTACATCTACCTGTATGGATCCTTCGGTGTGCCTTTAAGTGAGAACTCTTTGTATACACTTTGTTGCAGCCCTCAAAGTCGCACTGGTGGACACGCCTTCTCTTGGGGTCAGGTGACTCAGATCTTGGCAGCCGCCGAATTCCATGCATGCTCTGTGCACTGAGAGAGGCAAAAGATGTCATGTTAGGAGTGTAAAAATGCGCTGAACTGTTTCTCTTTAAAAAAAAAATTCAAAGTTCTTCCAGATCAAATTAAAATCCAGTTATTACAATAGAACTAGCAAGAAAATGAAAAATACAAGTTTGCTTAAGGCCTTCGTTACATCAAACGGGGGAATTATACATGAAAAGTTCTTCAAAAAGTCTCATCTGAGCTATTTCATTAAATAAAATCAGAACTGCAGCGGGTTTCCTTCCCTCGTGGACAGCTGTCTGTAGGGTTGCTTGCATTTCCTAAGAAAAAGCAGAACTGGCTTGGGCTCTGGTTGCTTGTGCATGGCTGCAGTTGCACAAATATTCCTCTGAGCGGGGATGCTGGAACAGATCTAATTACGCATTCACCAATCCTGCCACCAACTGGAATATAACAAAGTCAGCTTGCAGTTATACAGTTAGCAAGATGGTTACAGAAATGATACAAAAATGAATGATCAATGTCAAAGTAAGTAGATTAAAAACTTCCAAAGCTCATTATTTTATCACAGCAGTTTTTTTTTTCCTTTTGATATTTAATTTCTCCTAATTCTATTTAGAGTTAACAGACTCTTTTTACAACTCTATTAGCTTCCCAGCAAGCATCCCAGTTTATGGCTTGATTGCTCGGCAGATAAACTAATACAGAGAAGAAAATCTAGAAAGACTAGAAAAGCTGGCAAACCCTAGAAAAGGATACAATCCAAAAAGGTTTTGATGTGAGAAAACAGTGTGCAGGACACAGGTGTAAAAGCAAAGTAATTCGGATACTGGAGAACTATTAAAAACAGAATTTGCTGCAGAAGCTTAGGTTTGGGATCATCTATGGACACAGTAAGAGAGTCAATGTTTCAAGTCCAAAATGATTCTTCTTTGGAACTGAAGGGGGCTAGAAGAATGGTTTCTATGCTGTTGGCAAAGGAGGAGGAGTGAAACAGAATGTAAAAGTGCCTGCAGGAAAAGACAAAGAGGATGTTAATGTAGTAGAGATTTAGATGCAGGATAGATGTTAATGGTAGGTGTCAATAGCCAAAAAAAACTGGTCAGCCCGACCGAGAGCAAACCTGTACAAAGGAGACACTAGAGAAGGATGGGAGTATAACCTAAATGGAGGACAGTGTTCATGGCCTGAAGTTGTTGAACTCAATGTTGAGTCCTGAAGGATGTCAGGTGCCAGGGTGGAAAATTAATTGCTGTTCCTCCAGATTGCATTGCGGTTTCTGGGAGCAGGCTTAGGACAGAAATATTAGTACTAGGGCACAACGGTGTATTAAAATGGCAACAGGCTGGAAAGTCAGGATCATTCTTACAGAATGGAAATGCTCCACAGTGTGGTCACCCAGTCTGTGTTTAGTCTCACCAGTGTAAAGGAGACCAGAATGTGAGCAGCAAATGCAGTAGCCTAGATTGGAGAGAAGCACAATCGATCACCAATTCACCTGACAAGGTGGAGTTGGGACCTTTGACAGTGAGGAGAGAGAAAGTATAAGGACAAGTGTTGCACCTACTGTGCTTGCAATGAGTATGGCATTAAATTTATCAGCTAACCTACATGTGATTTACTAATGAAAAGGGAAGATCCGAAGGAACAAGATTGATTTTCTACATTTGGTCTTTTGATATTTTAATTGGTGTAATTACCAGAACTTTGGAATCTGTACTGAGCATTGGGAGTACAGATGGAAAGGATTCCATTACATTAAAAACTACTATATAGCTGCTGGTCTAGGGAATTAATTATTTGTCCTTTAAGCTTTTAAAAAATATTTCCAGCTGTAGCTGCAAATGATCTATTGCCGTACGGAAAACAAAGTTACTTTTTAAAACTACCCCCAATTAACAAATGGGGGATTTAAATCAAATTTCATCTTAAGTTTTAGATCATTTTCATTGCAGTTTTAGGCACTAGGTTTAAATTTGCTGTATTCCTTGAAACGTGTTGCCTCTCAAAAATACGAGCATTTCTCAAAGTCTTGGGGAATTTAGAACCTTTACATTCAAAGAGTGGGTAAACAGAGTGCACCCTTTATAAATGGCAAGCACCTAATTTTGTGATGGAAAGCAAAGTGAGATTTGATTACAAGATCAAGATCTAGGTTCCCAAACTCCTTGCTCATATCTCCCCCCTTCCATCCAATAAATGCAGATCTTGCCTTCCCTTTTACCTCCCAAAGCCCTTCCCAACATCCAAAGCTGCTGCTCCCTTTTCCCACCTCTCATTCCAACTTAGTAAGAGAAAAACCAAGTACAGCATTTTTTTTCCAGTCTACTTGACAATTCACCAGGGCTACAGCTTCTTCCAATAAGTTCTTCCTAAACACAGGCAACAAACATTTATTCCAACATCCACACCCACCACCTAACTCCTGCCACTAAGGAGTTTCCTTGATCTTTGCTACTTCTCCTCTGCCCACCTCGGCCACACTCCCAGAAAGGCCATTGTCAGTCTTTCTTCCAACACTGTGGCCAAATCCCTACATACCAGTTGGTGGTGGTGTGCACCATGCACAAGAATTCTCAGTTCTCTCATGAACACGTAGCCGGACTCAATAAAGCTATCAATCAGCAGAAAGAAACTTTTGACACTGAGGAGGGGCTTATCAACACTCATTACCAGAAGAACGGTGTTGCCTGAAAACACCCAAAATGAATGGTCAATATGTTTACAATTACCAGATTTTGACCAAATCTAATTCCTGTTTTAAGTTATAAGTATGATGTGCTGGGAAGCCAAACAGCCAATTTTAGTTGACCTTACAGATTTTGGTCTTCTCTCCCTTGCCTTAGTTTACATTAGGCATGCAGCCAATCTGTCAGGAGCCTAAGATAACAAGCGTGAAACGTCAAGTTTTCCTACTCCTATGATGCTGCTTGACCTGCTGTGTTCATCCAGCCCCACGCTTGTTATCTCGGATTCTCTAGCATCTGCAGTACCTTTTATCTCTGTCAGGAGCCTAAATCCATTACACTTCTAATTCTCATTGTTTTATTACTAAATCTTCCATTATTGGCATTTTACTAGGCCTGTGAACTCCTAACTCTTTCTTTTTCAAGCAACCTGCCATTAGGCCTAGGAGACAAAACAGTCAGCCATTCCTCGCTGGATACCTTGGGTTAAAATTAAGATTTTTGTTTCAATGATTTTCTTCCACAAAGAAGAAAGGTTTGGGCGCCTGGCCAAACTTCCTGCTACTTAAAGCCAAATGCAAAACTCTTTCTGGACCAGAATAGCAGCAAATTTTCCTGAAATGTAACCCTCAATTTTTTTGCATGAATCATAAATCTCTACACACTTTAATTGGATTTTGCTGGGACACTCCTTTATCCAAATGTCATTGTGGACCGTCATTATTTGAACAGGTAGCTTTTAGAACAGGAAGTCTAGCCAAAATTCAAAATAGGAAGCCAAAACTCGATTCCTATTGGTGTTGACAGACTGAAGTAGTTCTGTTTAATAGTAGGAAAATTTAATAAACATGTAAGCAAAGTCCATCATAAAGAGAGAGCGTGTGCAGAGTAGAACTACAGTGGCCAATTAGGCATGTGGATAGACATCAGACCAGAGCGGAACTGAGCATGAGTTAATCTACCACTGCACATAGTAGTCTCTCTCTTGAGACAAAGGCCTTGTGCAAGCTAACACAGGCAATCTCTCACCAAGAATCACACTACAGGATCAATTAGGAAGGATAGGATAAGATAAACGGAAGGGAGGATAAAACAATGAGAGCGTGATGACATATGAAACATTTGACCTGCAAAGTCTCAGAATTCTACTCAATACTAATGAAAACTGGTCGCAGACTTCATAAATAGATTAGGAAGTGTAAAAGCTAAAAATACAAACTGGAGTTTAAGCTAAAACAGTAACTTCAATATTGTTAATACTTCTATAATCCTTGTAGATAGCACTACTTTGTACTCAGGCGCCTTGCAGTTCTGCAGATAAATGATATGATCAAAAGTTCAGAACCTTTTTAAGTTGATCTACGTGTAATGGGAAAGTATTCTCTACCAATGGACTAGACGTATTGGAAGAATAATTGTAAGCATTTCCCTAACATTTTAGAGAGTCACGAAGTCACTCATTCATAAAGGCATGCATACAAGTATATCTACCTGAAATGATACATCCCGTTTCTTCATCGTTAGTTGCTGCTGTAGCACAAAGTAACTTTTTCCTCACTAACCTGTACAAATGTTGTCCAATTCCATCTTAACTATATCCAATTTAAATCTCATCGAAAGTGCACTATTGTGCATAGATTCCAAAAGAAAATCCATTTCTTATTGGCAATTGTGATTAATAACTACGGTCTGAGTTTAAAAGCAATCTGTTCAGCAAGAACAGAACCAATAAATTTTGAAAAGGGGCTTTGTGAAAGCTGCTACTTTCCTGCCTTCACCACTTTAACCAGTGGGATTCAGGTAGCAAGGAGGTTTCCACCTATGGGCGGATTTAAAATGTGCAAGTCACACAGACGGTGGACATCATTGGCACAGACTTACTCTGAAATCATAGGAGAGGCTGCACAGTGCCAAAATCTACCTGTATAACCCAGCAGGAGGTAGCAGAAGAGATCAAGGTGAGTTTCAGTTTTAAAACTGCTTTGTGAATTCCTTGAGAGCCAGCTTTGGTCTCTGAAACCCAGGGGTTAAAGTAAGCTGGGTCTTCAGCCAAGGAGTGACACCATAGCCAGGTTGAAATTCAGGGTTTTGAAAGCAGTCACAAAAACAAGTAATTCCAGCCTTTTGTTCAACATAGTGTTTTTCATCCTAGGTACAAAGAAGATCATAAGAAATAGGTGCATGCAAAGGCTATTTAAATCATGAGGATTGGTGCACCATTCAATAAGATCACTGCTGATCTGGACTTAACACTACTTTCCTGCCTTTCCTCCATAACCATTTCTTGTCAATTAAACATATGTCTCATTCAGCCTTTAATACATTATATGATCAAGCTTCCACTGCTTGCTGTGGCAGAGAATTCCATTTGCTGGTGACCGCTCAAAGAAATTTCTCTTTATGTTTTTCAAAAACAGGCCCCTCTTTTAGATTTCCCCAGTAGAAGGAAACACTCACTGAACATCAGTCTGGTCATGCCTCTTCCGAATGTTACATTTTAATAAGATCACACCTTAATCTTAAAAACTCAAAGCCTGGTAAGCTGCTTAGCCTTTCCTCAAGACAATTCCGTCATCTCAGGAATCAGTCAATGAACCTTCCTTCACCTGCTTCCACTGCAAGTGTCTCCCTCTAAGAAAGGAGACCAAAAAATGCGCCCGTGGAACTCCAGGCTCAATCTCGCCGATGGTGTGTACAGTTGAAGCGAGATATCCTTATAGTATACTACACTCGCTTTACAATAAAAGGTCAATATTTCATTGTCTCCTTAATTGCCTGTGGTACCTGAATGCCAACATTCTGAACATCATGCATCAGGATATCAAGACCCTTCCATAATACAGTATCTCTCAATTTAAGTAATATCCTACTTTACAAATCTTCATGCCAAAGTGGTCAACCACACACCATTATACTTAACCAGCCAATTTTTTAGGCCAGCCACAATCTGTACACTTATTTTTTGTATCCGCCTCATGCTCGCTTTTTTTCATCAGCAGCAAATTTGCTTACATACAGTCTGCCCCTTCATCCAAGTTAATAATACGGATCATAAATAACTGGAGGTCTCTGAACTGATCCCTGCAGCACTCCAGTAGTTACAGCTTTCTAAACTGCAGATAACCCATTAATTCCACTTACACTGATCGACAGTGTGCTTCCAGTCTGGTGGCCTATTCCTACTGGTGACTTCTTTCCTTTGCTATTTCTTATCGCCACCTAAAAAAAGACTCAATGTTTTGATCCTCTGAGTTAAGATCATTTCTCCCTACTGTACTCATCCTTCATGAAGAGATCCAAACCACGCCTTTTGTATTCTTCCTCAGATACCTTTGAATATTCAGGTCCCGGCTGTGATCACTTTGTTACCATGTTCCTGTGAAGGCTACTGCCTCATATTCATTTCTCTGTGTTATCAATTCATCCACTTTGTTCTAAATGCTGCAGCATTCAGAATAGCAGGCCTATAATTCTACATTTTTACTTGTTTTTCCAACTCTGACCTTATTTGCTGGTGCACTCTTACATTTATACTTTGTCCCTCCCTTCCACGCTCTGGTTGTCAATACCCAGGTCACTACACTGCTTCATTGCCATGCTTTTCTTGTTAAACATTCCAAATATCCCTCACATCAACCTTTCCCATCACCTCACTGTTTTGTTTAAAGCCTTCTTTATAACCCTAGCTATAGGATTTGCCCATGCATCAATCTCAATACAATTCAAGCAAAAGTTATCGCAACGGTGTAGCTCCTGTTCTCTCCAGTCGCAACAACTGCAAGTAAAAACAGAAATTGCTGGAGAAACTCAGGTCTGGCAGCTTCCGTAGAGAGAAAGCAAAGTTAATGTTTCAAGTTTAGTGCCCCTTCGTCAGAACAATAGGGTCACTGGTCTTCAAATGGCTGCCATGGATCAGAGGTGTCAACATTAACATCTGCAACATATAATCCATCTTGTTATCTTTATGGTTTTCAACTAATCAAGTTTACAAGTATCACTCAACTACGGTCCGCAGTTATACCAAATAGATCAACTGGATAACCCATAAATTGAATCCAATACTTGTCTCTCCAGTCCTAGTTGAGCTACTGATCAGGTTTTAGGGGATTCAAATCTTAAATCCACCAATCCCTTAGCTGCTCACCAACTTAAAACCTTGAATGTTGACCAGCTCTCTAAAGAGTGGCCTTTGAGCATTCAGGCAGCACTATGCAGACATGAGATTCAGAAGTGAGCTAGGAATTGCTGCCATAGAAATAACTGTACTGTTTGAACGTCTCCAAATAAACATCGCAAGGGGAGAAGGAAGAGGAAAAAGGTGGCACAGCTATCCTCACACGTAAGGACAAAGTATCTTGTCATGGATGAGGTTCTCAAATGAATGGAGCCATCAGATGTACTTTAAAAATGCTTGGATCTTGTTTTATACAGGTTCAAGGTTTTCTTCCAACCTAACTAGATGAAGGTACTGCAAGTGAGAGGCGAGGTGATGGCCCAGCAACGTTATCGCAAGACTATTAATCCAGGAAATGTTCTGGGGACCATGGTTCAAATTCTGCCATTGCAGATGCTGGAATTTGAATTCAATAAATATTTGGAATTAAAAATATGACGACCATGAATTGATTATCAGAACAACCCATCTGATTCAGTAAATGTCATTTAGGGGAAAACACTTTCGTCTTGTCCTGGTCTGGCCTACATGTGACTCCACACCCACAGTGATGGGGTTGGATCTCAACTGCCTTCTTGGCAATTAGGAATGAGTAATAAATGCTGACCTAACCAGCAATACTCATATCCTGTGAATGAATATTTTAAAAAAAAACTTCTTCCCAGAACTCTTCACTGATGGTCCCCTCTTTCCCTAAACAGATTTCTCAATTCAAATCATTTGTAAGGCCACTGGGGATTCCAAAGTTGGTGCGCTTGTACGGAACATTCAGACTCTGCACAACAAAGACAGCCATAAGGAATCTTTTAATTAGTATTCTGTTATTTAACCCATCCTTCCAGGACAATCAAGTGAAACATCAGGATGTTACACTCCAATGGCACTGCCTACCATAGTCCAACTTTGCAGGATATTTGTTTCAGTTGTTATTGAGAGAGGAGCCACATTTATAATGTCATCATAAAGAAATTACTCATTAACTTGATGTAGAATCTTCGTATGATGCACATGCAACACTTGTGCAGGTTAAGAATAACACATTGTCTTCTGTGACCATAGGACTAAATAGGTTTCATCAGAACTGAGGCAAAATGATCTATTTTTCTCTTATTGTTGTGGCAATGCAAAAGCTCAAGGCTATAGCATTGGATTCAGTTCAATGTTCCAGCCCAAGGCATGTTTCTCAAGCTGAACGATCATTTAAAATAATGGTCATTTAGGATCAATGAACAGAACATACAGCCTAATGAGAGACTGCAGCTACTACAGAGGCCAGGACAATAAGACAAGAGTATGCGCTTACTCTCAATTTCTCCTTTCTCCTCTTCCCACTCTTCTTTTACAGGAGGAGTTCTGTTTAGATTCACAGGCACTTGAATTGACTGATGCAAAATAGGTAAATGGACTGGCATGAAAGACAGAGAATGAAAATTAAAGAGTCCCTCTCTCACGCATATACACACACACCCAACCCCTACCCTCATTTCAGGTGTATCTCACCAGGCTAGTCATACGACTGAAGTATCACTCCTTAGAAAACAAGTCCTTCAGACATTTATCAAAGAATCGATTTTATACTATATATAAAATTATCCTTCTTTACGGAATTAAAGCAACACAAGCAGCAGAGGGCACCATTGGCAATTTTTCCCCTACTTGGTAAGGCACGATTAAATCGGCTCTAGTGCAAGTCAACAAAGAGACTTAACCTCCTTATGAAGTAACTTGGCCAGCAGCCTGCTTCCTGCTGTTTCAATGCGTACAGCCTAAGCTGCACACAGACAGACACTTGCGTAACATGTTTACCCAGGAAGGCCATTTCAGCTGGGAGGGGTAAGCTAACATTGGCCCTTCCCCTTCCCTGCTGGGTGTGCACACAGTCTGAAAACCAAAAACCTGTTCCAGTTTTTGAGATCAAACCTTGTTTACTTGAATGCTTCCACAATGTTACAAATAACACAAGTAAAACTGCAAAAAATTATCACAATTGCCCATTGACACAATCCTAAACACACTTCCACCTGTATTCTGCAGGTAGTGAAATCATTAAAACAGAAGTTGGTTTACTAATTGACCTGAAGAACTGTTAATTAAGGCTAAGATAGAAATGGACAAATGTAAATTGGTGCCCCGAAATTGGTACATGGTCCAAGAGGTTGCCCGAAATCATTGGTAGTACTCTGATGAGCCCTTTCAATCATGCTTTTATTGATATTTTATTTCTTTATCAAACTATGGAACCCAGTCTCCATAGTCTTTGACACCTGTGTGTTTCTCAATGGGTTGAGAGTGAGAGTTGGGGGCAACAATGATACAATGTGATGTGGCTTACTGAGCAAGTTTAATACTGAGAGACCAAGTGTGACAACAGGGTGTGGTGCACTGCGACCCGATAATTGAAGCCTGCTGTACAGCGACAAGGCGTGGCAAGCAAGCACTGTGCACTGGGACACAGAAGAGATCACATGAGTGCAGTCTGACTACAGAAACCAAACAACAGATCTTTGGGTGAGTAAACACCATATGATCATTACCCCAGTGGGCTGGTGATGTCACTGGAATGTTGAGGCGTCCCACTCCTCTGCCAGGTTATTTGTGCAGTACATAATGCACACTGAAACTTATCTCAACATCACAGTATTAACTCCTCAGAAGCACAGTATTGTGGCTGCATGCACCACTTCCTTATTTGTTTCCATCTATAGTATGGCTCTCGATCCAGTGGGTGAGCAATTTTACCTCAGAGCAAGATGGATGATGTCTTCACACAAAGGTCATTGGAAAGCTGAAACTCTCCTCTCATAAAAGTTATTGCGGCTAGGTTACTCAAAAATTTCAAAATAATGATGAATCTCTCTGAGGCAAGGATGTTAAAGGAATCTATGGAGAAGATTGGCAAATAGAGTTGAGGTACAGTCAATTCTTAACTGAAGTACAAAACAAGCTCAAAGAGTTAAACGACACGTCCTTGATCCTACCTTCCTAACTGAGTACTGCCTACATTCTCATTCTTCTTCGCAGTAATTCTTTTCATTTTCCCTCAACCTGTTTATCTGTGTGATTATTTTGGTTCTGTTTAGTTCCAGGAGATTTTCATTTTCTGATATAGTTTGTATTTTAGCCTTTCCTCTCTGGTTAGCTCTGGGTAACTGCACTGTACTGTTTGGTTAGAAGAGCACAGAAATCTGCAACTACTATTACTGAACACATGCAACTTTGCCCAAAGACACGGCTAATCAAAAAACCTTTAGGACACAAAAGGCCAGGTGGGAGTCAGCTGCAGGGTTGTCTTTCTTGTCGAGGTGACAATATAATGCAGAACAGTGTAAGGCTCTTGCCTAATTTACACCAGTAGCCAATCACCAATGCGCAGCCTCCAATTAGTCAGATGTTTCTATACTGATGTCTCAGGGGTGTTTAACGTGCAGTGGTAATGTCCCCACCTCCGGGTTAGAAAGGTCAAGTCCCAATTGCCTCAGAGGTATGTCATAACATGTCTGAGCTGGTTAATTAAAAATAACCCCAATGATGTCTCGTGATCCTTTCTCACTGAAAAGCACACACGGATAATCAGGATCATCTCCTGTGTTTCTATACTTTTCCTGGGCCTGACCAGCCTATCATGAGAATGAAGAGGAAACAATAAAGACTGCAGATGCTGGAAGCTAGAGTCGATAAGCATGGAGCTGGAAAAGCACAGCAGGTCACACAGCATCCAAGGAGCAGGAAGGTCAACATTTCAGCCCAAAACATTGACTTTCCTGCTCTTCGGATGCTGTGTGACCTGCTGTGCTTTTCCAGCTCCATGTTTACTGACACAAGAATGAAGAGCTTTTATTTGTTGAAGTCAGAGGGCTGCTGTCATTCATTGAAGTAGATCCCTATGTGAAACAACAGCTGCAAAGGCAGCAGAAGGGAAGGTGATTAGTGGTGGTGGAGGGAGAAGACAGGGAAAATGACAAGTGAGAAGATATGAAAAAAATGCTTTCGTGTAAAATAAAGGAGTCAAACAATTAAATTGTAACATTATTGAAAGTCAACAATCTTGTTTGGAGATGATCTCATACTAGACTGGGTTTTATTCAATTTCATTAATAATATGGATTTTGTTTAAACATAGGCTTAATAAGCACACTGTAGTAATGCTACCTTCATGTGTTACCAAGACAACAGCCATTTGAGATGCAGTATTCTATATTTAGTACTTTTTAAAATAATGCGCTCACATTCACACATCGTGATGCTGCATTAGTCCATTGCCAATAATAAAGCCTGTACTAGTACTTCAGATGGAGCTTCCAAATCTTTCTTCTCATTATTTAATAAATTGTGGACAACACTGACAAGGACAGTGTTTATTGCCCATCCCTAAGTGCCCCTCAGAAGGCGGTGATGTGCTACCTTCTTGAATAACCACAATCCTTTGATTCAGAAGAAGAGTTAATGGACTTGAAATGTTAACTTTGCTTTCTCCTCACAGATGCCTGCTGAGTTTTGCCACTTTGGCCAGCAATTTCAATTTTTGTTTCAGATCTCCAGCGTCTTCAGCTCTGTTTTCATAATGCAATCTACGGGGTCATGACCAGCCACAGAACTTGTTAGGAAAACAGTTCCAGGATTTTAAAGCAATAACATTTAGGAGAATGGGCTGTTTGTGATTTGGAGGGAACTGACAAGTGGCGACATTCCCATGAATCTGCTGCACTTGTTGTTCTATTTTTTTAATGCTCTTTTATATTCTTCCTCTTCAACTACGTCCCCATTGTCCTGTGGATACACTAAATTTGCATTACCTGCAATAACCTCAAACGCTAGGAACTGCAGGTACATCTTAACGCTACTAATTAATAGTCAGACTCCACCCTCTATTCTGCAGTGGAATGTTCACCCATTCTTATAGCCTTGAAATTAAATGGCCACTTGGGCGCCAGGGTGGAATGAAGCAGGTGCCAGTTTAACCCACACATTCATAAAATCTCAACTCTATTTATTCTCTTATTCTCCCAGGAACTCAAAACAAGTTTACCAGGAATTCATGCGATTGAACTCTTTTGCGCGTTAATCTGAAAATTAAATAGTCAAGAGAAGACCATAAATAAAGGCAAAATGTACACCTCAGGGGGTAAAGGTACAGTCTGGTGTTGCACTAGTCCATTGGTTCTTGATTTGATTCCTCTACTGTGTGCAGATGGTTGATCTGAGCTGTGGAACAACAATTGTTGTCCTGCTCCTTGGCTAAGAACCGGGAGGGATATGTTATACGAACCCCACAATATCAGTATAATATCAGTAAAACGGTACTGATAATATCTCAACAATTAAACTACTGCTAACACCAATGGATGAGTCACTTAATGGTGTAGATCAGCATCTAAGCAACATGTCTAAAGTTACCATTTATGTATGTAAATAATAATTTAGAAAAGTAAATCTACTTTGTGGCGTGAAGTTAATAGAATCTGTTAGATCACATGGCTAATTGTACAGCATTCCATGAATCTACATTGCTTTTTAAATTTTTTTACCTGCATTATTTTCCCCCCTCATCTGGATGTACCTCTTTGGAGCTAGACTTGTGCATCAGAGGCAGCTGCCCTCCAAGCTCCTTTGAATTAGCCTCTGACTACAGAGTCATCTCAGACAGAATTTCTCACCGACATCTGTGTACAGGGACTTACAACAGGGGTTACTGAATAATAAATCAGGAAACCAGTATGCTTTTTACCCCTTCGCTCATCTAGGGATCCTGCAGCCAAATGTAATTGCCCATCAGTTGCCCTGATTGAAGTCAGCTAACTCATTGCCAGATGCAGGATTGTATTACAATCTTTCTGATCTTCATCATCGCTTTTTCCATTTTTACTTCTTTTCCCTGTTCCGAATTGAATATTGAATGGTGGTACAGGCTCAACCAGCCAATTGGCCTACCCCTGCACCTGTTTTGTATGTTTCTAGGTTTCCCACGTCCACAGTTCTTTAGTATTGCCAATAGCTCCCTGGATTACTTCATTGTTGAGATAGGGAATGGTGGATAACTCTCTTTGACCTACTCTTCAACAGTCCTCCCTAACTCTTACAATTAACAAGTTCCTGCTCTCTGCTTTGTACATGACATCAACTGTGAACCAGCATCTGGGGAGTCACAGGAGTAGCAGAAAATTTGAAAGAAACATCATCTACTGAAAACACATGGGTTACCTCTTCCGTGACTGTTACAGATGCAAGCAGAAAGCTACAACAAAATAGCTGCCGTCCTGTTTCTAGCCTTCGCTGCCTGTCTTGACTCACCTGTATGGGTCGTCCAGCAGCCGGCTCGGGTCAATAGGCCACACCGAGTCCTCCCTGGGGAAATGAAAGCAAGGAGCTCTGCTCAGTCACTTCTATCATGGTTTTCAATCTGAAGCACACACAGTACAATGTGGACAACCTGCAAGCAAGGAACTCAAAAACAACAAATTCTTACGTATGTTCCCAAAATGTTCACCTTATTGAAAGAAATTACATTTACAATGTATTTTATAATTATTTGGTGCTGTTGTGGTCTCACAATGATGCTATGCGAGAACCTGTCCCCCTCTCAGGAATTTCAGGTACAAACACAGCATAGTGCCCAACTTATGGAAAGTATCATTTAAGGCATAGGCAATACACGCTGAATAAGTCACACATCAACAGAGGTGAGCCACTACCAGTATTAACCACAAAGGCAGAAGTCTCGGGTGCGGTATGCAATCCTGGCAGTTGGGATTATGTAATAATTACAACAGCAAAGTAGAAGGCAGTAACAGACAGTGACATTACTTACTCTCTCATAGACCCTGATAAATTGAGAATGGCAGAGCTGCTCTCATGAATACTATCGAAGGATATATTGGGGGAGTCATCATCTTCCTCACTATCTGTTTTAGTCTCCGTAGGGGACATAGGACTCCGATCAATTCTCACTGCAAATACAAAAACAAATGCACAATGAAACAGAGTGTAACTATAAAGACACAAATTTGCTTTATAGTTTACTGAAAACTGATAGCACGATCCATTTGACAACTGCACTAACATTTTCCCAAGGATTCAAACTTGAGAAGTTTCACATTTTTTCAGCGTTCCTTTCATCCCAAAATCTCTCGTTAAGCCCTACTTCCTCAAAAATCTCCTCCTTTCTCCAACTGTTTTCACACTTGGTCTGCAGCACAGTAAGGATGCCCATATAAGCTGCCAAATTTCTTAGGAATGCTATTTCAGACATTGAAGCATTGTGACAAATATTATTATGCCGTTCAAGTGAATAGACATCTGAACTTTTAAGGTCCAGGGAGAGGTCAATTATTTCTCTGGGGGCTGACATCTTCCAAAGACAGAAAGTCCCATCGAAAAATGACCGGCTTTCTTCCCCAGTTCAACTTTTGAGTCTTAAATGTGTGATATCTGAAATGCAGCATCCGGCAGGTGGTGGGCACAGATTGAAAACTTATACAGATACAGACATATAGTTAGATAAAATTCAAAGCTGCAACAGGAACTTATATCAACCAAGGATAACTGTTGAACCAAGAGCCTTTTTCCCTTTAAACTAAAATGTTCTTGTTAGTTTTACATTCTGCTTTTGGCAATCATTTTTAATTTTACAATATAAAATACTTCTTGAAATCCTTTTGTACTCAGCTGTGCTTTTACTTTGATAAATACCGTCTCATTATTTTTAATACCATAGAGCCTACCGCCAAGCAGCAGGGGCTCACTGAGCACGATGGTGTAAAAACGTACTGATGGTCTGTGAGATAGTA
This sequence comes from Ginglymostoma cirratum, assembly GCA_024137785.1. NCBI lineage: Eukaryota > Metazoa > Chordata > Chondrichthyes > Orectolobiformes > Ginglymostomatidae > Ginglymostoma > Ginglymostoma cirratum. The sequence goes on along the minus strand of JAHRHZ010000267.1, from coordinate 26,000,342 downwards.
GGAACTGCTGATGCTGGAGTCTGAGATAACAAGGTGTAGAGCTGGAGGAACAAAGCAGGCCAGGCAGCTTCAGAGGGGCAGGAAAGCTGATGTTTCGGGTCTGGGCCCTTCTTCAGAAATGGGGGAGGGGAAGGGGTCTCTGAAATAAATAGAGACAAGGGGAGGTGATGATGGAAGGTGGATAAATGGAGCAGATAGGTGGAGAGAAGACAAACAGATCAAGGAGGTGGGGATGAGGCTAGTCGGTAGGAAGTGGGGGTGGGGGTTGGTCAGTGAGGTGGGCGGAGTGGATAGGTGGGAGAAAAGACGGACAGGTCAAGGAGGCGGGGATGAGCTGGACTGGTCTTGGGATGAAGTCAGGGTGGAAAGATTTTGAAGCTTGTGAAGTCCACATTGATACCACCCGGCTGCAGGGTTCTGAATCAGGTCACTCAATAGATAGTCTCAACTCTGTGAACTGAGTCTGCTCCTCTCTTCAATAGCACTTCTGAAACTCCTTCCTTCTTGAAGTGAGAAAATGTACCACGTAATGTGGCAAAAGTCCATACAAGTCTGCAAAGTCTGAAGTTTTATATCAAATTTTGCGCTGAATTTGTAAATGAGTAGTAAAGACACGATAACTAAATTTTACAGTTCCAACTCTGAAGCTGACACAGTGATTCCCACTGGTTTTGATATTACAATCAAGGCATTTAAGGTGAGGACACAATACGATGTAATGTTGGAGCTCTGAAGAAGGGTCACTGGACCCAAAACGTTAGCTTTGATTTCTCTCCACAGATGCTGCCAGACCTGCTGAGGTTTTTCCTGCAATTTCTGATTTTGATTCTGGCTTCCAGCATCTGTAGTTATTTGGATTTTTTGTGCAATATAATATTTATCTGGTAAATACATCATAGTCTATGGATCTCCATTGTGGTGTACCATATTGTATTCTACAAAATGTGCTCTGTACATAGTGGACTAGTGATAAGACATTTGAAGGTGGATTTTTACTGGGTTCTCCCAATTATCTACCACAGCTTGAGACACAAATACCAGTGAGATAGTGTGAACACAGCAATTAAAAAATCAAAAAGAATAAAAGAGATTTAACAATGTTTTCACTTGTCAAATGGTTTCAATCCAAACTGTACAGTTATTCTTCATACCATACATTTGCCAAAGAGCAGTCTGCTGCTGAATAACAGAAATAAATTACAAAGTCATTGATGATATGATGCAATGTAATTTAGTCCATCACATGCTGGCTTCAAACATGAGCTGCACCGTACTTCAAACAGGGTTTAGCTGTTAGTTACTGCAATGATGTGCGTTGTTTCTAGGTCCCCTGGTGCAGCTTGTATACTGCTAATGTGGAAACTCAGGGAGAAGAGCCTGCTCATTTACCACACTGAGGGTTCACTCTGCGTATGAGGAAAATGCAGCTTGACTTTAACCCTCTCTCATACAGATTATTTTTATTTTCGAAAAGCATGCTCAATGCCCAAGCCTGCAGGATCAAATATCAGGCAACAAAGATTAGAGAGGAATATAACACACAGGTGTGGTAATTGTGAAACACAGTCTTTTATCCAGAAGTTGCCACGTACAAACCAGTACTGTGTCCACCTAACTTCCAAAATCTAATCAATACATGCGCCAGCACACATAATCACTGAAAAACTGCCTCAAACTGTGTAATTTTAGATAAATACCTTCTAAAGAATTAAGATAAAATATCTTTATTCGGTACTCTTTTACTCAAATAGTTACAGAGGAAAGAGTGTTGAAAGGCAGTGACAGTGCAATCAGGCAGCAACCGTTTCTGTTTCCCCCTGTAAGGGACTGCCACCTCTCTGCCAGCTTATCAGGTTGAGATCAAGAGCAAAACTTTCAAACGGACTTGCCCATACTTATTTATCCCACATAACATTTATTGCAACATTACAACTGAACTAGCACATCACAGCACTGAAAACTGTCGCACAAAACAACCTGTGTTTATACAGCACTTCAAATAAAATTTAAAATACCTAAGACACTTCAAAGGAGTGTTTACCAAATAAAATTTGACATTGAGTCCCAAGAGATACCGAGACAGATAACCAAATGCTTATTCAAGTTAGATTTTAGACAGCATCTTAAAGAAAAAGAGCAATTTATCAAGCAAATTCCAGAGCTTAGGGCCCTTGTAGCTTCGGACCCAAGCACCAAGGATTAAAGCCAGAGATGATGAGGGGACCAGAATTGGTGCAGCATAGATGCCTCAGAGGTTTGTGGAACTGGGGATGTTTGCAAAGTTGGAAGGGATAAGGTAAAACCATAAAGGAACATGAAATCAAAAACAAATGCTGCATTACGACATTGATTCCAAACTTGACAGGCCTGTACCTTTAAGATAGCTACATGCATGACATGTGAAGTTCCAGCATAAAAGTACCCATCTTGCCTAGAGTCACTCTGCATAATGGAGTCAGTATTGTTAAGTGTATGTGACATACAGAAAAATCAGTAGGTGCAGCATGCAGACTGCATGTGTAAGTATATTATGACGTAGCTTTGTAAATAGTTAATGTTGTAAATCAATGTCAAAATATCTGACTCAAGGACGACCAAACTATCTGTGGTATGTGTTATGAGGTCTAACATACAGAAAAACCACAAACTGCATCATACTGGTAGCAAATTATGACAACTAATTAGTGCCAATAAGTGGAAGCTGAAAGTTTAGTGAAAAAAGTCACAACATTCTGGAAGTTGTGAGAAGTCTTTCTTCCTAACAGTCATCCATCAATGTGTCCAAGTTAAGGGCTGATAAATAAAACTAAAGGCTACAAACATGTAGCGAAGCACATATAGATACAAGGGGAGTACTCCACCTCCCTTCCTTAAAGAATTAAAGCATTAGACTCCACTGCTGATCCAATTTAAGTAAAACAATTATTTAGAAGTGTTACCCTAAAAGGATCACCCAGAACCAAAAAAATGTTTACATTAAAATGGCTTACCTGTGTCCAGGTGATGGTCAATTCAATGATTTTCTTTTCCCAAAATCAGCACAAAAAGTTTTAAAAACGTGCATTTTTTTGGCATAATTGCCACCTATAGCAAAGCCCCGCTAATACAAACCTCCAAATCATAAAGGGGCAGGAACATATATTTTAGAAAGCGTAGACAGCAAACAAAATCACAGAAAAGCACCGCACTACAACAGATTATTACACTGGCATTTTAAACAGTAAACAGATGGAAAAGAAACGCAGAAGCATGGATTGGCATTCCACTGGCCTTGTCAGTTATTTTAGTTATTTAAAGAAAACAAAACAATCTTTAAATTTATGGATCAGTGGACAAAGAATAGCAGGCACTTGAACACCTCCTTACATTGGGCAGCCTAAGGTTAAGGAGAACAAAAATTCTCCAGTATGTCTGACAATGACCGCAAACACTACTGATAACATTCTTCAGAAGATCAGCTTACTGTTTGAGGCAATTACTTAATTCAGAGGCAGATGCTGACGCAAAGGTGCAGAATGTGATTCCCCTGAAGCTAATTTAGCTGGAAGGTTGATGGAACCAGTCATGCTTCGAGATTCATCAAATCTTTTTGAAAGACCTTTCTGAACAAATACAAAGAACAATCAATGCAACGCTAAATGAATAGCAGAATTTGGGAGCAAAGTTGCTGGCCAGTAGCATCAGAAAGTGCCCAACTTTGGAACAACTACTGCAGCCATCAACAAGAACTGAGAGAATTCCAAATCTTGCATGACAGTCTCGCCCAAGACAGTACACAATGTCAGAGAACACAGCTTGCATACGTCAAACAGGCTTAAAATACAGAAGAAATCCAGTCACCCATAGAAACTCAAGTTACAGCACAATGTTCCACAGTAAAATGTGAAGAGGAGACAACCAAAGAACAAAGACAAAAAAGCTGCCAAAGTTCTAACTATGGCACAACACTTCCACAAAGGAAGGATACAGTTACTACTTTAATTCAGACAGCACACGTGGTCAGGCTGACACACCACGTGAATGTTATTAGAATGGTTGAAGCCTTTACCTTAATCTAGGTGATATACCCTGAAAGGAATGGACAACATGGTGTTTGTGCCAAGATTGAGGATGACACAATTGCAAATATCATCCCTTTTTGCATTTTACAGAACCATAAAGGACTGGCAAAACAGCATGGTGAAGTCCACACAAAATAAGATGCTTCCAATGGGTCTGATGTAATTGGGAAGCAGTGGCAATATCACTGGATGATGAAACAAGAATTCCAGGCGCCAAAGTTCTGGGGACACGGGTTTGAAACCCACCATGCCAGATGGCAAAATCTAAATTCAATAAAAACCTGGAATTAAAAGCTGAAGGTAATGAAGTAATCATTGCTGATTATTATTAAAAAAAAACCATCTTGTTTAATAATGTTCTTTAGGGAAGGAAATCTGTTGTTCTTATCTGGCCTGGCTTACATGTGACTCCAAATCCACAGCAACGCACCTGACTCTGCCTTTGAAATAGCCTAGCAAGCCACTGAGTTCCACGGCAATTGGAGATGGCCTATAAATGTTGAGCTAGCCATCAAAGCCCTGCTCTCACAAACATTGTCCTTATTTGCCACAACTGCTAGATCCTTAAATGGATAGTGTAACATTTTGCATAATTAAAACAGACTAATCTTATACATTCTATCAGCATGAATCTACTTATTATTTCAATCCACGAATGAGCGAACACCCCAGGTCACAACAGAATTTATCCATCCACTGACCAGTTCGAATGAACTTTAACAGCAATGCAGTTGAAAAATGATGACCATCTCAGCACTGACTCTCCTTTTACATTCACATTCGAGAAAAGGTCAAAATGAAATTGTGTTCCCACAGTACAAAGCAGCAGCATCCACAAAGACGAGTATTACTTCAACCGGCGCTGCTTTATTATTGTTTCGAAGAACAACAGCAATCTACCTGAATGCTTAGATCCTAGATGATTGAAGAAAGCACCATAAAAGATTCCTACACTGAACAAACTTTATCCCACAATCAAGATGACAAGTACGTTTCCATGCATGACGCCAACAATAGATATTGGTCCGTGCACCTCTCCCGAAATTATAGGAACTGACAACTTTTTGGTAGGTGCTGTTTCCTCAGATTACCATGCAGGTTATCCATCTGCCAGGACATAGTCCAACAATATATAAAACGTATTAGCAAGAATCTACGAGGTTGTCCTGGTTTCACAGATGGCATCACAGTTCTTGGAAGAACAAAACATTAACATGACATAAAGCACCATCATTTCATGGCACTAGCCAGCAAACATGGTTTCTTTTCAACAGTACAACAGTGTCAAACCAGCATGAACCAAATGCATTTCTTTAGTAAATCTGCTTGTAAAGGGATTTTATTGTACCAAAATTGAATACTTATGGGAGGTGCCTATAATACAAGGCAAAGGGTGGCTTGCAAAGTTGTCTCCGTCCTTTAATTTTTTTAGCTGTATGCTCTTAGTCCTCTGTGAAAAAACACACTATAATGTAAGGACACAGATCAACTGATCAAGTTGTGTGAAACATGTCAATTCCATCAACCTCAACAGTCAAGATAAACTCTCCATCCACATGAGATTCCTAGTGAACTGTGGTACAAGATTGAAACTAATTGTTTCCATCACCAACATGTAACACACAGTAAGCACAGAACCCAGACTGCGTTTATAAATCTGAGATATGGGAGCTGTGCAAATCATTCGTTTTATAAAAAAGGTTCAAGACAACTGAGTTAAGAACAACCCAATTAACTATGGTGCAGCTTACACAGACTCACAAACATAAAATCACAAATCAGCAAAGATTTTTAAAAATGGAAGTATTGCCTGATTAAGAATAAATGCAGGTCACCAAGCACGAGGTGAATGGGTGATCGATATTTGGAGAGACTAATAGAGATGTAGCCTAGCTTCACAGATTCTCCAATGAGCGTGTTCAGAGATTGAAATCTGGAAGACTTGCCAGGAAGCACTGGCATATCTTGAGTCTAGAGATGACAAAGGCATAGGTGAAGATTTGAAAAGCAGATGGGCTGAGGCAGGAGCAGAGACAAACTATGTTATCAAAGCGGAATTTGGCCAGTGATACCGGGTATTTTAGCGTACAAGTCACTCTTTAGTCTGAAAGTTGAATTACATTCAGTTCTTAAAACACAGCAGGCCGTGCCTCATTTTTCTTGCACCTTCAAAAATGTTTCACCTTTCCCCACTCTTCTACTATGATCCACTGACTGTATTGGCTGAGTCTGGTAGAATCTGGTTATAATACCAATTGTGCATCAGCGTAACACTGTTTAGGATGCATATCAACTTAAGAATGGCAGTATAACTCAGTCAGATGATCATATCACACATCCATATCTATGCACTGGAAAGAATATATCTCCAATGTAAAATTAGGCTTAACAGCGACGAGGTGGCTTGTCACATACCGTGGATACTATATAGAAGTGCAGCCATTGCTATACATCACAGTACCAGATTTGCTGGCTGCACCAATTTATAACTATTAGTTTTAAAGTGCACATAAGTACTCCTTATGTTATGAGGGTTGCTGGCTATATGACTCTAACAGGCAGTGAGTTACAGATTCCCACCTCCTGGAGTCAAAATTTCTTCCTCACATCTCCTCCAAACCTCTTGCCCTTACCTTAAATCTATGTTCCCAGTCACTGAATCCGCCAAAGGAGAAAGTTCCTTTCTGTCTACACCCCTCAATTTTCTACATCTGAGTAATGCGCTACCTCAGATCTCTGCTGCTGCAAAGAGAAGCAATCCCAGTTCCAATATCTCTTCATAAGTAAAACTCATCAGCACAGCCATATCTGGTAAATTACATAACAAGATTTGACAGAAAACAAAAGAAAGAGATATTGTGCCAAATGATCAATTGTTTCAAAAAGAGGTAGGGTTTCAGGGAGGAAGAACAGTGGGGAAGTAGGCAACCTCACAGAGGGAATGCCAAAGATTAGGACATCAGCAGCTGGAGGAATGGCCACAAGCTGTAAAGTGATTCAAATCAGAGATACGTAAAGAGGCCAGAATCAAAGGTATGGAGGTACCTAGGTGAGATTTGGCAATGCTTAACTGGGAAACAATGTAGATTAGAAAGCACAGGAATAAGAACATGAGAAATAGGAGCAGGTATAGGCCGTTTGGCCCATCGAGCCTACTGCGCCATTCAATGAGATCACGGCTGATCTTTTCGCAAACTCCGCTCCATTCACCCGCCTGCTCACCATAACCATCAATTCCTTTACTGTTCAAAAATCTACCGTTGCCTTAAAAACACTCAACAGGATAGTCTCAACTGCTTCAGTGGCAGAGAATTCCACAGATTCATAACCCTTTGGGTGAAGAAGTTCCTCCTCAACTCAGACCTAAATCTGCACCCCCTTATTTTGAGGCCATGCCCCTAGTTCTAGCTTCACCTGCCAGTGGAAACAACCTCCCTGCTTCTATCCTATCTATTTCCTTCATAACTTTCATTGATGATGGGTGTCCGGATCGTGGTATAAATCAGGTGGGCGTTTTTGATGAACTCAGGTTTACAGAACATCGGAGCCTGTCTGTCTAGGTGTACGTTCAAACTGTTAAGAAATAATTGACTAGGACTTCTACAGAAGATGTGCTGAACAGTCTGATGACATTATGGAAATGGATATGGTTGGTTTTAGAGATGATACAGATGAATGGCTGGAAGCTCATTGAGGTTAAATAAGGCATCTGGGTTATGATCAGTCTGACTCAGTCTCAAACAGTTCCCAGGGAGAACAATGTGGTTAGTGACTCAGTTATGGGGTTAGTGGCAGGGTTAAAATACATCTTGATCCATTCCTCATCCATTCCCAATGCCTCCCTACATCCTTAAGGCACCATGAAATTGCAGAAGGTGTAACACCTTCCTGTTTACTTTCTCCCTCACTGTCCAAAGCTTCAGATACACTTTCCAGGTGAAGCAGCGATTTACCTGCACTTTACTCAACCTAGGTCTACTGTATTCACTGCTCACAATGTCTACATTGGGTAGACAAAACACAGGCTGGAAAACCACTTTGCGGAACACCCACATTCTGTGTGTAAAAATGACCCTGAGCTTCCAGTGCCCTGTCACTTCAACACACAACCGTGTTCCCTTGCCAACATCTCTGTCTCAGGCTTACTGCAGTGCTCCAGGGAGACTTAGATCAAGCTGGAAGAACAGCTTCTCATTTTCTGCTTGGGGACCCTGCAGACCTTTCAAGGACTCAATATTGAGTTCAATAATCTTAGGGCCTGAACACCTTCTTCCACGTCCTTTACTGAGCTCCAGACTCTAGGCCTGGTCATGATATGGACTCTTTTCATCACAGCCAGCCCATTTTCACCCATCAACAGTCCCTATTAGAACCTTTTCTTTCTCTCTGGCTCAGCTTACACATTCCTTTGTCTGCTCAGTTACAGTTCTTTTTCCCTGGGCTTCATCTCCACCTATCGTTTACTCCTTCCCCTCTTCCCCACTGCACTCACCCCCACCCCATTCCCCAACCTTCAGCATACGTACCAGTTTTTCCTAGCTACAATCAGTTCTGATGAAGGGTCACTGGACTCAAAACGTTGACTCTGCTTTCTCTCCACAGGTGCTGCCAGACCTGCTGAGTGGTTTATCTTTGTCACAGTTACGCATGATGATATTTGTGACTTTGTGATGAGCCATTTCAGTACTTAGCAGGGAATGAAAACCTATTTAGAGGGATTCAAACAGAGAGCTTTGGGAAAGATTAGCTGAGACTTAAGAGGCAGCAACATATGAAAGGATTTTGAAGAGGAAACAGAGCTTCAGATGGAGTAAGAGGCTGCAAAGACAGAGGAATCAAAGGTTTTTCTGTGGAAAGCAGTGACAGCAGCAGACTTATAGGTCGGGGCAATGTCACTCCTGGACAGAGAACCATTAAAACATCAGCTAAGAGCTAAGGAAGGAAGATTAAGTGGTCAGTTGTTTGGTGAGAATAGCCACATTCCCTTACTCATATACCTTAATGAAGAGAGAAGCAAAAGAAAGGGATAAGTTCAGAGTTAGTGTTGGAGGGAGCCTTAGAGGAAGTTTAAGCTGGTGGATAAGAGGAAGTGAACACAGGAACCCAGAGATGCCTAATAGCACAATGTACTGCAAAGTTATTTCTGCCCAAAGTATAAATTTGAAATATTCTTAAAGCATTAACTTTCATAGTAACTGATAAACTATAATTTTAACAAAATCCCTCACACCTGCAGTTGTAATTACTACCACAAGGAATACATAGCCAATTTAATCAGGCCTTACCCCTTACAATCACAATTTAAAAGCAACTTGGACAGAATATTTACAAGGAATTGGCTAAGTGCTAATTCTGGCAAGTTTCATGAGACTTTCTCTTTCTGAACTCTAATGAGGTTTCTCACGATTCCCTAAAACATGTCTCATTGGTTATTCACTATGAATCTATAGTACCCTGCTTGTCCTACCTTCCCTTTTGCCAAAGCCAGAAGTAGACACCACCACCAGAACTTCCCAGCATTCCTGGCACCAACACCATTTTTAAATCTCAATCATGTACGAGGTCAGGCTCAGCCAGCCCTCAGTACCTGCAGAGTGAGGGGTGACTATGAGAGGAATCCAAAAGGAAAGGCTTCTCTGGGCATAACGGTGACATTCCATTGCATGTACAAGTGCACATTCCTAAATGTTCTTTGTTTAGCAACCAAGCCTTACAGGCTACCTATCTTTGGCCTCAATTCATGTTAGAAGCCCAGCCAAGGAAGTTTTACTTTTCCTCACAATGCCCAGTGTAGCCTTCAGCTTAGTTATGCCATCTATGGTGCAGCCCTGCCTCCCAAAGACGACAGGGTGACTGTGATGGTCAAAGACACCAAAGCGCCCATGTTCCCCTTTGGATCGGTTACACTGGACATACAGGACTGACTGCAGCCCACTCTCTGGACTGATGGGGTCTGATCACCCCAGGCAATCGACTGATCGTGTCCAAGCCCCTGGCCTGGCATCAGACAATGACTTACTGTGCCAACAGTCCCTGACTTGACTGACGACTACTCCCCAGACAGTTTGAGACATGACGATTTGGTTGAAGCATATGCTGTGTAAGCTGCTGGCAAATGCTGTAGGTGTGAGACTGACATAGCACAGTGCGGTACAGCAACATATCCACTCCCTTGACTGATCACTGTGAACAACCACGACAAGCTGCCTTACTTTGTGTTTTCATTAAACAGCAAGGCAAGGTAGAAGTACTGCGTGCTTTTAAGCTATGACGAAAAAGGCGAGACAAGGAAAGCAGAGATGCTGTGAACATTCAAGCTGACTTCAATTGATTATGCACTAAGAGGGCAAGAGAAGAATCCTGAGATGCCACCTGCTCCAAAACAAGAGGTGGGTGTTTGTTGCAGTGTTTGAAGTGGCTTAGAAGGACCACGGTAATGATTGGTGCTCACTGCCCTGAAACCGCAGTACTGAGTTGCAGGATTGGATTGTAAGTGGGTTGGAAATGTACCATGAGGGTATGGCGAGGCTGATATAAGTTCATTATTAATGTCCATGGGATCATGAGGTCACTACCAAAGAATGCACCCTGTGATGGTAGTGGCTACTATCCAAGATTGTGGCCTGGAGAAGGAGGCAGGCAATTGGAGTAACCAGCTAACCGCTCTATATTGTCACACCTAGTTTCTATCCAGCAGGTGCGAAAGTGGGAAATTATACTTAATGAAGCAAAATTAAGTAATAATAACACGTTAATGGTTCCAAATAGGCTTCTTGCCACTCATTAGTGAGTTTCTTATCTGGCCATTTTCCTGATGGGACTATGTTTATACTTTCTCCCACAACATTAAAAAAACTGGACAACAGACATTTACTACAACTATTATGTACAAACGTTACATTCTTCAGTTACACAAGTGTTTGAGCTAATATCGTGGATTTATGTTACAACAGAGGAGCGTAGTTCCAGGAAGGTGTCATGCTTCTAGTGATTCAGGGTAAGATGGAGTATGAGATCTTTGTTAACAAAAATCTATTTTCTAATCAACCTGTTTAGAGCCGGAGAGGTTATTACACACCTCTAGAACAGGTGGGACTTGAGCCTCCTGGCTCAAAGATAGATATACTACCACTACACCACAACAGCCTTTGAGACCTTTGTATTCTCAAGCCTCATGCAATCATCCAGTGATGATATCATGAGCAGGTCTCTTAAAAGTATATTAACATATTGACCATGAGACATGACACAAAGTATATCAAAAGGCTTTTATTAGATGTCAGGCTTAAATGAGAGGCACAACATACTATACAGAATACCCAGCAAACAAAAGTGTAAACTCATCAACATCTTTGCCTTGCTTGACAGTTGCTGCAATAAAAATAATGGACTAACTATCTGACTGCTTTTCCCTCAAGTTGGGCATTCTGCAGTAAAATACCACAATTACAAGCCAACAATTTCCACAACTGGAATGATTTCCCATGGACTGAATTAGTTATTTTCCAAAATATCTTTTAAAAAAAAAAAATGCATGCAGTAAATTCAAGTTCCAGTTTCACATAAATCTGCAGCGTTGTACCTGAATCCCCAATCACAACAAGGTCAAATGCCTGCCAATATGGAAAAAATAATCAATTGCTAAATTAATTTGATCACTCAGTCAAGAGAAGATAAGGAGCACAACTTTGTTGCAGAAACCTTCACATTATTTCCGATCAGATTTCTTACCTGCTCCTTCGCTTTTTCCATCATCTCCTATCAGGGGAACAGTGATCGATGATGTTACACCATCTGGCTGCACCGTTGTGTAGACCACAGGCAACGACTGCACAACCACAGGTATGTGCTGAAGGTTTCCCATTTTGCTGGGTAAATTGATTGATGGCACAGTGTGTATAACGTGCAGGATCTGCTGTCCTCCAACCCCCTGAGACGAGGCCAAGATAGAGCCTGGTGATAATACTGCTGGGATGGCTGAAGTAACATTGACCGGTGCACCAGATAAGAAGTCCGAAGAAGAGCATGAAGAGACTGTTGTTACAATTGGAAGTGAAGATGAAACCAATGGTGCTACAGGTGAGGTCCTAGATTTGTTTAAGGACAAATCAACAGGTTCTGTCTGTGGCTGGTTATCGTCATTTGAAAGTAATTCCTCTGGTGGTTCCATTTTAATGTTGCTCAGTAACACTGGTGCATCTGTTTTTAGATCACTAAGCAACGTAGAAGATTCCATTTTCACATTATTTATCAACATGGGGACTGCTTCCATTCGCACGTATTCTGATGCTTGAACTGACTGTTAAAAAGAGAAGAAATTTCATTTTAAAATTTGTTGAAAAATGCAAAATTCTCCTGCCAGAATACAATTCAGACACATTAAAAAGATCATAAATCAGTTATTTATGCAATTATTTTCAAGCATACAAGAGGCTCCAAAAATCAGGCTGGACATGTTAATAGTCTGGCATCACGTCTACTCAGGTAATAGAAAGGAAATGATTGAAATACTTAGACTACTGTATTGCTGGGTAGACAAGTAAAAAAAGAACATTTTTGCCTTGAAACAATGCATATTTAGATATAAATCTTATAATCAAGTTGGTATTACTTATTTCAAGTCATCTCTAAAATAGTTGCCTGATTTTAGACCTAGGGCTTCCCAAAGCTACCTTGAGATGAGGAAAGTTCATTCAGTTCTCAACGAGGCCAGTGCTGTATACAATGTATTACCTATAAACTCACAGCTATCAGCATTGCACAACGGAAGTGAAGCAATCTCTTAGCACTGCAGATCCAGAAATTATGTTAGCAATGCAAATATGGCCACTGGATCAATGGAACTCCCTACATTACAACAGTAACTACACTTTAACGGTACTTCATTGGGTGCAAGGTGTTTTGTGATGATCACAGTTTGTGAAATGTGCTATGGAAATGACAGTCTGTCTTTTTTCTGTACAAAACAAAATTCCTCAAAGCAAGCACAAGTGCCACAGAACGGTGGGCGAGTCATTTGCCCAACTGGATTAAAATTCTATTTAAGTTACTACAGAAGCAGCTCAGATGAGCCACTTAGTCTACAAGGTGCTCTAGTTGGTAATCACAGAAAGATACATGGCCAACATCAGTTCTTTAAAAGAATATTTTGGAAATAAGCAACACTGCAAGGCAAAACCAACTTGCACCATGGTGATCAGTTAACTGAAACAACCAGAGCTACATACAATGTCTATCATAACACATTAATAACGGTAATTCACTCAGAGGGGAATTGTGGTTCCTAATCTTTTCCAGAGACAATTAATAACAGGTAAAACTCAATCAATCACATTTGGGAACATAGGAGTAGGCCATTCAGCCCCTTGAGCCTGCTCTGCTTTTACAGGACACAGCTGATCATTTATCTTAATGTCATTTTTTGCCACATATGCTTCAGTACTTGATCTCATTTCTAAACATTTCTCTATGCACCACTGTTTTAAACTACTCAATTAGTGAATTTGCACATTCCTTAGATAAAGGCTTCCAAAGACACACTGCCTGCTGACTCAAGAAACTCCTCCTCATCTCGGAGATAAATGGGATGCACCTTATCACATGACTGTGACCCTGGTTCTATATACATAACTGTGAAAACATCCTTTTGGCATCCACCATGTCTAGCCCTTTAAAAGGCATATTTCAATGAGATCACTTCACATTCTTCTAAATTCCAGGAGAATTTCGGGCCATTATCCTCAATTTCTCCTCAGAGATCAGTGCCGCCATTCTGGGAATTAGCCTGGTAAACTTCACTGCACTCCCTCTGTGGGAAGTAGAGGCTGGATGAACACAGCAGGTCAAGCAGCATCATAGGAGCAGGAAAACTTGACGTTTCGGGCCTAAACCCTTCAAGTTTTCCTGCTCGACCTGCTGTGTTCATCCAGCCCCATGCTTGCTATCTCAGATTCTCCAGCATCTGCAGTACCCTTTATCTCTGTGGGAAGTATATGCTTTCTTAAGTAAAGGGATGAAACTTGTACACAATACTTCAGGTAAAATATCACCAAAGTTTTACACATTGAAGCAAGATATCTTTACCCCTGTACCTAAACCCTCTTTTAATAATGGTTAACATACTATTTGCCTGCCTATTCTGTTGGTGCATCTACAGGTTAGCTTTCGTTGACATACGAACAAGGATGTCTATGTCCCTTTGAACATTAACTGTTTCCAATCGCACATCATTTACAAAATAGTCTGCACCCCTCTTCCTCCTACCAAAGCGGATCACCTCATGCTTACCTATTTATATTCCATCCTCCATGTTCTTTCCACTCACTCAGCCTATTACAAATCCTCTCAAAGTTTCCTGCATCCTTATAACTCACATTCCCACCTAGTTTTGTGTCATTTGCAAACTTGGGAATATTACATTTTGTCCCCACATCCAACCAGTGAAATAGGTTGTGAACAGTTCGGTCCCAAGTGGTGCACCACTGGTTACAGCCTGCTAACCTGTACCATTGACCAAAGGTAGGATGACCCATTTATTCCCACTCGTTTTCTTTCTATTAGCGAAACCACAATACATACCTGTATATTATCCTGCATCCGATAGGCTATAATTGTATTTACCAACTTCCTGTGCAGAACCTTATCAAAAGCTGAGATTCCAAGTGCACCATGTTCATTGGTTTCCTTTTATCTGTTATGCCTGTACCGTCCTCTCAAAACTTTTAACAGGCTTGACAATTTCTTTTTCATAAATCCATGTTGACTATGCCTGATCAAATCTTAAGTGTCCAATTATCCAATTCATCATAACAGATTTCATTTTCACTATGATGGATGTCAGGATAACAGTTCTGTAATTCCCAGTTTTCTCTCACGCTGCCTTCTAAAATAGTGGAGTTACTTTTGCAACTTGTCAATCCGCAGGCACCATTCCAGGCTCGACAAAATACTGAAACATGATCATTACTGTATTCACTATCTTTATAGCTACCTCTTGAACACTCAGATGTAGATCGGTGGGTCCCAGGGAACTTAAGAGTCTCAATAATTTGTTCAATACTACTTTCTTTACCAATACTAATTGCTGTTAATTCCTGACTCTCACAGTAATGCACCCAGAGTTTGCTCCAAAATGGGGGTGGCCATTGACCTGAAACATTAAATGTTTCTCTTTGCAGATGCCGTTTGATCTGCCGCGTTTTTCCAAAATTTTTTAACTTCAGATTGCCAGCATCTGCAGTATTTTGTTCCTGCATGGAAGAAATGGTTCATTCGTGGTACAGGTAACCACGGAACTACAGGTTAAGAGCTGGCCTGTAATTAGAAACCCTGAAGTAATGACACAACCAATTTATCCTACTTACTGTTATAATAATTTTCGATTATGCATCAAAATCTGTGGAAGAGTTTCCACCCTGGCTGTAAGAATATGCAGACAGCACAAAAGTCGAACACTTTGCAATCAAGCGTTCAGTTCATAGACTCATGAATATCTTTCTTCTGCTGCTTCTTTCTTCAACTAAGATTCAGGTAGGGCATTGGTGTACTCTCAGACTTGCCCAGGTCACTGTGTGCACTCCAACAGCTTCGTTTCAAGGCTGAGTGGTACTGGAGGTATTTTGTTAGACAGCTCGGCACTGCTGTGCAGTGATTGCTTGCCAATTGGATTCCTCTGGACTATCTTTATAGCATCTCCCTTTCTCCAAAGTTGTGAGATACCTTTTGTTCTGTTAAAATAGCAGTACTTAAAACAATAAAGAACTGTGGAATCTCAAACTAGAGCAAAAGCAGTTCTGAAGAAGGATCACTAAACAGGAAACACTAACTCTGCTTTCAGTCCACAGATTTTGCCAGATTTGCGGAGTTTCTCCAGCACCTTTTGTTTTTGCTACTTAAACCAATCTCTCTCCAATATTTAAAAAAAAATTTACTCTCCTCCTCTCCTGGGGAAATTATGTCAGTGCGGTAAGTGTACAACAGAAGTCATACATTATCCTATGTCTCATATGAGAGGACATTATTCAATAGCTTTTGACAGTGAGTGTTGGGAGATTGACTGCAGTGGTCTGAAAACCGAGCTCAACCTTGTCCTCAAATCAATCAAGGCACACAGCTATCACTGGACAGTAATGAGGGCAGGAAAGTTGCTCAGTTTTTTTTTTAAGCATCAAACAATAATCCATCAAATTCTTTCACTGGGATTTTTTTTATTTTCAGGCTAAGTGTGGATCAGGATGTCTTTAAGGATAAGTCCACTGGATCAAGTGCCAACCAAGTGTTTAAATCTTGACCAGGGACTAGTCAACTAATCCAGTCCCATGCCAAGCACTCCTATCCCACGTGAAGCTGCCAGCCAGTTACAGGCCAGCATCCACTTTTGTATCAGTGATATGGAAAAGGTTGAACAGCACCCACATAGACTGGAACCAAGTGACTTTTTTTTGTAAGGAGAGGTTGGGGATCGTGGTGTGGGGTTTGCAGAGACAGTGTACCAGACCCAGGGAGGTCAGAGGCAAAGAAAGGCATGTGTCCCTAATTTCCCCAGATTAGGGCACATGCTGGCTTCCAGTCCCAAACTCCAGCAGGCAGGCTGTTTTCCCAGTTGGAAAGGCAGCCACTTTCGTCGCCTGCAAGGAAGGCAGATAATTAGACTGATGTTGTGTCGAGGCCTTAATTATGGTCATCAACTGTACACTTAAGGGCCTAAATTGGTGGTTGACTGGGAAAGTCAAGCATGGACACTCCCTTCCTGAACTTAAATGCGGAGGTGATGTGGATGGTGTCAATATATCTCAAGTGCCAACCTTCCTGAATATTTGCCCTTCCTGCCACCTTCCCCTTACTGCTGGAGAGGGGGAAATTCCGATTATCTTTACACAAACTTGTAGACGATGTGAGTTATAGACCATTTATTTCGGTTACAGCTGCAAATAAACCAGACCATAATGCTTTCACTTTATATAACCCCATAGTATTCTGAAAACATGGTCCAGACTGTAAATACAACCACCTTCTTTGTTATTTACCAAGCAATACAGACACTTAGCACTAAATGATTATAGAAACAATAACATACTTTGTTCATGTTTATTAAAAACCAAAAGAACTGCGGATGCTGTAAATCAGGAACAAAAAGAAAGTTGCTGGAAAAGCTCAGCAGGTCTGGCAGCATCTGTGGAGGAGAAAACAGAGTTAACGTTTCGGGTCTGGTGACCGTTCCTTAGAACTGTTCCGTTCTTGCTTTTTCAGCAACTTTCTTTTTGTTCATGTTTATTCTTTGCTCTTGTTTTAATAGACAAGATAAACCATTGTCAAGTTAAGAGTATGTTTGGGCATAAGTATTTGCATTTTGATGACGTCGTCCCAAAAGACTACTATGGCTTCAGAGGTTCTTTGATTGATCATAAGTATGCCTACAGAAAGTAAATGGAAAACAGTCTTTAACTGCCGAGTGTTACATTGTCATAGCATGATGGGTCTAAATTAACATGTCCAACCAGACACATCAGTGAAGTTAATACCATTGAACAGGAGTCTGTGAAATGGACTGTCAGGATAAAACTTCAGGTTACTGTGTATCACCCAACCAGGGTCAGTAAAATAGGCCACCCGGTTAGTTCTGTTCGTGAGAACTGTCTGCAAAATTTGAGATTCCACAAAAATATTTCAGTTGTTGTGAAGCATGTTACAATGATTTGCAATATAAATAGTGTTCTGTATATACAAACTCTTAAAATAAATAGTAAATACCAGAAGTAAAGTTCAATATAAAATGCAAATGCCTTTAGTAATGGGTCACTTATCCTCATGAAGCACAAGTTCCATCTTTCATCATCTGAGAGCCGTCTGGAGTCATAACAGACTTAGAAATAGTTAAGCAAAGTATTGAACTTCGTAAGAGGAAAAATAATTGTGATATTGATCTGTAGGGATTTCCAGAAACAGTTATATTGTCATCAATTTATTAAATGTATCAAGAGGCTAAAACTACTGAGTTTCCCAGTGATCCTTTGATATTCACTGCATCAGCAGAAATTCTACCCAGACTGTTTGTTAGATAAAATTGCTGAAAACTCTTGCGTGCAGCAGAACGGGCCTGCAGGAGTGTTATACTTGTATCCGATTTCTAAAGCAATAAAGGATTAAAGGAGCTGAATGATTTAACATTACCCATTAAAATAAAGCTGTTTGACATGACAAGATAA
Source organism: Ginglymostoma cirratum (assembly GCA_024137785.1). Classification (NCBI taxonomy): domain Eukaryota; kingdom Metazoa; phylum Chordata; class Chondrichthyes; order Orectolobiformes; family Ginglymostomatidae; genus Ginglymostoma; species Ginglymostoma cirratum. The sequence continues at coordinate 25,982,077 of JAHRHZ010000267.1, read as the reverse complement.
TTTATGACGTATGATGCAATTTTTGTTTAGATCTGATTCAGCATGAAACAGTAGGCAAGAACATTGAAGAAGTCAAAGCCAGTGGTACACAAGTATTAAAATAGCAGCTACTGTTTTGTTAAAATGAAATGAGAAGATATTTTAATGCATGCAGCTCTTAAATTGCATTATAAGTGCAGGCAGATGGAGAGTACAGACTGTCTTTTGAATGAATCAAAATGATAACAGAATTGGATGTGCTTAGTAGGGGTAAATGACCCATTTCTCATACCATTTTAGTTGTGTTGAACATTACTTTTAGTATTCACTGTTTGTTTTAAGAGCTCATGTTTATAGAGCATCTTCCACACCCTCACTGTTGCAAAGTGCTTCACAACAATTGAAAATGCTTTTATGGAATGTAAGTAAATGTAGCAGGCAGGCAACTTACAGTGACAACAATAACCAGATAGTCTACTTCAACAAACATGGTTCAGTTATGAAAGTTGACCAGCAACATTGAATTCCCTGCATTTCTTCAAATAGTACCATGGGAATTTCTGCCTACCTACCCACCCAGACAGATACGGAGAGGCAGACAGGGGGCTAGACTTCCCAAGCCTGCACTTGCCAACAGGAAAACTGTCTCAGCAATCTACCAGGAGGTGGCTTCTGGAATTACCAGCTCTGTAGCCTGCGCCTTAATGTGCGACTCTTTATTTTCCAAGCATCCTTACATTTCCCCTCCATGGGGCTGGGAAAGTCTAGCCCAGAATTTCTGTTCAACATCTCATCCCAAAGCCAGGACACCATACACTGCAGTGCTCCCTTAAAATCTAACTGAAATGTCACCTCAGATTACAGATGTTCAAGTTTCTGGGGTGAGGCTTGCCTCAGAATTAAAAGTGTTACCTGCGATCCGAGACTAGCACTTCCCGAGATGATTTATGACAAGATTTTAATGACAAAGGTGGGCAACATTTTAGTTTGGCCGAGCCACCTTCTTATAAAAAGGTTCTGTACTGAGCAATTTTCTTTGGGGCAATCTAGTTAGGATTGTCTTGGTTCTGTATGACTTCATAGCTGTCAGATCCACTAGCCATCATCCTTGAACATCCACTCCACATTCCCAGCCCCCAATCGCCTTTATATGGCCTTCCTGTCCATTCTGCCAGTATGCACAGAACCAGAAAACCAATTACATAAGCCAGTCTTAGGTTTTTGTAGGAATGAATCACACCTTCAGAAATATGCCTTGAACAGAAACCTTCTGTCCTTACGCCTTTGAAAGGGTCGATCAGATAGAGCTATTTACAGGCCAGGACGTAAGGGCTCTTCTGGCATTGTGGCAGCATCTTCATCTCTGGGCCAGAGGTCTCATCTGCTTCAGAGACATGTCATAACATGTTAGAACAGGTGGATTCAAAATATCTAGGAGTGGTTGTAATCCAGCCTGTCACAACAGGAAGCATATTGGCCAGACAGACTTCCCAGCCACTGGGATGTTGATTAAACTCAGTAATGAACCCCTTTACAGCAATATTACCTGAATCCAATGCAATTTAGTGCAGAGTCAATGATTAAAAAGAAGATATACAAGATGAATTGCTCATTATTAGGCACTCAATACCTAATCCTGGAACACAGCAAATTGATGTTGAGGCTGGAGGCAGGTGGCCTGACACTGGTTTCTCCAAAACAGAACGTGATGACGGTTGCTTGAGCTCCAAAATTTCCAAGCCGATTAATTCAGTAGGGGTTCTCTTTTGATAAATCGAAATGGAATGTTTGCTTTGATTGATTGAAATCTTTGAGGTTATAATGAATTATTTTATTTTTGGCTCTGTTTTGTCAATATTTATACGTTGGTTTGGATAAGATTGAGAGGTATGGGTATCTATTATTATATATGGCTGCTGATTCCATGAATTGTAAGAACGGATATGTTTCTGAAACCAAATTTCTGATTTTGTGATTTTTTTCCCCTCAGTAATTCAAGACATGCTATTGGTAAGTGTTTCATTTTTTCTCTACATACTGCATACTGAGGAGCTTGGTAAAACCACTTTAACTTATCTTCCAATGGGTTCTAATATCCCAATTTGGGCTCATTACTCTGAGGGATTATTAACCATAAAGCATTCAGAATCTGCCCCAAACGCTATGAAAATTGCAAGTGTATAAAATGCATCCCCACACAATGCAGCCAGCCAGACTGGGAGGTGCGATACGGAGATCACCAGCGAAACTCTTATCCTGCAGGATCAGTGGATCTGGGAATGGAGACCTAGAATCAAGATCCACCCGCCACTTTTAAGTGCTTCCAAAGTTGACCTGATTCCTTGAACATCTAGGCTTTGGTGTCAAGTTAAACATTTTTTTAAAAAATGTGTTAGCTTCTACCTTTGGTGTAACATTAAATTTTGAAAACGATTTTGTATTTAGTGTAGATTATTACATGGCATAATTAAGAGATCATTTGTTACGTACTTCCATGTAGTACAAAAGTAGTAAGAGCTTAAAGAAGAAAGCTTAGAGTCATCTTACAACTAACAGCCAGCCTAACTGTTTGGACACAACTGTAAATGGCAGCTCTGTCAATTTTAAGATAGATCAGAATCAACAGAACGATAGTTAAATTGTAAATTGAAAAACGCAAAATGCCTCTGACAGGTTATAGGAGGGTAAATCAATTGCAAAATTAGTGAATTACACTACTTAGTTCCATCACAAAAATCAATAGATGTAATTTTTTGATGTGTAGATCTATAGTCACAGATTGTATTATATTTTATTATTTATAATGCAATAAACAGTAAACCAAATCACAAGATAACATACCGATTGACAATTCATTACTGCCATCAAATATTAACATCCACCACCAAGAGGAGAACTTCTTAACAATCAACTTGAATTTCATTTCCATGAAGCAGATTTCAAACAATGGGCTCACTGATCGAAGGAACTTCCATCAGCACAGGTTTATCTTCACCAGCTTCAAACTGAACTTCTTCAATGGTCATTTTATTACAAGAACACTTAAGTGCAAGACTGAGAATTATTCCGATTCAATTCAGAAAATAATCCATTAAATGGGTAAGTCAGCGAAATAGGAAGTACAGCCATACTAGGGTTAGATTTAATTTGGGTACAAAATGCTAACTACAGAAAAACTGACAGCACTCATCATATTAATGAGTATAATCAGCTGCAGTTTGCATGTTGGTTAGAAGTGTATTCGGAGAAAAGTGGCATCTCTACAGTCTCCTCTTAAATATGAAACCTACGCTCAATGAAAAAAAAAACCCAATTTAGTGTATTACAAATCATCTAACCCAAGAAGATGCCAAGTTTGGTGTCAACTCGTCCTAAGTTAGTTGATATCAATTAGGCTGGCAGGATTGAATTATGCAATGTCCCTGGGTTAAGAAAGTGACATTAACTGGGCTTTCACCCTTGGTAATCATTGAGATACTCCTGCCACTGAAAATGTCGACAGTAAGCTGACTTTAATTCCTTCCATGGTATGCTTGGTGGCAGGGAGTAATTAAATGGGCAAGAGAGTGACAGATCGGGAGCTCGCCACCTTCCCAACTGCATCTTTGTTCAGAAACTCAGCGCTCGATTGACAGCACTGGCATTGGGAAGAGGGAGCCCAACCAAGCCAACCCCTGGCCTTGCTGCCAACTCCTCATCCCACCATGACTCACCTGTGGGCCTGTCTTCCTCCATGATCCTAGGCCTTAGACGGGAGCACAATCAGCTAGAACCACTGCTCAGCCATGGTGCTGTCAAATAATGAAAATCTTCTGGAACCTGCAGTCCCAGGGTCTGTGATCCCAGGAAGAACTGACACCGCACATGACTGGCACGTAAGATGGTGGGCCTTTCCAAGGAGGAAGAAAGACAGGGCTCTCTCAGGCTCCCTAGCTTGCAAGCAATGCCCCCATCATCTTCACAAATTCTGCCCACCGAAGGTGAATATTCTCAGTAATGATGTCTTCCCCACACTTACCCTTTATTTGAACAGGAAGCTGCTTGTGCCAGTGAGCCATACACCAGCCTTCAGCGGATTTAGCATCCTTGCACAAATACCTTCAACAAAGCACGTAACTGTAGAAAATGTTCACTAACTATGGAATAGATTAAGTGTACAAAAATGTAAAGAAGTTCCTTTTCCGAGTTCTAGCCATTAACGGATACAAGTGACTCTTCTGCTGTGTAAACTACCCATATTTTGCTGCAAATAACAGCAGCAGCGGAAGCTCCTGGTGGAAGCATTACACCGTGAAAAGGATTATTACAGCTGGTGAACATTCATCAAGATATCAAATATGCCTGGTATTGCTGCGACTACCAAAGGCAATAACCAAAATAAAACCAAAAGTAGCACCATGGCTCATCAATCTATATAAATATATAGAGCCACTGAAGCTCTAATGATGACAGCTAGACAGAAAAAATCTCCAACTTCAGAAGCAACCTCCCGAACATTTCTCATTCAAACAAAAACTCCTCCCAAACACCTACAATGGAACTAGATTCAACGTAGTAAAGATGGACAGTACTAAGACGTAAAGAGAATTTTCTTTCAAACTGTTACTTCATAAACGAAATGCTTTCCAAAATAAATCAGGTTCTCTGCCGCATGCACATTTATGGGACCCTGCTGGACCACTGGTGAATCATTATGTTGTGGTGATACAGATACACATGCTGCAAGGCCTCCCCCACACAGTCCTGCCATACCAGCCATAACCTGCTCCTGTCACAGCCAGTACTACATTGCTATGCTTCATCTTGCTGGACTCTCCCTTTTCTACACTGTCTTGTTACACTTCTGTTCAACATTTCCTCCTCCAGCCTCCCCAACAAAAACACGTGCAACCTGGTTATAGTCTCCTTCCCACCCCAATACACACCTACTGGTGGTACTGAGTTGCAGAGACTCACAATCCTTTCTGTAAGCAACATGCCAGGTTTAGTGCCCAACCCCATGGATCATTTTCCCATTTTACATTGAGCCAGCAGTTGCCACGGTAACAAGAACAGGTCATGGAAGGAGAACTGAAAAATAGTACAGGGTACGCTTTTACTTAGGTACTGCAAAAATAAAGAAGGCGTGAATCTAGAATATAATCTTGACATTTGCCAATGTCACAATTCAAACTGGAGGGATTAAATCAATCCAAATCATTCAGAGCAAAAACACACACACACACACACACACACACACACACACACACACACACACA
>JAHRHZ010000267.1:25957849-25976830 GCA_024137785.1 Ginglymostoma cirratum | reverse complement strand
CACACACACACACACACACACACACACACACACACACACACACACACCTGCAGCCACAAGAACGCCATAAAACTTTCCCTACTAACGCCAATCTGCTAAAAACAGACACCTCAATGCCTGGATCCCAGGTCAATACATTCAGCCAACTGCAGAATGGTCTTACAGGATAATCAGCTTTCACACAAGAAGTCATCACAGCGGATGGCAATATGTGTCTCCCACATTTATAAATGTAAAGCCACTGGGTAATATCATAACTTTAAACCTTGCAAGAGTCTAAAGCAGCTTTTTTATGTTCCAGACAAAGGAAAAAATCACATGGACGGGGGCCTTGGATCGGAGGTTGAAGGGACAGATTTACAAAATCCCTCCAAGATCCCAATGTGTTGGATGAGAATAAGAATTGGAATGAAAGCAAGTTTCTCATTTGAATACAAACAGAAGCTATGCACACTATAACAAATTTAATGGATACATTACATTTAAGAAAATGTACTTAAAATAATATCAATATCATAAAATAAATAGCATATTTATTTCAATTCATTTCAAAATATATTGAATTAGTTGGCAAATTAAACTTGATTCTCTGACGCAGGTTTGAGCAAAATTAACTATGCAAAATACTTACAAATCTCAAATGCATTATTACAGAATTCTTATTATATTTAGAGACCTGAAGATAGTTTTGAAAATAAAATATTAAGGAATTGCCTTTTGTTCAATGATCTTCTGGAAGGAAACCATATTCATGACATCTCAAAAACAAAATCGTTTATTTTGTTGACAGTATAGAGACCTGTCAGTAATGACAGCTCCCTCTTAGACAGATCTATGGGAGTGGCCTGGAACAGCTCCAGTGTAAATAACAGGGAGGAAGTGTGACCTCCGATCTCCTCTGGAGCCACCCGATGCCAGTGCACCATATTACAAGCTGCACAGGCACATTTCCCAGCATAGATTGGTGGGGTGCGGCATTACAAAGTTGCCCTTGGGTGTATCTTCAGATCAGCCAAACCACATGTGGGGATACATGTGAATTCACTGAGTAGAAAGCAGCTATTCAGTCCATCATGGCTATGGAGGTTCTTGGAAAGACCTACCCAAATAATCTTATTCACCTATTCCTTCTCCATCAGCCTGCAACTTGACCCCCTTCAAAGATTTATCCAATTCTCTTTTTGATAGTTAACTATCGAATCCATTTTCATAATCCTTTCAGGAATGCATTCCACATCCTAACAGTCATTGTAGTAAAACATAACCTTATTTTGCTTCAAATAAAAGCAAAATACTGTAGATGCTGGACACCTGAAACAAAAACAGAAAATGCTGGAGAAACTCAACAGGTTTGGCAGCATCTATGCAGAGAAAGTAAGAGTTAATGTTTCTACTCCAATATTATTTCTTTGGACTCTCCTCTTCTGAAAAAGGCATGCTGGGCCTGAACATTAACACTGTTTCACACTCCACAGATGCTGCCAGACCTGTTGAGCTTCTCCAGCATGTTCTGTTTTCATTTCTCATTTCCCCTCTGGTTACTTTGCCAATTAGCATGAATCTGGATTATCTGGATACAGGCTACCATGCAAGTGTAAAATATATTCTCTTTATTTTTATCAGAATTAGTCATGATTTTGGCATCTACCAAATCTCCACTATGGAGAATAACCCAAACTTCAAGTATTCCCATCTAACAAGTCCCTTATTCCTGGTACCATTCTTGCAAATTTCTTCTGCACGCCCTCCAATCCTGGTAGCGGGACTATCCACAGTAATTCAGCTGAGGTCTACTTAGTGTTCTATAAAAGGTATAATTGTCCTCAGCAACCATGTGCAGAATACAGGCTTAGTCTGCATCTTTATATTGTGTTTGGTAACATACAACTCAACACAGAAAATACGTTAGCTAGGATATATACTGCTAATTGCTGTCCAGCACACCTCTCCTGGGGGGAAAAAGAATTACGTTGGACAGGAAAGAGCTCAACTGCAATGTTCACCAATGAAACCCTACTCACATTCATCTGCTTTGCTCAGGTACTTAGAAGGGTGCAAGGTGCCCAAACAGTCATCCTCCAGGACGAACCAACACATTCAACAGAAATTCTGAGCGAGTTCTTCTCCAAAGGAAGTATCTCAACTATCTAAAAACCTTTTATAAGCAAATAACACACAGCATCCCATGAACCACACGTGTGGCGTGAAGCCGGGCTGCAGTTTTCAAATGATCACTTGTGCTTCTTCCATGCCATTCTCAGGATTTTCCTCTACACAATAACTGTCACACTGGCAACTTAATAGGGATGTGTTTTCCAGGAGTTTCAATTAATGCAAAATGTAAAGACCCAATTAAAGTACATCCCTGAACAAAGTAATTTTCCAGCAATATCTGCTTAATTCTGAAATAGAATCACAGAGTCACAAAGCAAGGAAACAGACCCTTCTGTCCTCCTCATCCGTGCCAACCAAGTTTCTCAAACTAAACTAGTCCTGCTTGCCTGCATTTGGCTCATATTCCTCTAAATCTTTCCCATTCACATACCTGTCCAAATGTCTTTTATGTTGTAACTGTACCTGCATCTACCACTTCTTCTGGCAGTTCATTCCACATACAAGCCATCCTCTGCATGAAAAAGCTGCTGTTCAGGTCCCTTTTAAATCTTTTTCCTCTCACCTTAAAGAATATGCTCCCTTGTTTTGAACTGGGAAAAGATCTTTGCTATTCACCTTATACACATCCCTCATGATTTTATAAACCTCTATAAAAGGTTAGCTCTCAATCTCCTATACTTCAGTGAAAAAAGTTCCAGCCTATCCAAGCGCTCCTTATAAATCAAACGCTCCAGTCCCGGCAACTTCCTGATGGATCTTTTCTGAACCCACTCCAATTTCATGATATCCCTTCTTACAGCAGGGCAACCAGAATGATACACAGTACTCCAAAAGATGCCTCACTGTCCTGTACAACCTCAACGTTATCTGAACTCCTACACTCTGTGTTGACCAATGACGGCAAGCATGACAAACACCTTAACTACTCTGTCTACTTGTGACAGAACTTTCAAAGAATTATATACCTGAACACCTAGGTCTCTCTGTTCGACAACACTACCCAGGACCCTCACCATTAACTGTGCAAGTCCTGCCCTTGATCGTTTTATCAAAATGTGATACCTCGCATTTACACAAATTAAACTCCATCTGCCATTCCTCAACCTATTGGCCCAATTGATCAAGATCTTTTTGTAATCATAGACAACCTTCTTCACTGTCAACTATAACACCAAATCATTTATATAAATGATAAGCAGCAGTGGACCCAGACCCTATGGAACACCGTTGGTCATAAGCCTCCAGTCCAAAAAACAACGCCCCACCACCACCCTCTGTCTCCTACTGTCAAGCCAATTTTGTACCTAAGCTCTCCGCGAATCCAATGTGATCTAACTTCACTTATCAGTCTACCATGCAGAACCTTAACAAAGGCTTTACTAAAGTCCATGCAGGCGTCTACCGTTCTGCCCGTAAACATTTTGGTTACGCGCTCAAAAAAACTCAATTAAGTTTGGGAGACACAATTTGCCCACGCACAAAGCCATGCTGACTATCCCTAATCAATCCTTACATCTCCAAATGCGTGTCAATCCTATCTCTCAGAATCCCTTCCAACAACTTACCCACCACCGATGTCAGGCTCAGTGGTCTAGAGTTCCCAGGCATCTCCTTAAAGTCTTTCTTAAATAAAGGCATAAAACTCGCCAACCTCTAATTGTCCAGCACCTCACTTGTAGCTACAGATGATACAAATATCTGCTAGGGTTCCCACAATTTCTTCCCTAACTTCCCACAACATCCTGGGATACGTTTGATCAGAAATTTATCCAACTTTATGTTTTTTTACAAGAGCTCCAACACCTCCTCTTCTGTAATGTAGACTGATTTGAAGACACCAATATTTACTTCTCCGAATTCCCAGCCTCCACGTCTTTCTCCACAGTAAAAACTGATGCAAAATATTCTTATCTCTCCCATCTCCTGTGGTTCCACACATCGATGACTTTGTTGATTTTTAAGGGGCCCTATTCTCCCTAGACGTTATTTTGCTCTTAATATACTTGCAGAGTCTCTTTGGATTATCCTTATTTTTATCTGTTGAGACTATCTCGTATGAAATTATTTCAATCAGCAGCGAGAATCAAACAAATTTAAAGGAGTTAATATTTAAAATATCTTACAAAAGACAGCCTGAAGTTGCTCATCAACCAATTAAACTGAACTTCCTTTTACATCTGCACTGCTGCATTGAAAGAAGTGGGTGCTCGTGAGAGGCAGAATCATTAACAACTTGTGAAGCAAGCAGATGCGCAAAGACATCTTCTCACACTAACCCTGAACCACGGCACCACCAGGATAATCATCAAAGCATGGCAGTGAACATGTGAAAGCTTTTCCACACCTCCCTGCACAGACAATAAATGGGTATGGATACATCTGCTCTCGCACTGGATGAGCCAAGAGACCAAGAGGACAAAGCAATTGCTGATGAACAAAGTTACTACAAATTTACAAATTCCTAAAGACACTTACTGTACTGTAAGTGGTCCAGGATACTGCTTTTCAGTTATGGCTTGAGTTCAAAGGTTCCCAGAATTAAATTGGGGTTACTTGTCGATTCATTGGGAGCTGTAATCCAGCATGACAGATAACCTGGAAGTTTAAAAGTATGTAAGATAAAAGGTACTGCAGATGCTGGAGAATCCGAGATAACAAGCATGGGGCTGGATGAACACAGCAGGCCAAGCAGCATCATAGGAGCAGGAAAACCTGACGTTTCGGGCCTAGACCCTTCATCAGAAAGGGTCTAGAAAGGGTCTATGAAGGGTCTAGGCCCGAAACGTCAAGTTTTCCTGCTCCTATGATGCTGCTTGGCCTGCTGTGTTCATCCAGCCCCACGCCTTGTTATCTCTGTAGTTTAAAAGTATGTGACTTTTGCTCCTGACAGGTTTGGCTTCAACTGGCCAGTGCAACACACAGAGCCAGGTTGATCTAATTGCTGGTTACAGGGGACTGTCTGCCACCCAGCCAGAGCCAACGGGATGAAGATGAGGGAGCGGGCATCAGAATGTGAGTGTGCTTGGAGGGGAAGGGGCAGGGATCTGTGTATGCACTGGCATGAAAAGGGGGAGGGGGGGAGGGTGTGTGGTTTGTTGGAAGAGGAGGACCACTGCAGCTTCTTCTAATCCAAAGGAGATTTCAGGTTTCCCAAGGCTTAAGAAATCCAACTGATCTGTTAAACCTGCACAGCATGTTAAATCTGAGGCTTTCAGCTTCATTAACATATTTAACCTGCCAACCTGCCTCCTGGACTAGGTTTGCGGGCCTTCGCCCACCTCAGTAAAACCTGGAGATAATTCCAAGCATTCTGAAAACTGTTATCCACTTAATCCGTCTGCCCTCACCCAACAGTGTATCTGCTGAATGAATCCAAAAATAGCTACAATTTAATGTCACTTATAGAAGCAATTTGGCTTTAATGGAAGCTAGGATTTCAATAGTCTATCTTAGTTGCTTCAAGCCCAAGGACTTCGACATCCTGGCTGCCATTTTAATCAGCTGGGAGCAGAAATCATCAGCTACTGTGAAATGAAATGACAAGTTAAGGTTTGTACAAAGTGGGATCAAGGAGACAGAGAAGCTACAGGGAAAGCGAAACGGATTGGAACAGGAGTTTGAAAGCCAACACCAGAATAAAAAAACAAAAAAGATTTCAACTACAGCTTCATTTGAAACCATCAGATGCAGCTGACTTAAGTAACTGGCCAGCTGTTACTGTAACAAAAATATACTTTAGAAAAGTGCTCTTTTGGCACCTGAAGAAATGAAGACGTCTGCCTCATTGCACATAAAGCCACATGTTAAAAACTGGGCCAGTTGTGGCTCCCCACCCTTTACAGCTGCTCTCGAGTTCCTTACAGCTCATAGTATTGCAACTTTGGGCCACTTTACCACGTCGACATATATGACAACAAACATCAGTAGGCTTTGTTGGTTAAAGACGTGCTACAATTTTTTTTTCCAAATGCAAGTGACCTGGACACATGGTATACAATAAAACAAAGCAGTTTTACATGCTAAGCTTGCTTAATGAAAAAGGGCATTTTGCAATGAGCTGCATGTAACAGTACAAGCTCTTTTAAATAGTACAGCAATTAACAAGAACTACTTGAACTTCTGCAGACAGAAAAAATGGCACAAGGAAAAATCAGAAGCCAAGTCAAAAGAGCAAAGACGAACAAAAGCCCAGTTAAAAATCGCGTGCAGGATTTTCCCTGCAGACTTCTGAACCCCACCCTCAGGCTAAAGCCCCCACTCTGTGGGAAACAAGCAAACAAACACGCAGCCACCCAATGCAAGTTTCTCACGAGAGAGTAAGTAGTGGGTTCACTGTCCAAGGCAGAAGTGAAATACACAAGAGCTTTATTGTGAAATTGGTTAATTCACTTTAGATCTGCACTGCACTGTAACTTAGGCACGAGTATTAGAGTTGTAGATCATTGATTCTGAAATTGTAATTGTTTTTCTCTCCACAAATATATTACCAATACTTCCTGTTTTTACTTCTGGTTTCCAGCATGTGTTATACTTTGCTTATGAGCAACTTCTTCTCCCAAGCCTCCTTCAATGGCAGTTTTGATGTGTTCAAAATTGCAAAAAAAGTGGATTATTTTGTTTCAAAGTGCCCTTCTTAACAATGAGGAACTGCCAATACTTCTGGGAGCTTAGCGTTTGAACATGTGACTCATAACTTTTGGTGTACGCAGCTGGAAGGAGGAAGTTCAATGTTGTTCTGAATGAAAACAACTGAGAGAAGAGCTTCAGTGTCCAAGGACATCACCTTAGAAGTTGCGCCTTCTTATGAGGCTTCATTATTCAAAGACTTTTTTCTCTGTCATAAACCTGCAACAGCTCCATCAGCAAAACCCAGAAAACCGCCAATCAGAAGCGCAAAGTTGGAGATACATCATGGGTTTGGGTGATTTTAAGCAACTGCAATTACCCCTCCCTATCAATATCATTCAGAAATGCAGGTGATTAGAATGAATTTTTAAGGGCTCATGGAGTAGTGGTATTGACCCTGCCACTGGGCTAGAAGTCCAGCTTCAACTCCCATCTGCCATGGAGTTGGGAATAACATGTCTGAACAGGCTAATTACAAGTAATTTAGCCAATGCAAGTGACTCTGTGGAAAAAAACTACGGCATCCAAAATGCCAACACACCATTCCGAGATAGTAGGAACTGCAGATGCTGGAGAATCTGAGATAACAAGGTGTAGAGCTGGATGAACACAGCAGGCCAAGCTGCATCAGAGGAACAGGAAAGCTGACGTTTCGAGCCTATACCCTTCTTCAGAAATTCTCCAGCTTTCCTGCTCCTCTGATGCTGCTTGGCCTGCTGCGTTCATCCAGCTCCACACCTTGTTATAACACACCATTCCACGCAGTTATGTTATGCTCACAAAAGATGAGGCCAAACAAAGTACAGAAGGTTTGTACACATTTTGTGACAGCAGAATCATTTTTCAAACTCAACATTTACAAATCCAGTTCAGAATAAAATATTTCTTTACGATTAGGTACAAAATTAATGAAGAAATCAAGCATTCCGATCAATCCATTTAAGGAACGATCTTTAACCACTATTTCTCTCTTAGTTGACCCTGCCTGTTCACTGAGCTTTTCCAGCCTTTTTGTTTTCTTTTCTTTAGCGAGGCTTCCGTTTTAAAGTGGGTTGAATTCTGTTATGATGTAACTTCTAAATTTGCCCCTAGATATAACCTCCAACTTCAGTCTTGTCCAAATCCTACAGTGTTCAAAGTGTGGTCAGTGGGATAATTTGATACACTTGGGGTGCAATTTGATGTGCTGTCTTTTCAACATATTTTTGTTCTGATCACTGTCCTTGACAATGCCAACTGCAAGACTCAGCTAAACCCTTTAATACAACCTATGCACAGTATCCTTCATCCAACAGAGACTTAATAGGTCAGATCCACTCCCAGTTCCAAGCCCTCATTTACAGACCTACATGTAACAGAAATTTAAGTAACATTCCTTACAGTTGTCAGCAGTACAGTTGTATTAGCATTTGAGCTCAACACTAGAGTGAAATATCAACATGCACTTTCTCCACTGTGTAAAGTAAGTCAACGACAACCAATCCATTTTCAACATCATTTTATCAACAAATTGCAATATTTATGAAAAGAGAAAGATATCCAAAAAATACAAATCGTTTTGAAAGAGGTGGCCGAATGAAGAGAAATGCAATGCTAATAGGTGGCATTCACCAAATTGGCCTTTCACTGAATAGAATAGCATGTAGAAAGCTTCCACTGTTTGGAGTAATTTGGTATTCTTGATTCACACAAAGACAGGCCACTTTGGTCCAGTTTCTGGAGAAAAGTTATCAATTATATCCCTGCCTTCAAAAGAGGGGAGAAAGTAAAAATATCTAAACCAAGACGAAAAGTGGAAATTCCTCACTTTACAGCAAAGTTTTTATACTGGGATAAGATGTGATTTAAGGAAATTTGTCAATGTTTAACTACAGATATACTGCTTTAATATTTCTATGAAATCGCTGGAGGAAAATGTTAACATTCCACCCTAGAAGCAAGAGCAAAATTATAATTCTGCCATGTGTTCATGAAATGACCCACCTATCATTTCCATTCACCATCTCCAATCTGTCCAATCCTTCTACGGTTTTAAAGACCTCTATTATATGACACCACAGTTTTCCATTTCCAACAGAAAAGAGACCCAGCATGTCAGTGTTCTTCTGAAACATATTACTCACACAATTCTTGCATCGCCCGTGTAAATCTCTGCACCTTCTTCGTTTCTATTTTTTTTAAAACGATATGGCAGCTAGAACTGCACACAATACTTTAAACATGGTCTAATTTAATGCAGGTTTAGCACAGTTTCTCTGCTGTTCAATTCTCACTCTCCATAAATAAAGTCTAATAGCTGATTTGCTTTGTCATGGCCTTGATAACGAGTGGTGCAGTTTTCAGTGACTGGTATACATGTATTCTGAGATCCTTTGCTCTTCTTCTCCTAGATTTGCTTCTTCGAAGTAATAAATTACCTCCTCAGTTCTCCTACCAACATGGACCACATCATTTATTGGTGCTGAACTTTATTTGCCTTCTACATGCTATTTCTGTAAGATTATCAAATGCCTTCCTGTAATATATTGCAGTGCTCTTCAGTATGGACTTTGCGCCCCAATACACCAATTTGTAGATGGCACTAAATTTAGAAACAAAGACCGACCATCCAGCCCACTTAATACGCTCATGGCCGATTCTCTACCTCAATGCCATTCTCCTGCTCTCACTCCGTTACCATGGAAATGGGAATTGTGAACACCAGTGGTGCCAAGCATTGATCCTGTGACATGACTTCCCACTTTCTGACTTTGCCACCCTTGATTCCCAGTCTCTGATTTGAATTCAGATAGCAATCCATCTGCAAATCCATTCCTTATCAACTACTTGAATGATGGGGCAGAAGTTTTGTTTTGATTACATTTTTTTTTCACCTCTAAGAAGTTGAAAGTGATCTTTCATTATATTTCAGTGACATAAATCAGTTGCACGTAGTCTCTGTTGCTGCTGTTTTTCCTTTAGCAAAAGACAGCCACAGAAAGTCTGTTGTTACAAACATGCATAGCATAATCTGTTTCAATTCACTAAGATTATGCAGTTATAAAACAAGACAATTATGTACAATGGGGAGAGTCTGTGTCCAACAGGGTATTTTACCTGGTGTAGTAACGCTGGTTATCTTCTGTAACATAAACAGAGTGGTTATCATGGTATTGAAGAATACAACAGACATTCATTGCAACTATTATATACAAGCATTACTTCCTCTGGCACATACATTCTTAGATATTAAGTTATTATGTTACAGAAGAGGTAACCTCCAGTAGAGTGTCATGCTTCAAGCCACTGGGGATAAGACAAATTGGAGATCTTTAAAACCTTAGGTCACATGTTATGATGCAGTGTTGATATCATGAGCAAATCTTAAAGGCACAGTGACAAACCGATTGAGAGACATGACACAACAAAACAGTAGCAACAAGTAACATCATGACAGATGAATCACTCGGTTCTTCCTTGACCTAAACACACGAACAATAAAAAGACATCCTGCAAAAAAGAAAGCAAGCTGTTTTGATTTGCTCTGTCATATCCTTTCTAAGCTTTCTAACCTCAGCAGTCTTTCCTCAAAACTATTCTGATTCAGTCTCATGATTCCTCTTCACTATTCCTCCTGACTTGAATATCTTTTTTGTTCCTTAGCATCCAAAGCAAATGCAGTGCACAAAATTTATTTTGACCAAACCTTTCTTTCATTTTACTGTACCTATTTAGAGGTAATATGCAGAATATCTTCATCCTAACAAGTAGTTTGTTTGATTTGTAGTTTCCCAGCTTTTGCATATGAAAATTGTAAAGCTCAAGTGTAAGATTTAAGTTTAGCTCCTCAGCAATAGCATCTTTGCTGCCAGTTCTGAAGTGATACCACTCCCTCTGTTTTCATTGGTAAAAAAAATCCTGTGGGGAGATATCCACTATGTCACATTTCCTGACCTTAAAAGTGTGGTGCTTCAGTAGAAAATGTGGGTGTGAAAGTCCTTTCATCACTATAGAAACCAGATATAATTTGTGCAACCTCTCCCTAGAACACCACCCTATTTAAATGGGCATGGATTCCACGTGAGGCGAGCACAGCCTGCACTACTGAAGAGCTTTGAGCATTATTACAAAACAAACACATCAGTACATATCTCGTTAAAATATCATCTCCACCCTTTACAAGGTACACGGTGGATAGAAACAAGAAAGAATATTTTATAGTCTTACCTCATGATTTTAGGCACGTGCAAACTCAGCAAGATATCTGTTGTGATGTTGTGTTACAACAATTAAACACGACTGGTTGTTACAAGAGCTGTCCTCAATAGCAAGTGCATGTGTAGTACAATGCCACATAAACGAGGAAGATTCCAGATTCAGTCCCTAATCTGTGCTGCATTAAAATGATCTCAGGTGGAGCTGTGCTGGAATATGACCTCAGAGAGGAACAGCCCACACCCTGTTCCTAAATCATATCCAGTTGAACCTGCCAAGCCCAATTACAATTTTCACCTTCAAAACAGAAAAGGGAGAAAAGTGAAACATACAGCTGAGCATTTCTGGAGTGTGCTTCTACATGCCCTGCTCCAGATCCTCCATCATAAAGAATGAAATTAATCAACAAATTTGCAAGCATTGCTGCTCCTTTTGAGGAAACTGTTGGGAAAATGGGAAAGACACAAAGATTTCTATCCACAGAGACCTGAAATTTCAATTTTATCCCTTTCAAATTTTAGGAAGAGGCTCTAGGCAGATATTCCAAGTCCCCCACCTTTCCTTGTCACAGACAGCATCTGGTCCAAGTCCTGCACTTCACCGAAAACCTCTATCCATTACAAAAAGGAAAATAAATTCTTGCACATCTATGCGCTTTGATGATCACACGACCTCCCAAAACAGTCCACAGCCAAAGTGCTTTTGAACTGTCCCCCGGAGATGTCAACAGTATCTCATGCCCCTCCACTGACAATTCAATCCCTGTACACTTGTATCCCCCACACGGATGGCCTAAAAGCCCTTCGCTTCTTCCTCTCCTGCAGGCCCAACCAGTCCCCCTCCACCAACACCCTCATCCGCTTAACTGAACTTGTTCTTACCCTGAACAACTTCTCCTTTAACTACTCCCAATTTCTGCAGACTAAGGCGGTGGCCGTGGGCACTCGCATGGGCTCAAGCTATGCCTGCCTCTTTGTAGGATACGTGGAACAATCCCTCTTCTGTACCTACACTGGCACTATCCCCCACCTCTTCCTCCGCTATATCGAAGACTGTATCGGCACCGCCTCATGCTCCCACGAGGAGCTTGAACAATTCATCAACTTTACTAACACCTTCCACCCCAACTTCAAATTCACCTGGACCATCTGATACCCCTCTCTCCTTCCTGGACCTCTCCGTCTCCATCTCTGGTGACCGCCTCGAAACCGACAGCTATTTCAAGCCCACCGACTCCCACAGCTACCTAGACTACACCTCCTCTCACCCACCTTCCAGCAAGAATGCAATCCCCTACTCCCGATTCCTCCGCCACCGCTCCCAAGATGGAGCGATCCATTCCCAAACATCCCAGATGTCCTCCTATTTCAAGGGCCTCTACAGCCCCCTCTGGTGATCGAAAATACCCTCAACTGCATCTCTTGCATTTCCCGCACCTCTGCCCTTACATCCCCTTCCCCCAACAAAAATAAAGACAGAATCCCCCCTGTCTTCACACATCACCCCACCAACCTTTGCATCCAACATATCATTCTCTGCCACTTCCACCACTCTCAATCTGACCCCACAACCAAAGAGATATTTCCCTCCCCACCCTTGTCTGCCTTCCGTTGGGACCGCTTTCTCCACAACTCCTTCATACGCTCCACACTCCCCTCTAACCCCACCACCCCCACCTTTCCCCATAACTGCAATAAGTGCTACACCTGCCCCTACACCTCCGCCTTCACCTCCATCTAAGGCACAAAACAAACCTTCCACATCAGACAGAGGTTCACATGCAGATCCATCAACTTGGTCTACTGCATCCACTGCTCCCGATGTGGTCTCCTCTACATCAGTGAGACCAAGCGGATGTTCGGAGACCGCCATGTAGAGCACCTATGCTGTAGACGTGACACCTCCTGGTCGCCAACCATTTTAACTCCCCCCTCCCACTCCCTGGGTGATATGTCCATCCTGGGCCTCCTTCATTGTCACAATGGCACCACCCGCAAACTGGAGGAGCAGCACCTCATATTCCGCCTCGGGAGCCTACAGCCCAATGGCTTGAATACAGAACTCCCCAGTTTCAAAGTGTCCCCACCCCCGGCCTCATCCCATGTCCAACCTTCCCTCTCATCCCCGCCTCCTTGACCTGACACAATTTGTCCATCTTCTTCCCCACCTATCCGCCCCACCCATACCACTGACCAACCCCCACTACTCCCCCACCTGTACTCACCTATCACCCCAGCCCCACCCGTCCTCTATTTATTTCTGAACTCCCTTCCCCCTCCCCACTTCTGAAGAAGGGTCCCAACCCGAAACGTCAACTTTCCTGCTCGGCCTGCTGTGTTCATCCAGCTCCACGCTGTGTTGTCTCAACAGAGTTCTTGTCAGCCAATAATATGTCACAAGCATTCAGAAAAAAAACCTCTCACTTTCACTGGGCTAAGGAAATTAATTAACTTGGTCTGCATGAACCAATGGAGGATCAAATTGTTTTGTTAAGATTTTTGTTTGCTCCAAAAGTGCTGGAGCACACCTCTGGTGGATTATCCCATGACAATCAAGAACAGGGGCATGTCAATGATCCCATCAGTGAGATCAGAACAGCGCTTCCAACTTTGGGGTTGGTAATTGGAAAATCTATGGAGCCACACACACATTCGCAGATTATGTTTACATGTTTGCGATTAATACTTCTCCCTTAAGCTTAAAGAGCAGAAAACAGTGACTACTATACTGTAGCTGGTGAGTAACGAGCAACATCATTCTCATTCTCTCAAGGACAACTTTAGTGTTTATTCTGATGAAGCAATACAGCTTTCAACTCTTCACTGAATTGTTTTGAAAAACCTTTGTGCAGACACTGCTGTGGTTTCATGAGCTAAAGTGAGAGAAAGTTATTGAAGAATTGTGGCAGACAGTGGGATGGTCAGACTGCGCATTCTAAAATTAGAACAATAAACTCTAGAAAAATATTAAGCCTAAACATTCATGAAGACTCAAAAAAAGCACAAGATACATTTCAATGACTAACTTAAGCATGTTACTGTGAAATGTACATATGTTAAATTCTTAATAGTGGACACAGAAATTTCAGTGACTGAAAAAAAACTGACAAATAAAACGAAATACTGGAGCAGGCCGTCATAAATTTCATGACATTTTTCAGAACTGTCTAATGTACTGTTTTATCATACTACGAAATTTTAACTAAAAAAAAGTACTGAAAATGGCACTGAGTTTACCAACATACTTTCATTTGCAAGACATTTTCTATTTCCCATCAGCCCTTTTCCATTCTCGCAGCATTGGTGACTTCTCACACCTCGGGCAAGATTTTACTGTCAGGCACTGGGATCCAGTAGCCAGGTGTAAATGGGTGGAGATCAGAAGCCTACACAGTATAGATACAAACCAACAGTCATTCAACTGGAGAAAGCACGAACGGCAGATGCTGGAGTCAGAGACAACACAGTGTGGAGCTGGAGGAACACAGCAGGTCAGGGACCATCAGAGGAGCAGGAAAGTTGACGTTTTGGGTCGGGACCCTTCTTCAGAACTGGGGAGGGGGTGGTAACCATCTCAACACTGACATCTATTTCAAACCCTCCGATTCCCATAGCTAACTTGACTACACCTCCTCTCGCCCAACTTCCTGCAAGAATGCAATCTCTTACTCCCAAATCCTTCACCTCTGCCACATCTGCTCCCTAGATGGAGTGTTCCACTCCTGGACATCCCAGATGTTCTCCTATTTCAAGGAACACAAATCCCGCCCCCAACGCCGGTGATCAAAAATGCCCTCAGCCACATCTCCTGCATTTCCCGCACTTCTGCCTTCAAAACCCCTCCCCCCACAACAAAAATAAAGATCAAGTCTCCCTGGTCCTCACATACCATCCTACTAGCCTCCGCATCATTCTCCATCATTTCCCCATGTTTAGGCCATCAGGCTGTGGGCTCCTGAGGCAGAATACGAAGTGCAGCTCTGACCCCAAAACCAAAAATATATTTCCTTCTCCACCCCATCTGCCTTTCGTAGGGACCGCTCACTCTGCGACTCCCTTGTCCACTCCACACTCCCCGCTAACCCCACCATCCCCAGCACCTTTCCCTGCAACCACAGGAAGTGCTACACCTGCCCCAACACCTCCCCCCTCACCCACATTCAAGGCACAAAACAAACCAGGCACATGAGACACAGGTTCACCTGCACATCCATCAACTTGGTTAACTGCCTCCATTGCTCCCAATGTGGCCTCCTCTACATCGATGAGACCAAGCGCAGTCTCAGGGACCGTTTCGTGGAGCACCTCGCGCTGTATATGACAAATGACAACACCATCCAGTTGCCAACCATTTCAATGCCTCCTCTCACTCCCTGGGTGACATGTCCATCTTGGGCCTCCAGTGTCACAATGATGCCATACGCAAACTAGAGCTGCACTTCGTATTCTGCCTCAGGAGCCCACAGCCTGATGGCCTAAACATGGAATTCACCAGTTTTAAAGTCTCCCCACCCATGGCCTAGTCCATGTCCAAATTTCCCTCTCATCCCCGCCTCCTTGACCTGACACAACCTGTCCATCTTCTTCCCCACCTATCCACCCCACCCCTCACACTGACCAATCCCCACCTGCATCCACCTTATCACCACCCCACCTACCTTTCCCCAGCCCCACCCCTCTTCCCTCTCGCCTCCTTGACCTGACACAATCGATCCATCTTCTCTCCTACCTTTCCGCCCCAGCCATCCCACCGACCAAATCCCACCACTGCCTACCTGCGCTCGCCTCTCACCATTCCACCTACCTTCCCCCGCCCCACACCCCTCCTTCTATTTATTTCCCAGCTCCCTTCCCCCTCCCCCATTCTGAAAAAGGGTCCTGAACTGAAACGTCGACTTTCCTACTGCTCTGATTCTGCCTGACCAGTCATCCAATGAAGATTTTTAGCAAATTGTCTAATTAGTGACTAAGAGGTGGGAAGCATTGTTGAATTAAAGACAATAGACAGCCTCTGGAGCCTGGAGGACCAACAGGAGATGCCCCAGCACATGTTTTTATATTCTTTTCATCCAGGTGGTTTATGGTTGCATGAAGCCAGAGGGCCACATGGTCACAGTGTAAGGGATAAAGAGGTGGATATAGCCAGTGGAGGTCAACGACAGGTCACGAAGAGGTAGTCTAAAAGGCATGAGGCATCTGTCAATGGTCACGTGCTCACTTCATTTTTTTTTTAAAACATACTGTTCACTTTACCATTCCAGTTCAAGTCAGTTTGAATCTAGGATTTTCAAGGCTTTCACCTCCGAGGGTGACATTGTCAAATTTTATTTCAAAGTACACACTGCTCATTTCTCCCGAAGAATTCTCACATATCCAATTGAAAAATATTAAACTTTTGTGTGCCCTGACCAGCTTTTATCCCTCCATCATCATCACCAGAACAGATTACACTAGTCATTTCTCTGTTGTGCGGTTTGCAGAGCCTTGTGCGTACACTTACTGTTTTACCAGCCTATATAACAGGGGCAACATACCAAAAGCAATCCACTGCCTCTGAAGTATTTTGGAACATCAAGGAGAGGACAGGATGCTCTACAAATCCACGTACTTATATTACTTTCTGCAGCTTTTAAAACCAGTTCTGGCAGAAAACAATGATGACGAGTCTTAAAACTCTCATTGCTAACTATAATCAAGTAGAACAACCACTGATAAGTAATTCCATTTGTTTTATCCACCCATTTGAAAAAAGAAAGTATGTGTCAGGACCTACTTTGGCCTCTTTTCTTCTTGTTTCTTACTTTTGGTCATGTCCTTCTGTTATATCAGCTAGAATCACTTATTTGCAGGCTAGTCCAGTCGATGAATAGTCATCTACAACAGTGTAACTGGCAACCCTGGATCTATTTTCAACCAAATTCTAAAACAAATTCACTGTCCAGCAAAAATCAACCAACAGCAGCAATCCTATGTTTCCCCTCCATAGTTCAAGGAGCTTATTACCACTGCCCAGGCTGAGATGGTCTAGCCTGATTGTGACAACAGTTAGCACATAGCAATGTTTTGCTCTTTGTGTCTTATTGTCACACCACATCAGTATTGCCAACCTTGGTTGGATTATGTTCTCGGAGGCTCCATCTCATGGGAGGCTGCCTCCAATCATGCCACCCAGTCAAGATTTTTCAACGCCTGTCCCATCTCCAGTATTTCAAAACTCAAATGTTCTTTTATAATTCTTTTATAAATACACGTTTCTTTTCCCCCCAGGATTTCTCGCACACTTCCCCAAAGATTATTCTTTACATTCTTTGAGATTTCAGAGTAATCTTGCAAGGTCAATATGGTGGAGAGCTGGAGGAGCACAGCAGGTAAGGCAACAGAGGAGCAAGAGAGTCAATGTTTCAGGTCAGGACTCTTCATCAGGAAGGGGAAGAGAGCTCAGAAATAAATAGAGAGAGGAGGGGTGGGGGTGGGGAAGGAAGGTGGGGTGGTGATAGGTGAATGCAGGTAGGTAGTGGTGGGGATTTGTCAGTGAGGCGGGAAGAGTGGATAGGTGGGAGAGAAGATGGACAGGTTGTGTCAGGTCAAGGAGGCGGGGATGAGAAGTAGCGTTGCTCATGGGCGGAGGCTGGGAGTGGGGAGATTTTGAAGCTGAGGAGTTCTATATTCATGCCATTGGGTCGTAGGTTCCCAAGGTGGAATATGAGGTGCTGCTCCTCCAGTTTCCAGGTGGCATCGTTGTGACACTGGAGGAGGCCCAGGATGGACATGTCGTCCAGGGAGTGAGGGGGGGGGGGGGGGGGGGGGCGGAGGGGGAGTTAAAATGGTTGGTGACTGCAAGGTGTTGTTGATTGCAGCATGTAGATCGCAGGGCACTCTGCAAATCGGTCACTGAATCTATGCTTGGTCTCACCAATGTAAAGGAGGCCACATTAGGAGCAACGGATACAGCAGACCAGGTCGGGAGATGTACAGGCGAACCCTTGTTGGATTTGCAAAGTTTGTCTTGGGCCTTGGATGGAGGTGAGAGGAGAGTCGTAGGGGCAGGTGTAGCACTTCCTGCAGTTGCAGGGAAAGGTGTCGAGTCTGGTGGGGTTGGTGGAGAGGGTGGAGCAGACGAGGAAGTTGCAGAGCGAGCAGTCCCTACGAAAGGCAGATAGGGGCAGTACAGGACATCTTGCAAGGTTGGCAGTCCTATTTCTTGCATCTATTTACCAATTAGTTGTTGGGATTGGTGAGTACTTTTTCTTTTGAACTAACAGTTAAATTGAAGGGGCCCACCATGATGCTTTACAGGAATCAAAATTGAAACAATTTCTGATCAAGAAAGAAAGGAGGAAATAAAACAAGTGTAACTTCATCCTTTTCCTTATGCAATTTGCCAACTGAGAATATAAACAACAAGACTCAGATCACGTACAACATGAGGATGGGCCTAGGTAGTTGCAGAGATGGATGAGGTTTAGCCATCAACCTGGGATGAGTGGCACAGATCAATTTATTCCTGGAAAAAAAAAGGTCATCTTTCCTCCTGCTACACAAAACTAAACCTGCAGCTCATCTAAATTTCCACCTAATTATTGGGGAGAAAATGAAAAACCTGTTCTTACCAAACCACACAAGTTTTTATGAAACCTTAGGATAAAAGAGATACGACTATAATACAAATGGAACAATTCTTTTTTTAAAAAAAAGTAACTTTTAAACAAAGTACAGGGTTGATACCAGCGAAGGGACTGACAGTTCCACAATGTAAAGTGTTGGAACTTCACACATCTTCCATGGGATACACTTGCCACACTGTGACCTGTTTCTCTTCACAACAATTCGCATTAGCAAGATCACCAGTTCGTTTGAGGAACTTATTCTAATACAGAGAAGATCGAAACAACCAGATTTTGACTCACCCATTCTCAAGTATCAACATATCATACTTTAACAGTGGAGGATAAAAAGATAATGAAAAATAGCTGAAAAGTGGCCCAGAGATAACAAGGTGTAGAGCTGGATGAACACAGCAGGCCAAGCAGCATCAGAGGAGCAGGAA
>JAHRHZ010000267.1:25903795-25952849 GCA_024137785.1 Ginglymostoma cirratum | reverse complement strand
CCCCCCCACCTATATTCACCTTTACTGGCTCCATCCCCGCCTCTTCGACTTGTCTGCTTCCTCTCCACCTATCCTCTCTTCTATCCATCCTCTATCCGCCTCCCCCTCTCTCCCTATTTATTTCAGAACCCTCTTCTCCTCCCCCATTTCTGATGAAGGGTCTAGGCCCGAAACGTCACGCTTTCCTGCTCCTATGATGCTGCTTGGCCTGCTGTGTTCATCCAGCCCCACACCTTGTTTTGGGTCAGGACCCTTTGTCAGAAATTTCTGAAAAAGGGTCCTGACCCAAAACATCAGTTTTCCTGCTCCTCTGATGCTGCCTGGCCTGGTCTGTTCCTCCAGCTCCATACTGTGTTATCTCTGAATTGTTCAGACCACTTGTTACAACTCAACTAACTCAGCACAGAATAGCAATTGAACGTCAGACTTTGCAGTTCAGTATTACTTACTGGTTTACCACTTCAAGGGTTTGATTTACTAACACAGCCTACCTTTATTCCAAGATAACAAGGTGCAGAGCTGGATGAACACAGCAGGCCGAGCGGCATCAGAGGAGCAGGAAAGCTGACGTGTCGGGCCTAGACCCTTCTTCAGAAACGGGGGAGGGAAGGGGGGTCTGAAATAAATAGGGAGGGGGGGGAAGGCGGATCGAAGATGGATAGAGGAGAAGATAGGTGGAGAGGAGACAGACAGGTCAAAGAGGCGGGGATGGAGCCAGTAAAGGCGAGTGTAGGTGGGGAGTTAGGAAGGGGATAGGTCAGTCCAAGGAGGACGGACAGGTCAAGGGGGTGGGATGAGGCTCCATCTCTGCACCTTGTTATCTCAGATTCTCCAGCATCTGCAGTTCCTACTATCTCTACCTTTATTCTAATTGAATTGACCTGTTCTACACCTCTGCTTCTTTTCTTCTCAATCATTTGTTTGTGCATCCTCTGTGCATATTTAATTCCAAACATTGATTCTTCTGAGATATTCGTGATTTTTTTAAAATCAACTGCTCAGTACATCACCTTCATTTCTCATTGGGACTTAGCACTTCCTTATGTCACCAGTCACTGTGATCTCCTTTCACCTGCTCTTCCATGTTCTTTTCTCCCTGAATTAGGCCATTAAATGGACTATTTACCCTGACTAATTGGATTATTCAGACCAAAGTTGACCTCTGCTCTGTTGCTAGGTATCCATCTGACCTCAGAATCCCAGTACAAAAGCAGGTGCGAGAAATCAGAAATCGAAACAGAAAATTCAGCAGATTTCATGCCATTGATTGCAGTTGAAGATCTCTCATCGAGACCTCTGACCACAGAGTGCTAGCTGTAGAGAATAGTAGGAAACGTTTAGAGGGGTATGGGTCAAATGCAGGAAAATGGGGCCAGTTTAGTTTATGCAACTTGGTTGGCATGGATGAGTTAGGCCAAAGGGCCTGTTTCCATGCTGTATACCTCTATCGTTCCGACGAAAGGCCATCCACCTGAAACATTAACTCAATTTCTGTCTTCATTATTGCTGCCAGAGCTGGTAAGTTCTTCCAGAGCACTACAGCCTCATCTCAGATCAGAACAGATCTCAAACCGCTTTATTTCAGGTGAGAATTCAAGCTTAACTACCACTGTCAAGTGTGGACAAAGTACATGGGATATTTGACTTCACCCCAGAAAAGGCCAATTTCCTAAACATTTTTCTTTTCTTCGGGGCATTTGAAAAGAGTTGAAAGAAAATCCATGCAGGTTAGCTGGTTCTAGCAGAGGTAGAAAAACGGACTACTACGAGCTAAATCCTTAACCTATCCATCCCTTTCAGGTGTTGGCCAAGCTATTGAACATACCCAGTCATTATTTGAAAGAATATAGCTTGAATGTTGAAGAAACGTTCAACAATTGTTTCTAAGCATAAAGAGTTGAAGGCAGATTGCACACCCCATAATCAGAATATAGCCAGACAAAAGCAGATTACAAACAGCATTAACACATGTTTCTTTTAAAGGTCTGAGGGTTGGTAAGTGCTTGGGATTTCCACCTTTTGTTCGGTGTACCATTCCTCAGTCAGATTGCTGGAAAACATTCTGACCTGGAAAACATTCTGACCATTGAAGGGGAAGGTTATCGGAACCAGTTTATACAATAACACACAAATTGTCAAACCAGCAATGTTTCTGACAGCTGTGTTAGGGTTGACCAATGTCACCTTCTCAATTGGCAGGAGGTTATACCGTGGTAAAGCCGAATGCCGTTTTCTGTTACATGTGCTACAACACTGAAAATCAATCACTAACTCCACAGACCGAACAACAATCACTAACACTTCAGTAAACTATAATGCTGGCCATAGATATTTTAATATACGCACTTAAAATGAATGAATAAAGACTTGATGCAAGAACATAGAACAGTACAGCAGAGGAACAGGCCCTTCAGCCCACTATGTCTGCACTGACCATGATGCCATTCTAAACTAATCCCACCTGCCTGCACATGGTCTGTATCCCTCTATTCCCTGTTCCTGTATCTATCTCAATGCCTCCTAAATGTTGCTTTTGCATCTACTTGTAACACTACCTCTGGCAGCGTGTTCCAGACATTTATCACCTTGTGTAAAAGGCTTTCCCTGTACATCTCACTGAAACCTTCCCATCCCCAACTATCCATACCTCAGAAGTATGTAAAGTTATATCAGGTCACCCTTAGCTTCCGACTCTCTAGCAAAAGCAATCCAAATCCAACCTCTCCTCATAGCTCATGCATCCCAATCCAGGCAGCATCCTGGTAAACCATTTTTGCACCTTCTCCAAAGCCTCTACATCCTTCCTATAGTGTGGCCACCAGAACTGCACAGAATACTCCAAATGCGGACCAACTAAAAAGATTTATACAGCTGCAACATGACTTGCCAACTTTTGTATTCAATGCCCTGACCGATGAAGGCAAGCATGCCGTAATGCTGTCTTAACAACCTTATCCACTTGCGTTGCCACTTTCAGGGAAGTATGGACTTGTCAGTGAGATCCTTCTGTATATCCATGATCCTAAGGGTCCTGCCATTTACTGCATACTTTCCTCTTGTATTCAACCTCCCAAAATGTATCATCCCAGACGTGCTGATTAAATGCCATCTGCCTATTCTCCACACAATTTTCCAACTGATCTATATCCTTTGACAACCTCCTGTCGATCCAGAACTCCACCAACTTTCATGTCATCCTCAAACTTACTATTCAGAACATCAATATTTTCATCCAACATACAAGAGGTCCGAGCACTGATCCTTTCGTCACAGAACTCCAGTCAGAAATACAACCCTCCACAACTAAGCCAAGTTTGAATCCAACTTAATCAACTCACTGAGGACCCCATGTGACTGGATGGGTCTACGTGAGGGACCCTGTCAAATGATTTAGTCAAGTCCATTTAGACATAATCTATTGTCCTACCCTAATCAATTAATTTTGTCACTTCCTCAAAAAACTCAAATTTCTGAGATAAAACCTCCTCCGCACAAAGCCATGCTGAGCACCCTAATAAGCCCATTCTTTCCCAATGTGAGTAAACCCTATCCCCAAGTATCTTCTCCAATAATTTCCCTATCAGTGATACAAGTCTCACTGGACTACAATCCTTGGACTATGACTGTTGCCCTTCTTAAACAAAGGAACAACATCGAGTATTCTCCAGTTTTCTGGGACCTTGCCTGTGGCTAAAGAGGGTATGAAGATCTCTGTCAAGGCCCCAGCAATTTCCTCCCTTGTTTCCCTCAGTATCCTGGGATTGATTCCATCAGACCCTGAGGAATTATCTACCTGAACATTTTTCAAGACAACCAACATCTCTCCCCTTCTTAATAGTGATATGCCCTGGAATATCAATGTACCCCTCCCTACTTTAATCATCCAAATCCATCTCCTTGGTGAATACCGATGCAAAGTATTCATTAAGGACCTCACCCACTTCTTCTGGCTCCACGCATAAATTCCCTCCTTTGTCTTTGTCACCCTTTTTCTAGATACCCTCTTGCTCCTAATAGATTTGGAAATGATTTGGAATTCTCCTTAATCCTACTAGCCAGGGACATTTCATGGCCCCTTTTAGCCCTGCTAAATCCCTGTTTTAAATGCTTTCTTGATACTAATCAAAGGCCTTGTCTATTTCAGTCTCCTAAACTTTCCACATGCTTCCTTTTACTTTGTGACTAATCTTTCACTGTCTCAAATTTCAAATTCAACAGAATTATAGGGCAGTTTAAGCCCTCTCGTGGCATATTTCAGGGTAGACAGGGCAGTTAATCAGTTTGCAGGTGGACATGTGAGGATACTGTCATCTTCCTACTTCTGCCAAAATTAAGGCTGGGCCAGAAGCCCCATGGTCGACCTCCCCATCTAATCACCAACTGAGGTCAGCAATTAGCCAATTCATAGCCACCCTAGAGCCTCTTTCCAGGTAAAGATGTGTGGGCTGCTTGTAGTCTGGGGTCAGGGTCGTCAGAGGGTGATTCCTTGATCAAAGGCCCTCAGTGTCCGATTATGGGACCTGGCTTTGGGGTGGATGGGACCAGCTGAGAGCCATGCCCCTGCTCTCAATGACAACAGCCCTCCCTACAACCTCCAGCTCGTGAAAACCTTCCCATTCTGACCTGGGCCGCTGCACTGTCCTGGCCCTCTGCAGTGTCCCTACAGCAGCAACAGGCACTGCCACCCTGGTGAGCAGAAGTGCTACCAGCTGCTGATTGGCCAGAAGGCTTGAGTGCATGGGATTTCCATCCCAGGGAAGGCTTGCGAGTGGCCACTGGAGTATTCAAGGAGGCAGGATGCCAGGAGGCCTTCCTGGAGAAAGCAAGGCAGGTCTCTTGCCTACTCTTCAACCAGCAGACGAGACGTCCGATGCATCCAAAAAAGATTCTGCCATAAATGCTGCTCTTGCCAAACTGGGCTGTGTTGAACCGAAATAACACTGGAGAGAAGTGAGAGTGACTATAGATTTAGCCATTGGTGACAATTTGAGCTATGAGATTATGAAATATAAAATGTAATGGTTTGGATGTTAATTTTTCTATGTATCGGTTACAACAGACAAGAAGTTCAACAATTACATTAATCACTGTCTTTATAATTACTTTTGAAGTGCTAAGTCCTAGCCACCACTGTGTTCGAACCAGAAGCTTAAAACTAAAATATATATCATTTTTTAATGCTGTTTCTAAGAGTCTCTCTTATGGACCCAGCAGTTCCGGTTCTATAGCACACCTGACAGTCACTGCTTTCCGAATCACCATCTCAATAAACTTACTGGATTGAAGACGACATAATATTGCTTGGATCTCCTGAAATTAAGTTGGTAAGCCCTGTAACTATGTTTCATCCTGGTTGATGCTGGTGGAAAATTTATTAGGAAGGTGACAACTCAAAGAAAAGCTCACCCTTCCCAATCTCAGGCACAACTTATCAGCAGCTCAATGATAGAGATTCAGGTTATGGTGCCCTGTCTCACAACCTTGGCTAGGCACAAAGACCAAATCCCGAGATTTGGAAGAGAACATAGCAGACCTCTCAATCTCTACAATTCAATTGTACTAGACATATTTAGTAGGAAACACATTCCTTCTGCAACACACAAGCCAGTGAAACTATTGGCACACAGTTGCTAGACAATGTATAAACTGTACTGCAATGTGACTGATCCTACAATAAACATGAGGATGAAACAACTTTGGGATGTGGTCCAAAAGGGTGATGCAGCCAGACTCCACCCAAACCCAAAATATTAAACAGTTTGGAATCACTTACTGGAAGCACACATAACCTACAAACTGTTGCAGAAGGAAGTCAATCTGAAGCCACCAATTATTATTATTATACTCCTTGTGCTCCAGAAAAGACGATAACTAAACTCTATTATCACATTTCCTCGATACTCCAACACAGCCAGCTTTCAGCAAACCAAACTATCTAGGCCCCAGAATATTGTTGTTAGCATGTTCCTATTATGGTAACTCGCACCATAAACACCAAGGTATCTCACCATAAAATGTCCATATTTATTTCTTAAAGTACCAACAATGGCATCTGGCAATTAAAGGTGAGAAAATAAATGCTGGCTTAGTCAGTGACACCCAGATCTTGTGAATGAGTTTTTTTTTAAAAAAAGTGCCAAAAGCTGTCAAAGAGGTCCATTCAAGTTAGACAGCAAGCATAACCTAAAAATGGTGCTTCCACTTTCTGAAACAATGTTTCCTTCCTCAGTACTAAATTATTTTTAAACAGCTTCGGTTATCTTTTAGTATTACTCTCCAAAATTTTACGTTTTAAGGTATCATCATTTTAATTCTGGACTTTCCAACTATCTCTCAACTAGGGAACAAGCTGTTTTAAACCATTTAAATGTACCAGACAGTTTTAATTTATGACCTAATTGTAAACGATTCTGTGAGGTACAAATGGTGATAATATGTTGGAACTTCGCATCAGATTATGCGTTAGGAATATGGGTCAGAAAATAGTGCCTTAAGCTTAAATAAAGACGATTCCTGTTGTATGGAGAGAGAGTCAGCAAAATTAGAATGAGGAAAGTAGTTTAAAAAGTTAAAACAACAACAAGCAGTTTCAGACTGTTAAGGAGATATTTCCTAACTCTCAAGGAGGATATATGCCATTGATAAATAAAATCTCTGTGAGAGGGAAATAACATCCATGCCGACTAAGGAATTAAAGATAGCATCAAAATGAATGCACTAAAGATCAGCAGCAACACAGAAGTTTGGGAAAATTCAGAAACCAGCAGAGGGGAACTAAAAATAAGAGGGATTAAAGAATGCAAGAGAAACCTGAAAAGAAATATAATCATAGGCAGCAAAAACTTTTGCAAGTATATAAAATTGCAAAGAGTAACTAAAGTGATATTGGTCCCTTAGAAGGCAAGACTAGGGAATTAATAATGGGAGACAATGAAACGGTAGAGAGTTTGAGCAAATAATTTGTATCTGTCTTCATAGCTGAAGATATTCATAGCATAAAACCAGCAAAATTTTACAATAAAGCAATCTAACAAAGAACTAAACTATGGGACAAATATTGGCCTGCTTTTTTCATTGTTTTACATGTTAATTCACATTTGTCTGTAAAATTTTAACACACAGCAAGCAAGGAAGGTTTGCCAGAAGATAATAGCAGTGAAAGCAGTGCGAGCTATATGACATCTCTTTGTACACTACATAAATGGAGGCATTTACCCATTTAAAATAGCAAAGAAATACCAGGTACACATATTAAGCATTCATACAAGCTTCTTTTCAGTTTTGTAAGAAAGATCAATACACAGAGTTAAACACAGTAAGAATTCAACAGCAAGAAAGTTGGAAGAAACTCCTGGCTTGTGCTCCCATCGCCAAGGTCTTGCTCAGCTAATGGTTTCATGCCAAATCTTAAGAGCTGCTTGAAGTTTGAGTTATAAGGCATAAGGTAGAAACAAGAACGTCATTGGAGGAAAGTACCAGGAATGACTACCTCACTTCAAGCTGCTGTCAAGGCTAACGATGATGATTTTGTTTCACATGAGTACATCAGTATTGAGCGTCATTAACAGTCTCTACCCAGAAGAAAATAGTCACTAATTTGCCGAGAAATTAATGAGCAGTTGCTGCAATGCTCTCCAGACCAACATCCCATCTTCAAATCTCCATTAACATCCACAATTCAACATATCCAATCCCACATCAAGATCCCGCGTCACTTGACCTACATCAGTATAGGGAACAGGAAACAAAGGCTCAAATTTAAATTTCTTTTTCTTGGCCACATTCCTTCCTATTTGTGGAAACGTCTCTAACTCTACAACTCCCTTACCAACTTTCTTTCTGTCCAAATCTAGCCCCTAGTAAAACCCCATCTGAAAATTTTCCAACTTGAACTACCCAGCCAGGAAATCGGTACCAGTGACATAACTAGGAAAAGGGATGAGGACCTGAAAAGTCAATACAGGGAGTTAGGTTGGAAGCTAAAATGCAGGACGAGCAGAGTAGTCATCTCAGGATTACTACCGGTGCCACGGGTTAGTGAAGCTAAGAATTGAGAGCGAGTGTAGCTGAACATATAGCTACAGAGCTGGTGTAAGAGGGAGTGCTTCAGATATGTGGATGATCGGGATACCTTCTGGGCAAGGCGGGACCTGTACAGGAAGGAAAGGTTGCACCTGAACTGGAGGGGCACCAATATCCTGAGTGGGAGGTTTGCTGCAGCTCTTCGGGAGAGTTTAAACTAGTTTGGCAGGGGGATGGGAACCAGAGCTACGGATCAGAGGATGGGGGTAGCCGGTGTACAGGCAGATACAACATGCAGAAAGTCCGTGAGGAAGGACAGACAATTTATAGGGCAAAGCTGCAGTCAGTGTGACAGGTTGAAGAGTGTCTATTTTAATGCAAAATGTGTCAGGAATAAGGGTGATGAACTTAAGAGCATGGATCAGTACTTGGAGCTACAATGTTGTAGACATTATGGAGACTTGGGTAACACAGGGGCAAGAACAGCTGTTGGATGTTCCAGGGTATAGATGTTTCAAACGACATGGGGGGGGGGGGGGGGGGGGCGTCAAAGCGGGGGGGGAGTGCCACTGCTAATCAGGGATCGTATAACAGCTACAGAGAGGGGGGTCGTGGAGGAGGGTTTCTCCACTGAGTCAGTATGGGGCGGGGGTCAGAAACAGGAAAGGAGCAGTCACTTTATTGGGAGTTTTCTATTGACCCCCCTAACAGCAACAGAGACACTGAAGGATTGGGAGGCAGATTGTGGAAAGGTGCAGAAGTAATAGGGTTGTTGTCATGGGTAACTTCAACTTCCCTAATATAGACTGGAACCTAAGTGCCAATAGTTTGGATGGAGCAGATTTTGTCAGGTGTGTCCTGGAATTTCTGACTCAATTTGTAGATTTGGGGCGGTACGGTGACTCAGTGGTTAGCACTGCTGCCTCACAGCGCAGGGTTCGATTCCACCCTTGGGCTACTGTCTGTGTGGAGTTTCCACAGGTTTCCTCCGGGTGCTCCGGTTTCCTCCCACAGTCCAAAGATGTGCAGGCTAGGTGGGTTGGCCATATTAAATTGCCTGTAGTGGTCAGGGATGTGTGGATTAGGTGGGTTATGTAGGATAGGTCTGGGTGGAATGTTCTGAGTGTTGGTGTAGACTTGTTGGGCTGAAGGGCCTGTTTCTACACTGTAGGGGTTCTATGGTTCTAGATAGGCCAACTAGAGGGGAGGCCATATTGCATTTAGTGCTTGGCAACGAACCAGGCCAGGTGTCAGATCTCTCGGTGGGAGAGCAGTTCAGTGATAGTGATCACAACTCCCTGACCTTTACTATAGCCATGGAGAGGGGTAGGAGCAGATGGTATGGGAAAGTTTTTAATTTGGGGGGGGGGGGGGAAAGAGGGAATTACAATAAAATTAGGCAAGAACTGCAGAGCATAAATTGGGAACAGATGTTCTTAGGGAAATGCACAACAGAACTGTGGAGGTTGTTTAGGGAGCTCTTGCTACAAGTACTGGATAGGTATGTCCCACTGAGGCAAGGAAGTGATGGTAAGGTGAAGGAAGCTTGGGTAACAAGACACGTGGAACATCTAGTCAAGAGGGAGAAGGAAGCTTACTTAAGGTTGAGGAAGCAAGGAATCAACAGGGCTCTAGAGGGCTACAAGGTAGCCAGGAAGGAACTGAAGAATGGACTTAGGAGAGCTAGAAGTGGGTATGAAAAAGCCTTGGCGGGTAAGATTAAGGAAAACCCCAAGGCATTCTATACTGATGTGAGGAACAAGAGGATGGCCAGAGTGAGGGTAGAGCCGATCAGGGATAGAGGAGGGAACTTGTGCACAGAGTCGGAGGAGGGAGAGGAGGTCCTTAATGAACACTTTGCTTCAGTATTCACCAGTGAGAGGGACATTGCAGTTTGTGAGGACAGCATAAAACAGGCTGACATACTCAAACCGGTTGATGTTAGGAAGGACGATGTGCTAGAAATTTTGAAAAAGATGAGGATAGATAAGTACCCTGGGCCAGATGGGATGTACCCAAGGTTAATACAGGAGGCAAGGGAAGAGATTGCTGCCCCTTTGGCAATGATCTTTGCATCCTCACTATCCACTGGAGTAGTGCCAGATGATTGGAGGTTGGCAAATGTTATTCCCTTATTCCAAGAAAGGGAATAGGGATAATTGTGGGAATTATCAGTCTTTCTTCTGTGGTGGACAAATTATTGGAGGGGATTCTGAGAGATAGTATTTATGATTATTTGGAAAATCATAGTTTGATTAGAAACAGTCAGCATAGCTTTGAGGGGGGCAGGTAATGCCTCACAAGCCTTATTGAATTCTTTGAGAATGTGACAAAACACATTGATCAAGGTCGAGCAGTGGATGCGGTGTACATGGATTTTAGCAAGGCATTTGATAGGGTTCCCCATGGTAGGCTCATTCAGAAAAGTAAGGAAGCATGGGATTCAGGTAAATTCGGCTGTCTAGATACAAAACTGGGTGTCCAATAGAAGACAGAGGGTAGTAGTAGATGGAAAGTATTCAGCCTGGAGCTCGGTGACCAGTGGTGTTCTGCAGGGTTCTGTTCTGGGACCTCTTTGTGATCTTTATAAATGACTTGGATGAGGAAGGGGATGGGTGGGTTAGAAATAGATTACACAGTGTGGAACTGGATGAACACAGCAGGCCAGGCAGCATCAGAGGAGCAGGAAAGCTGATGTTTCGGGTCAGGACCCTTCTTTAAGGTGACTGGAGGAAGGTATAGGGGAGATGTCAAATGTAGGTTCTTTACAGAGTGGTGGGCATGTGGAATGCTCTGCCAGTGATGGTAGTGGAGTCAGATACATTAGACGACTCTTGGATAGGCACAGGCTAGTTTCATTTAGAGTAGAACAATAGGTCGGCACATCGTGGGCCGAAGGGCCTGTACTGTGCTGTGCTGTTCTATGTTGAAATGTAAATCCAGCTCTATATTTAACCAGTAACCTTTCCATAAACTCCACTTGTTGTTAGCAGGTTTCACATTACAAACTAACCAGCGCAAGTTTTCTGCTAAGACAGGTATCAAATAAGGTTTCTCAGAAGTTAATTTCAATTAAGTTAATGTCCCCAAAAACTTGAAATACAAGTTTTAAGAGTTCCCTTCAACAGAAACCCAGGTGAAAACTTGAACCGGACACCACAAAAATGAAAAGGTTAACCTTCACTTATGCTCCATTTTTCTTCTTGCTAATTTTATTGTCAGGTAATCCATTGTGAGAAGTCAACAGACTGAACAGCGTAGTAGCAATCTAACAGAAGATATTACAGCTCCAAGGCAGGTCATTCGTTTCATCAAATTTGCATTCAATTTTGAAAGCCTTCATTCAGACCAACTTCTGTTTAATTGCTTCCAGTTCCTCACTTACTGAGGGTTCACAATCAGTCTCTAATACATTTCACAACAATTCCAAGATTTGTCTTGATTTCGAGCATCTGGTCCATACAGACAATGACCAACCTAAGTCCAGGTTTGGTCCAAAACAGGCTGATCTTAGCTGGGCTGACAGTTGGGACACTACCATTAAACCCAATTGTATCTCAATGCCCCAGATTTATTTGACGAGTCACGGTGTTGTACAGGGTAGAGGGCAAACCTGAAGGTTCTAATTACTGCGATTCCTTTCTCTTTGCCCCCAATCATTCAAAGCCGGTAGGAGTGACTTGCTAGGCCTCATGTGTTGCCCATCCCTAATTGTCCTGGAGAAGGTGCTGCTGAGCTGCTCTCTTAAACCTCTGTAACCCTTGGCATGTAGGGACACCACAGTGCTGTTAGGAAGGAAGTTTAGGATTTTGACCCAGTGACAGTGAAAGAATGGTGATGGATTTCCAAACCAGGATAAGTGAATTGGAGTGGAACTTACAGATGATGTTCCTGTGCATCTGCTGACCTGTGGTGGACAGTGAATGTTGAAGGCGGTGAATGTGGTGCCAAACAAATAGCCTGTTTTGTTCTGGATGAGTCTGTGAGCCTGGCATCAATGGTGGTCAAGTTGTTGGAGGTGATTCTGAAAGATAGGGTTTGCATGCATTTGGAGAGGCAAGGACTGATTCAGGGTAGTCAGTATGGTTTTGTATGAAGGAAGTCATGTCTCACATACTTGATTGAGCTCTTTTGAGGAAGTAACCAAAAAGATTGAAGGCAGAGCGGTAGACGTGGTTTACACAAATTTTAGTAAAGCCTTTGACAAGGTTCCGCATGGTAGACTAATCTGCAAGTAAATAGGGTGCTGGAAGCCGCAATGTGCCTGGTAACTGCAGGTCCAACATTAAGTAGCTTAACATAGAGTCATACAGCACAGAAACAGACCCTTCAGTCCCAACTCGTCCACTCCGAACATATTCCCAAACTGAACTAATTCCATTTGTCTGCATTTGTCCCATAGCCCTCCACACCTTTCCTATTCATGCACTTATCCAAATGTCTTTTAAGTGTTGTAATTGTACCTGCATCCATCACTTCCTCTGGCAGTTCATTCCACTCATGAACCACACTGAAAAAAAAATTGCTCCGCATGTCCTTTTTAAAACTTTCTCCTCTCACCTTAAAGAATATGCCCCCTAGTTTTGAACCACACCCCCACTCTAAGGAAAAGACCCCCGCTATTCACCTTATCTATCCCACTCATTATTTTATAAACCTCTATAAAAGGTCTCCCCTCAACCTCCTACGCTCCAATGGCAAAAGTCCCAGCCTATCTTTACAACTCAAAAGCTCCATTCCTGGCAATGTCTTAGAACATAGAACATAGAACATAGAACATTACAGTGCAGTACAGGCCCTTCGGCCCTCAGATGTTGCGCCGACGTGTGAAATCTGAAGTGCATATAATCTACACTATTCCATTATCATCCACATGTTTATCTATGTCCTGGTAAATCTTTTCTGAACTCTAATTTACAACCTCAGCATGGCGTCCCAATTGCTATACTCATAGGTCTGAGCAATGAAGACAAGCACCTTCTTAACCATCCTGTCTACATGCGACACAAATTTCAAAGAATTACATACCTGAACCGCAAGGTCACTGTAACAACACTACCCAGGGCCCTACCATAAATTGTATAAGTCCTGCCCTTGTTTCTTTTACCAAAACGCGGTACCTCACATTTATCCAAATTAAATTCCATTTGCCACTCCTCAGCCTATTGACCCAATTGATCAAGATCTCTTTATAATCTATATAATAGATAGTGGATGGGCTTTGGCAAGTCAGAAGGTGAGTTACTTGCTTCAGGTTTTCTAGCCTCTGTCCTAACTTCAGGCTGTATCCATTTGGCTGTTCCAATTCAGTTTCTAGTCAATAATAATCTGCACAAGGTCGGTAGTGAGGGATTCAGAGATGGTATAACCACTGAATGTCAGAAGACAGCGGTTACATACTCCTGGAGATGGTTGTTAATGCCACATCAGTGCTAGTCAATGTTACTTGGCAGTTATCAACCTAAGCTTAGATACTGTCCAGGTCTTGTTGCACTTGGATATGGGCTGTTTCAGCTTCTGAGGAGTCATGGATGTTGCTGAACAATATGCAAACATTCCCATTTCTGACCTTATGAAGAATGGAAGGCTATCGAAAAAGCAACTGAGGATGACTGGCCTTAGAACGCTAACCTGAGGAACTCCTGGGATTGAGATGATTGTCCTCTAACAACCACAGTCACCTTCCTCTGTGCCAGGTAGGACTCCATCCAGTCAAGAATTTTCCCTGATCCCCACTGACAGCAGTTTTGCTCGAGCTTGTTGATGCCACACTCCGTCAAATGCAGCCCTGCCACCAAGGGCGGTCACACTCGCCTCATCTCTGGAATTCAGGTCTTTGTCCATGTTTATGCCACAACTATAATGATGTCAGGAGCTAAGTGGCCTGGCCTTTTTCAGGGTACGTAGATTGTGTGTTAAGGACAATGTCGGTATGCCCCACAGTCTCCAAACTACAGCAATGAGTGGAAGTAAGCAGAGCAAACACAATCAAAAGTTGGTTTTTCTCCTGCAAGCTATGTATCAGCGTGTAAAAGCTTCTCCTACAAAACTCCCATTGTAAATGGAGGCTTCTGGTTCTTTTCTAACAGTTTCATTTAATAAAAGCTCAGATAGTCTGAATCTCTTTTCATACAACTTCTGCACTGTCCTTGGCTCTACACAGGCACATTGGTTGGCAACATGGATCAATAAAGAGCCAAAATGATTGTATTTTGCACACTGCATGGATACACCAATGAATCCTCCAAAAGCTGATGCCCACCAGAATTACATTATAAATTAGAGTCATTCAGAAAACCTGAATTCTCAAAAATGACACTTGAACACAGAAATAGCATAAGTAAATCAGCACCTATAGCATCAGAAGATTCATCACATTGCCATATGCTTGCACATATAGAAATATATGAATATAGGACACATAGCAATAGCTGCTGCAGCTATGATTCACCAACTTATTATAGAAATTGCTCCTTTCTATTGCACTGTGAAAATTAAAGGGAAACAAGATACTTCATTTTTAAACTCCTCCTTTTCAAACACTCCAGCTGCAATGCAGAGCAAAAGGATCAACTCAGTCACAAACATTTTCCTGCAAGATTAAATATGCAGCAAAAAAATTCACAGGGAATGGGGGGGGAGCTGAGGGAAGGTTGCAAGGAAAAGGATGGTTTCACTTCAACATCAAACCATACCATAACACTTAAGTCACTACTTTCAATCGAGTTAAATCCAAAAGAACTGATCAACACTCTCAGCCTCTTCTGTTTGAAGTTCTGTTGCAGTCCCAGGATGGAGTAGATCCCCAGCTGTTTTAAGTTAAACTGCGAAAGTGCAACATAAAATGAACAAAATGTATCAACTCCAATTGAAATACTGCATTCACGACTTAAGAACCATACCACAACGCAACGTAGTTGACTGCTTTCATCCTAGTCTATTTTGAGTAAATTGCTAATATTATATTACTTTGAATATTGTTTCTGGAATAAACTCCAATTACATTCATTTGGAAACAAAATCAGCATGGTAAATCAAACTCCCTGTTTACTCATATGTTGTAGTACCATGTATTTTCCTCCTTCACAAACCAAAGAGAAAACAAATTCAAATCGTTTCCCTGATCAGAAGTCCAACTGTCAAATAATTAGTTATCAGCATTAATTTATGGTCTATGCCAGAGGATGCAAAAGAAATTGCATTTGTAAGAGGAAAACTACATTAGTGAATTATCCATTACTAAATCTCTCATCACTACTACCTGGAAGAGAATGGGAAGAAAGAATGGATGAGGAATTTTAAATACATTCTAATTGATCTCCTATGGCATTGT
This sequence comes from Ginglymostoma cirratum, assembly GCA_024137785.1. Lineage (NCBI taxonomy): Eukaryota > Metazoa > Chordata > Chondrichthyes > Orectolobiformes > Ginglymostomatidae > Ginglymostoma > Ginglymostoma cirratum. Next base: position 25,937,494 of record JAHRHZ010000267.1, on the reverse strand, counting down.
CTCAGTAAATAGAAACGAAGGGTAGAAAATCAGGTAGAACAAGATTACACAGCAAAGAATAAACGGAAATGAAAATAACAGATGTTGGAGATATTCTACAGGTCCAGCAACATCTTTGGAGAGAGAAACAGTTAACTTTTACAGCCCAAAGACTTGAACAGGGAATGTTAACGCTGGATCTCTCTCCACAAATGCTGCCGGACCTGTTGGATTTCTCCAAGATTTGTTGTTTTCATTTTAAATTTCCAGCATCTGAAGAATTCTGCTTTTATTTGAAGGAATCATTGTGATGAAGCTCCCTTTTACTCATACATTCTCCTTTTTCTTCTGTAATAGCTGGAGTTGATTTTTAATACATACACTTTAATAGCAAGCAAACAGAACCAAAATTATTCAGAATCTGACAATTTCTCTGCAGTACGGGCCAAGGTCTCGGAGACACAGAGGTGAGGCACCACAGTACAGAAAAGGTAAAAGTTATGTAGTATCACAATCACATGGCAACTTCTATGATCAAGGTGGAAGCAAGAATTTATAATGAATATCTGAGGAAACAAAAGAAAAGCTTTGTAGTCAGGCATCGAGCACTGGTATATGAAATATTAGTTGGATTAAATATACGGTAAGGTGAATTTGGAAAAGTGCCAAGATGTCATAATTTATTGTAATTCATAAAGTATAGTCTGACTGGAAGATCCCAAAGTCAGAAAGCTTTCTCTCCTCCAAATCTTCTGAATGCATTGAATGGCTATTTACGGTCTACAGATGTCAGCAGCCCTCCAACTGACCATTCTTCATGTACAATCCTCAACATGATCATCAAGAGGAGCTTCCAATTGTTATAAAAAGGTTTTTCTGTATGGGTGTATACATTTCGCTGAAGAAAGTAATTCTGTTTGTTTCAGATTTCACCCATTGTCATAGTTCAATACAAAATATTCCAGACCATGCAGTATCACTGTTCAGAAGATACACATAGAAGAAAATTGTTTATCATTTACAGCATATGATATATCTAACATATAGTAATCATTATATTAGCAACATTTCACTAGTCAAAAGAACTATTTGATTAGACAGTGTTTTGAATGGCTGAAGACTGCATTGTGATTTTTTTTTAAAAATCTTACTTTTCTCCATTTTCAAATTGGTTTTACCACAATTTTTGCAGCCTTTTCAAACAGCATCCTCACAAAAAGCTTTACTTAAAAAGGGATTCAAGATTAAATACTTACGTTGTAGAGTACAATAAGGCAGACAATACTAACCCTCTACAGACGTAGGTTAGAAACGGTGAAGTACTCAGCATTTTCTTTTTTAAATGATCAGACATTGCATCTGGTTTTGGGTGCCTTACCGTAAAATAGGAGTATATACCATAATATAATCAATAGATTCATGAAGATGACACCAGGGACACAGTGTTATTTGAATAACCATTTCAACAAGCAACAGCAGTGCAATGCATTAAATGCCTTCATTCCATGATGATACTATGAGACTTTATTTCGAAGGAAAGCCTAAGAACTAGAATTTTGCATCAATGAAGGCTACAAGGGCATCTGATCAGCATGTTAAGATTTTTTAAGGGGTTACGATAAAGCAAATTAGGCAAAACTACTTCCCAGCTAGTGAGTCAGTAATTAGTGTGTGTAAATTTGAGATTGTCACCATAAAAGACAAAGATATGGAACATTCAAACACTTTTGGAGATTAAAATAAAAAATATGTCTTGGGAATAAAATCAAGCAGGTTATTATTACTGAACTCAGTAACAATGAGCCCCATCACAATTTTCCGTGTAGCAAAATTCTATGATTTATTTTCCTACCTTGGCTCATCCCACAGAACCATTCCACAGGTGTTAACCATCCTCAAATGCCTTGTCCACATAAGGAAGTGAAGAGGGCACTCAGTAGAGTACATACCTCAGTCACTCTCTCTTAATTCAACTTTATTGCAATCACACAGCTCATCCGAGACATTTCCCTGCCTGGCTGAAAAATTAGCTTCAAGACTGGAAAAGTGAATCTTTTTAAATCACTGAAGAGGTTTAAAGCCATTTAATATCCAATAACCTGCTCTGAAAACTCTGACAAGTTCCACTAGTGCAGTTGAAATAATCTAGATTATTAACAACCAAGAACATAAATAAAACAAAAAGTCAATTCATCCTATTTCCCAAATGTTAATGGGATCCTTTCCAAAAATGACAGGGTCTGAATCTGCATCTTCATCTAAAACTAATCAACTCCTCCGTGACAATAACTTATCATTGAATCCACTATTTTTTTTTTGAGATATATTGTTTACTGACAAACAAACAGAAACCTATCTTCATTGGCAGAGGCAATAAATATGAGCAAGTTATTTTGATTCTCAGGGTTTCACTGCTGACCCTAGTCTTGACCCAATCCAATGTTCACACATTAAAAAAAAATAGTCATTCAATAGAAGGAATGTAAAATGTTTAACAAAACCAGAAAATGCTGCAAATATCTAACTGGCCAGACAGAATCTATGGAGAAAGACTTAACATTTCAGGTGGATGACCTTTATTCAGTAACCGAGCCAAAACAGTGGACAGAATCTTCCGGGCCTGCAGGAAGTGAGAAAGGAGCAGGGGGGCTTGAAAATCAGGAACAATATCTATCACCTTCCCACTTCTGCACAAGTACATTCTAGACAGGAAGATGCACAGCCATCTCCAATTACGATCCTAAAGGTGTTAATTAACAACCACCTAAGCTCCACTTAAAAGGGTCTCTTCACGACAAGACGATAATGTCTTACTGCTCCAGGTTGAACAACTGACAGGTGGCCTAACTGAGACCGTGCAGGCTGTAGGTTAGTTAGACGGGGCACCAGACACTTAATCTCCAATACTTTTTGCATGAAAAAAGAACACTGACGTGGGAAAGGGTGCAGCTGCTAACATCAAAATCAACTGCTCCTCTTGCATTTTTTTTTTTATTCATTACAGGATGAGGGCGTCGCTAGCTAGGCCAACAGTTATTGTCTGTCCCAGCTGTCCAGAGGGCAAATAAGAATCAACCACGTTGCTGTAAGTCTGGAGTTACATGTTGGCCAGGCCAGGGAAGGATGGCAATTTCCTTCCCTAAGGAACATTAGGTGAACCTCAATGGTCACCGCCCCTCTTCACCCGACTCCCCCAACCCAATACTGTTCGCCTGTTACTTGGAAATTACTTCTTGATCCCCTGATTGGCCAGCAGCTCCAACCTAGCAGGATATTATGTCCCACAGTCCTCAGCCGGGTGAAAAGCTAATCAATGTCATTTTTAAAGTGCCTGATGGGCTCAAGAACAGGCAAGCCTCCCGTCTAGGAGTGAGTGTGTGTGTCACTGTGCAATGTGCAATGTGCAAGACTATTCCAACCTCAGAAGATTCTGCCCATAAACATTGCTCTCCCTCTACAGATGCTGCCTGACCTGAATATTTCCAGCATTTTACATTTTCAATTTCTGGCATCCTCAGTTTGTGGAGTAGAAAACTACTTTTTATTTTCTCCTCTTCATCTAGGGCTACCCGAGCCCAGCTGTACTGCTCCACTGTCTCCCTGAGCGTGGGAGACTTCCTGTTTGTGGCCCAGTAAAACACAATAGACTTACCAGCACTCAGGCAGCATTTCAATATAGCATTTTGGGTGAAATATTGAACGTACCACAATGAAACAGGAAAACGAGACAATAAAGTACTTGCAAAGAACAAGATATATTCAGGTGAGAGAAAAGTTGGGGGCTTACACTGTATGCTTCCTCACCTGCCAGGGAGTGACGTACCAAATCAGCAGCTAGGTGTTACTTGGCAGGCCAAGCCGAAACTGCAACTTTGCTAACAGCAGGGATGGCATCAGGTGGCCCGCTCCCCAACGGTCTAATTGAGGTCCTCAAGTGGGATTTAACCAGCAGCAGGTTTCCCTGTGTGGGTTGATGGTAGGCAATCCTCTGAGCCCATTTGAGTCTACATTGAGAAATGCTACTCTAAATCTGTACTAGTCCAACTTTCCAACCTCATTTACAAATGGAAAAAAATTTTAAATGAACAAATCAAACACAAAAGAAATGAAATTATCTGTCTGAATAGATTGCATTTATTTATTGTGAACAAAGTGGAAGGACTCAAACAGGCATCATTACAAATATTTAATAATTCATTAGAAAGAAGCGTATTGCTATCAGACTTACAAAAAAAAACTAATATTTACCTTTAATTAAGGAAAGAACTCCAGAACAGTCCACATAACACCATAGATGGGAAAAGTAATGAAATCCTTGACAAAGGAAGGCATAGATAAATAAGAAGAAACCAAAACAACGAGGAAAGTCAATACAGACGTTAAAATGTCTACCAGAATACTGAAATCTTTAAAGAGATAACAAAGAGGAAACAAGGGTAATGTAGCAGATGGAATATTGCTGGATCTCCAATAGCCTTTGATAAGGAACCACATCATGGACTAATGTACAAGGTCTGAACATGCTGAATTGCAGACACGAAGCACAAAGATAGAAGGCTGAATATAGAGGTGAAGAGTAGCTATTGGAGTTACAGGGGTTGTAAACAGGGTCATAGAATCTTACAGTAAAGAGTCTACATCAATAAATGTCACTCAATATCTACACTAGTCCCACTTTCCAGCACTTGGCTCACAAGCTTGAATGTTATGACTCTTCAAGTGCTCATCCAAGTATTTTTTTTTTAAAAAGGGTGATGTTTCCTACATCAACTACCCTCCCAAGCAATGCACTCCAGATTCCTACCATCGTCTGGATGAAAACAATCTTTCCTCAAATCTCCAAACTTCCACCTTAAAATTATGCCCCTTTGTTACTGACCCTTCAACTAAGGGGAACAGCTACTTCCTATGCATTCTTCCCATGCTCCTCAATCTTAAACACCTCTGTCAGGTTCCCCCCCCAAAGCCTTCTCTGATTTAAAGAAAACAACCCAAGCTTATCTAGTCTCTCTTCATAGCTAAAGGGCTTCATCCCAGACAACCTCCTGGTAAATCTCCTCTGCACCCTCATCAGTATAATCACATCCTTTCGACAGGGAGGTGGCCAGAACTGCACACAGTACTCCAGCCGTGGCCTAATCAAAGACCTGCAAAACTCTAACATAACCTCCCCGCTCTTACAATCGATGCTACAACTGTAAAAGGCAACAGTCCCATATGCCTTCTTAACTATCCTGTTAACTCATCCTGCCATCTTCGGGGATCTGTGGACAGGCACCCCGACACTCCTCAGTTCCTTTGAGCTTCCTCATGTCCTGCCATTCATTGACTACTCCCTTGTCTTGTTCCTTCTTCCAAAGTGCATCACCCCACATTTATCAGGGTTAAATCCCATCAGCCACTAATTTGCCCATTAGGCTAATCCATTAATATCCATCCGCCTGTTATCTAACACACCTTCTTTCCCACTGGTCAACCACCCAGCCATCTGTCCCTACAAAGACCAATGTTAGGACCACTGATTTTCCCAATTTATTTCAACAATTGAGGCTTCGGAATCAAAATCAAAAACAACTTCTAAAGTTTGAAAACATCACTAGTTCAGAGGTATGGCCAAATCCAAAAAGAACTGCAATATTAACGTTGCAGTAACAATAAACATACAGAATGGCCCTATTGTAAGCAAATTAATTTTAACAGGTGTGATATTTTGATTGGAGCATTAAAAAGGTCCCATATTACTTTGAAACTAAGAAATGTAGCAGAATTAGGCAATATTGCCTCCTTGTTCCACTTGTCAATGGGATCACAATTTGAATCAAACTTTGGCTAAACCATACTTGAAGTCTGGGTGTGCAGTTCTGGTAACCATTGCATCAAAAGAGGAAAGAGGCATTGGGTGTACACAAAAAAGATTTACAAGGATGATATTAGGAATGAGAGGATCTAAAAAGGATGAACAGGTTGGGTCTACTCCCTTAAGAGAAGCTGTAACCTAATATATGTCTTTAAAATGACAGAGCAGACATTGAAATAATGCCTCCAACTTGTAGGAAATTGCCCAAATTGGCCATAAGCTCAAAATCACCAAAAAACTCAAATTAAGTGAAGATTAACTGAACGCCTGGAGAATTTCCAGTGGATCAAAGAAAATCATCATGGAATTATAAAGTGATGAGCCTGATCACATTTTTTTGAATTGGTAACTAAAGCAGTGGACAGAGGAATGTCTGTTGAGGCTTTATCCAGAAGCTTTTGGTGAAGTCCCTCATAAGAGGCTGGTTGCTAAACTTGAAATTCATGGAATTGAAAGCAAATTACTGACCTGGTTAGGAATTTGAGCAGTAGAAGACAGATTACAGATAACAGATAATAAGCAGGCATGTAAGTAGTGGTGTCCCACAAGGATTTCTGGAGCTTTACCTATTCATGGTTTTTATTGACTTAGATGATAGAGTACAAAGCCATTATAACCAAATTCAGTGATGACATGATAAGAAGCTCTGTCAGCAGTATAGATGGAGCACAAACAAGATATTGGTAGATTAAGTGAATGGGCAAAACTGTGCCAAATGGACTTCAGTGTAGGTAAATGTGAGGTTAACCAAGTTGAATCTAAAAAAAACTAGAACAGGCCACTTGCTGAGTGAAGAGCTCGAGTAGCAGCCCAAAAAGACTTGTGGGTTCATGTGTAAATCATTACTACAGGTACAACAAATGATCAAAAAAGTGCCCTTGCCTCTGAACCAGGAGACCTGCGTTCAAGTCTCATGTGCTCCAGAAGCATCTAATACCGTCTCTGACCAGTTTGATTAGAAAATATCTAAATAATCAAAATGATAGGGTCCTTAAGGTATGATGGTAGTGTCTGTACCTCTGAGCCAGGAGGCCTAGTTTGAGTCCCACCTGCTCTAGGGATGCATAGTAACATTTCTGAACAGATTGTTTAGAAAATATCCTAAATAATCCATAACTAGAGAAATATTGGACTTCATACCTAGAGGCCTTAAATAGAAGGAAGTACAAATCACACTTCAGTTATGTTGCCTAGTCTGACCACACCTGGGATCCCCTGTGCAGTTCTACTCTCTGTACTTTAGGAAGGAAATACTGGCTTCGGAGGGAATGCAGCCTAAGGAATATGGAAAGGGAAAGGGTAATGCCATTGAGGTTTTCAAAGTATTAAAGGGAACAGATAGTATCTCTATCTACCTTGAATTCACTGCTTACAAAGTGTAGGACTAAGTCCTCCTGTTCTCAAAAAGGAAGAAACCTCTTTATCCAAAAAGTAAAGAGTGCAAGGGATTTTCACTCCCTGGATGTGATACACTCTGTCCAATACATTCACATTCTTCCTAAAGGGTGGCACCTAGAACTCATGCAATATTCCATGCAAGGACTAACAAGAGTCTTATACGGGTTGAACATAACCTTCTTGCTGTGGTACTCTGTCCGTATTAATAACATCCAGGATGCTGTATGCTTTATTAACTGCTCCATCTGTCCTTTTACATTAAAGGACATATACACACATACACCCAGGTCTCTCAGTTCCTGCACAATTTTGAGTTCTTTCCATGTTCTTTCTGCCAATTGTCCACACTGAACTTCATCAACCATCTATCCATCCACTCTAACTAGTCAATGTATTTTTGAAGTTTTATACTATTCTCTTCTCAATTTACAATTCTCCCAAGTTTTATATCATCTGTAAAATTTTAAGTTATTCCCTGCATTCCAACATCTAGATTATTAATTAGGAAAGCAAAGATCCTAGCAACAACTTCTAGGAAACTTCATACAAACTCTTAGTGCAAAAAGAATTAAATCCTAATAGAGAATTCATTGAGGCAAATCATATAATTGGTTTAAGAGGAGCCATTCACTTTAAGTATGTTTTCAGGATTAAGATGCCATCATTAAGATTGTTGAGACTCAAACCATGATGCAACTTTATATGGGCAGGTTATGACTGTTCAGATTAAATGGCGAACAAGCTTGTCCATGTTACAAATGTCAATGGTGCCACCTTTCATACAGAGCTCGAGAATATTTTTGAAGCATTTTCTTTTACATCCCAAGAACATTTGCCATTTGAGAGTTGAAAAGTGGAGATGGCAGTTTTCATCCACCCAGGCCCAGTATCCAGTCCATTGAACCAGACCTTCTAGGAATTTTGCCTGACATCTGTCAAGCTGGCTGCAAAATGGACACTAGTGTTTGTTTAATGGTATAGCTGCTCCTCCAAATCCCACCTGAACCTGGAAAATGATGCAATTTCTCTAACACTTTAGGGGTCACAGATACATAGTCCAGTTCTCACAGGAGTACAGGAAAACTTTGACAATAACTGGTCTGCATCCAGGACCATCACAGACTTGCAGAGATCCTTATCAAATTCTTGCTGCAGTAACGTTTAGAAATCTACACTGGCATAACCATTCTATCGTTGGATTTCTTCATTAGCTGCGATCTCTTCAGAGAGGTGCTACCAAAGTAGGAGATATGCTAAACATATTCCAAATTATTTTTCAACTTATATGGGCAGGAAATATTTTGCTGACCATGTTGATATGACAGCTTTGCCCTGGTGATGGGAGGACAGATTGTCTATTGAATGCTGAATCTGAAAGATTGGGAGTGGCTTTTAAATCTCTTGCAGAGTGAATACTATAGTCATCTGCAAATTGTAGATCACAATCATGGTCGTCAACAGAGGTGATTGAGATTAAAGAGCTTTTCATCAAAACTTTTTAATAAGTTATTTCAAGTTATTTTAATCAGCCTGCTTAGACCATGTTAATGACAACTCTGGGGCAGGTGGGACTTGATCCTGGACCTTCTGGTACAGAAGGAAGGACACTACCACTGTGCCACAAGACCTGTGGTTATTCACCTCAAAGACCAACTGTCAATGTCAAGTAGATAGTAAATAATACAGGCTATCATAGGCTTGCTTCACCCAGTCTAGATTGTGATGTTGTCTTGTTTCAGATCAAGACAGTTGCTATCATGAAAAATTGACAGGATTGTGATGAAGTTTCTTGAACACCCAGATCAGTGGAGCACATCAACATGGGCCCACGTGATTTACCAAGTTAAATATTTTGGTCAGGTCAATGAATGCAATGAAGAGGTTCTAGTCTTACTGTTAGTACTTTTCCTGGATATCAATAAGCAGTCTATAGCGGTTTAGCTGTAAATAAATACTACTAAAAGACCAGACAAGATCCCCACTCACAAACAAGATAAGTGATCAACTCTTCCTTACCAATCATTGGCGACGACAGATTAAATATTAATTTTAAAGAATGAATGCTGAAAGAGATTAGTTAGCTAAATGGAATATTTTGTTGTTTTAGCTTATATATTTTTATTGACAATTCCACGAATGAAACACATGGGAAAACTGAAGGCAATGTCCCATAGCTCAAAATAGCATGCTATGGATAAGACTATTTCCAATTCCAAAGTAAGCATTTCAAATTTGTGCTTTGATGAAATGAGACATTTGGATTGCAGCTTCAGACCATTATTTCCATTTCTCATTTTCTTTTTTTGTGTCTTTATCCCTCAGGCTTTATTTCTCCAGCTTCTGCCACTCATTATGCTGTTTTACCTCCTTTCACTTCATCTGTTAGACCAGTGCTTCCCAAACTTTTTCCTAATAAGAGCCCACTTTAATGAACAAGAATGTGTGCGACCCTAGAATGAAAACTGGGAGAGCAGGGTGCGAGAGGGTTAAAGAACAGTTGAGTGGGACTTGAGAAAGGTCACTCAAGTATGGTAGAGGATAAGACTGCTGTGTTTACTCTGAAAGAAGCAACAACCCACCTTTTTACAGATTGAGTTCGTAGCAGAAATCAGGCCTCAGGCTTCAGACAACAGACAATTACAATGCATAGGGAGAATAAAACTGAACATTTAACAAAGGAGCCTCGTAGCTCTTAAAACTCAGTCTGAGCTCAACATCACTATTGCTGCCTTGGAATTTGAACTCAAAATTCTTGCTCCATGTTCCCATTGAGAGTCATAACGCTCAGTTAAGGAACTTCTAATGTCAAGAATTTACAACCAGGTCCTACTGCAAAGAAAATCCCATTTTAGCTCTTCCCTATCTCTATATTTTCCCCACTCTCCAGTACCAAACTCTACTTCCTCTGCAATGAGGCTTCCTGAATAAGTCCACAATATCCCTCTAGTTCTTACTGGGCATTCCCTTAATAGTCCATCAGACACTCGTCACTGCCTCTTTAGGAACAGCAAGTCTACGTAGCCTATGCTTTGTTCTTGACAATATTTCTCTCTAGTGCATCAACTGAGGGATAATTCAGTCAACTTCCTTCCTGTTCCACGTAGCTCTCTAACTGCCCATTCAATGGGTCTACCTGTTGTGATGTAAGGTGTGAGATTATTAATAATGATTTATTTTAAGTTTGGATTTTTAGGTTTTGTTTTTCTGTGTGTCTGAAGGGCTTAATCATTAACTTGTAAGCATTTCTATAGCTGTGGTGATTTATTTTAAAACAGTTTGAGAGCTAGCCTCGCAACTACTTTTTTTTGTGTACATTCGGGGTGTTTGTACAACTGAGCAAGGAAAACATTTTGCATAAGATCTGTGTTAGAAATTTCTCGACTTTTTTTTGAAGCTTAGGGGAAAGACCCAGACCTTACAAAGACAGAATTTCCGGTTTTGGACAGTTCCGCATAAGTTCTTAGTTAAACTGTCTGGAACCTTTGGCACATCTTATCACGTATGACTCAAATGCCTCAGCTGAATGGACTACGATACGTAGTTTCACAGTTGTCTACCCAGTCACATCCAGAACATCTCCAATAGTTCTTCTTCTCAGCTCCACACAATTCCAGAAGTTTTCTGCATCCCTTGTAATTGCTTCATTTCCTTCCGAAAGTGTGGTGTCCAGAATTAGACTCAATTTTTCAGATGAGGCTGAATCAGTGACCCGTGGTTCAGCTTAATCTCTTTGCTTTCGTATTCTATGCCTTCCTGTATGCCTTAGTAACCATCTTCTCAATCTGCGCTGCCATTTTCAACCACCACCCCTGCAAAAGATCAAGCCTTGGCCGCCTTCGAATTTTTATTCATTTGCCAATCAAAACTATCCACAGTCTCTCTCAGTCCCTCCCACAGTCTGTCTCATGTTTGACCGCTTGCCTTAGGATCTGTTCACTTTTGAACCGAAGTGAATTTATACCAAATTGACTCTGTGGAATAGAATTACTTTGAATTGTTCCAACACAAAGACTTAATGTGATGGTCACATCAAATTTCGTCAAAGCATAGCTATTCATCTGTGAATATTTTAATCTACAAGTAAATACAAGTGAAGAGCAAATTTTACCTACAAGACATCAAACCTGGTAAATATTGCAGCAAAGAAAGCATTTAGTGATAGATTGTTGCAATGCACCAAAGGACAGGATATAACTGAAACAGGTTAGTCATTTTCGTAATTAGGTACAGCAAGCAGTAGGTCAGTTAATCTGAAACTAGAAGAAAGTAACCCAGTTGAGACATGAAATATGAATACAAGCTATTCAGATCTAACATGCTATTGGTTGATGTGAGTTTCAATATGGTTTCTTGAGCTCAGGCAATCCTTTGGTGCCTCACCCAAGTGAGGGTTCTTCAGCGCCAGCCTAGGTACAGAACATTGGCAGCTTATTCAGCCTGAAGGCACTACAGGAACAACTTGCTCTCGAATTCCCCAATGGCCATGTAACCACAGATTCCAACAAGTATCTTTGGATAGAATGGCAATATTATGAATTCCAAGTAATTATTTTTCCTGTATCCTCTCCAAAAGGCACCAACACCAAACGTGGCTACACTAAATTAATCAACTGAGAAACCTGCTGCTTTTTCAAGTTCAGATTTTTCAGAGGAAGACAATCAATAGTAATGACAATAAAACAACTATACAATTGTACAACACCTAAATATTTGCCTGGTTTGCTGTTAAAATGCAAAAGTTTTACTTGCAACAGAGATAAATCAGGAAATTCCTATCCTGAGAAAAAAATTTCAGGGTTACAGGGACAGGGTTGTCAAGTGGGACTAGCTGAGCAACTCGTGCTGAGAGCCAGGACAGATAGGACAAGCCAAATGACCTCTTTCCATTTTGTAACCATTCAATGCTTCTATTATGAAGGCTTTCTGCGCCATTGATACTACTGGTAACATGGAAACTAGCAGAGGAAAAAAGGGAGAGGTTCAGGGCGGTGTATGACATCTTCAGGGAAAACAAACGGTTTAAAAATATATTTGCTTTTGTTCATCTAAAATGCACTGAGAAAAGTTTAGTTAAAAGGATCTGGAGCAGAGATCCTGATCCCAGAAGATTAAAAAGCAAAACCTACCTATTCGCGAATTGGGATCCGGAGGTGTGCCAATGAGACCAATCAAAGGGTTAAACATTTAACTTCCTCAATAAGTGACACTGAAGGTTATCCTTATGGTCTATTTCCTCTCCCTCCCCTAACCCCACCCATGTCACATTTGTAAATGGGGAAAATTATTATTAAAAAAGTCAGGGAAATAAACATTTACATTTCAGACAAAATGTAAATATGAGAAATATCAGACAAACACAAGCTTAATAATGATTTACTCCAAAAAATAATGTTGGCACTTGTCAATGATACAGCTGAATGAAATTTAATTTGTATTACAGAATGCCTTTTTTCCAACAGGGCGATTAACAGACTAAAAAGGTCCATGTAACAAAAGATTACATCAAACATTGCTTTCTAAAAATGTAAGAAATTAGATTTAAAATCCCTGCACAGAATTTTTTTTCTTCCTTCTTCAGACTATGGTACTTTGTTCCTGACATTCCTGAGGTCTGGAAGTAATCAGTGAAGTGTCTGGAGAGTTGGACTTACCCCTTGCCCAGGTTCCGGCGGCTCCGTTTTGATTCTTATAGCTGGCATTCCTTCAAGCATTAGCAAACTGCTGTACTCCACATCCCCAGTGCCTACAGAGCTCTGCAGAGAGGGAGAGAGTGGGGGAGGGGTGGGAAGAAAAGCAGGCCATCAGAACAGTTCTATTCCCTGAACTCTCAGCCACAAACATCTTCTTCCATCCAAGCAGAACACAAAGCTAGCAAGTTAAAAGATCTCTATTCAAAAAATCAAGAATACCTTTTCCTGTTAACAACACAGCACACAGACTGACACACGGTCCATTTTGATTTTTTTTAAAAAAACAGCTTCCAATCCCAAGGTGTCGACTGCTGGGAGGTTCGGTGGCTCCACCCCTTTTCCAGGGTGGAGTATAGGCTGCTAATTTACTACTGCAGGGCAGAAGAGGTCCAGCTGTTACGCAGATTGCTGGGAAGAGCTGCCTCCCTGCCCTGTGCAAACAGAACACTGGTGCTCCAGCAGAGCGGAAATAAAGAGAGGCCTCATTCCCTCAAGCAATGCTATTCACAGACAATGAGGGATGAATAGATGGCATGACCCCTCCCCACCCCACCTCACAGCCCCACCCCTTTTCCAAAAGGCAGAAATGTAGTCCCCAGTTCTAAAAATCTAACAGCAGGATGTGTGAAAAACTGTTTGATGTGATCATTTTGGTTAACACCCTCTTCTTAGGGTATTTACTGCTGGTAGAACAAAATCAGAGAACTCATCTGATTTAGCATTTATGTCCTGTCCATTTAGTGTTGTTGCAACACTAACAGTACAAACGGTTGCATTTGCGTGTTCGTGCAAAACACAATAAATATTTGGCAATTTGAATACATAGGGCCTTCCCTTTCCAACATATATGTTAGATGGATCAAACAAATTGTACTGAAAATTTACAGTCTAATCATAATAACTAATAAAGATGACACTTCAAGATAAAGGTGAGGGCAAACTGAAGCACACTTTCTGAAAATTTAACTCTTGCTTTGCTGCTGCAAATTTATTCTCTTCAAAGGGCAATCTCCTAACCCAGGCTGCCGGCAGGATAACACATTAAGTAGTCAAAAGTCTCTGTTTGATTCCTGATGGTCACATCAAATATTGGCCTGGAGCCATGGCCATGAAAAGTTGAGCCTAAAAGCAATTTCTCATTAGTTTGATCAGGACTGCCAAAAATATACTGCTGGAAGCAACTCAAAACAATCTGCTCTGGAAACAAGAACAAGAATTAACTTGGATCAAAGAATCCAGATTGTCTGAACTTCATTCACGTGTAAGTCAATCCATATATTTAGTGAAGACTTCATGGCACATCAGTATCTTGTATCACTCCAGACAGTATGCTCTAGCCACACCGGTGTCCATGTTTGTCCTAGCCAGATACATCAGTACTACATGGGAACTATTAATTGAATGGACTCCCACGCTGAAGTTTGTGTGTAGCACTGTTAAAAGTTAAAATTCAGACAGCGATTCAATCCAGCAGTCTGGCATACAACAAATACAGTCATGATAGCAAACACAGTTAACTGTTTACTGCACATCATCAAAATACCAATTTGACATTCCCCCCCCAACCCCCCAATGTTTTCCTTCCTTACTGATTTTCTCTCCCATCCAATCCAACAAGCCAACTATGAGAAACTTTTCTGGGATTCATGTCACAATCAGTTAACCCAACACAAAATGTCGAGCTGCCATGTATGTCTGAATATTCAAACACTTCTCTTTAAGGTGTGCTACCCGGTTGCTTCTCAATTTCCAAATTACAGACCAGGATTACATGAATCTTGATGCATTGCATCTTAAACCAGTTATCTGAAAGTAACTACAGCTTAATGTATTCATAAACTTATCCTTCTTCCTCCACCTAAGTCTGAAGACCTCAGTAAATAATTTCATAGTGTGTGATCTAACAGTCCTTCTTAAACATCCCTTCTGCTATTTTGTACATAAATATCCTAAACAAACCCAGTATGTGGAGCCAAATACAAGATGACCACACTTCAGTATTCAATAAATTATACCAATTTCCTAGTCTTTATATCACTATTCCCTAACCTCCAATGAAGCCATAACTGTTGAACGCACCAACATTATCCTGTTGGTCACTATTTTAACCACAATCTTAATTTGACCTGCTATGCAGTTGTATGGCTACCAAAAAGAGGCACTCTGCAAACAAAGGAAAGCTTAACCTCTAGTTTTCTTTTCACAAAACAAAGCTCAAGACAGGAGATTGAAATAAAGCAGTCATCACTCATTATAAAGTGCCAATCGTAGCAATTTTCAATCAGCTTAACACAAACGGGGTTGAGAAGACTATTCAATTGGGTCTCAACACCAACCCCTGCCCTATTTGCCAATGGAAAAATTTCAATGGCCTCAATTTGGTGAGGAAAAAAGATTGGTTCAATATCGAACTGAGCACAATCTTCTGACAGTTGGTTAATGACTCATAACCTGAATGTCTAGAAGTGGAAAGGACCCCTCTTGGACACATGCCTTCTGTGCTGAATAACTTGACAGCATTCAATGTCTAGAGTAACACAAAAAATGACCACTTGGTACCACAGGAAAACTCATGTCTGTAAAATATACACCAACAGAAGTGAGCACCTTCAGAAAAGCGAGAAAACACGACGAAAAAGTACTTATAAATTGGAGTTCTTCGTTGCACTGGCAGCTGAAGTGACTCTATTATAGTTTACACAAGTCACACTATGCCCAAGGGACATTGATCTCAGCTGCTCTGTATGCATCAGCCACATTGGCCTAGCACAGATAAGAACACAGAGCTGCCAATGGGTTGTCAACAAATGTTGCAGAGGTCACTACTCTAGCAAGACTGTTGCCTGGAAACCAGGAGGCATATTCGGAACAGAGCTTTGACAAAACTAGATTCAGAGTGCCTGCAGAGTAAAACGTACACAACACCTAGGATGCACTCACAATAGATTTATATTCACCAAAGAATTTGAGACTGGTATCTTTCAAATTTGTCAGATTTGCAGCTGAACAAAGTGCCCATTCTATAGAGAATTACACCAATTTAAAAAACACATTCAAACCACAACCAGAGATTTACGCAAAAGCTCTACACAAATCCAATGTCACCATTAAAAGTTTCCTTTCCAATAAAATAGGTGTGCGAAACCTTCATACATTGTTCACTTTGTTCAGAAAAACATTTAGCCGTGAGAACAAGATTTACATTAATACGTTATGAGAAGTTGAGCTTGAAAATGGAGGTAAATGAGTACTTTGTTTTTAGTTCTGTGAAGGTGACGTCTTTTTCTAAAAAAAAGGTCAGAAAAACTTTAACCACTATGTCATAACAGCATTTCCAAGAAATCACGCAACTAAAGTGAAAAAACTAAGCAAGCTACTAGGTGTGATATTTGCTGAAGTGTTTAAGTGATTTACAATCCAGAGAGGGAAAATGGAAATAAGCTACAAGCAAATCCAGTTCAGAGCAAAATATACCTCTTCCATCAGAAGGTTAGTTTAATTTGTGATCGTCTCCGGGCCATCAGAGGGGGGAAAATGTGTTAAGCTCTTTCAGCTGTCAATGTAGACAGGGCTCAGAAATTTTTTGAAAGCTTGTTTCCCACCCCCAGCCCCCCAAAGAGTTCATCGAGAGAGGCTGTATTTATATCTTTGTGACCTGGGAAGCAATAGTAATGGAAAGAATGTTGCATTTGGTGAACATGCAGAAAGTTGCCAAAAGGAAATGCCTACTGCTTTGTCAGTTTAGTAAGAAATTAAAGAGTAAATGAGAGACACTTCCCTGGGGTTTAATGTCTGTAAAGGATACTGCTGGGGAAAAGGCTGATTTTTCTTTTTGCTGTTAACACTTAAAATTTTCTTTTGCGTGATACACATGTCTGTCCGTTAAAAGGTACACTTGTTCAGTGACTGAACACCATGGTAACCAAAATGCAAAGATTTATGATCTGTCAAGCCAGGTCGCAATCTGGATCTGTCTTGTCTAGTGTTACCATCAACTAGGATCCTAACAACCGTACAGTTACAAATATTCCGATTTTTCACCGGCATATTTCTGCCTGTACATCACAATTTCAGCTGAAGAGCTCCAAAACTCCTTGAAAAGCTAACCATTTATCGAGAATTTGCAAGGCACAAAGTTACGATGATGTGCAAGGGAATAACAAGGAAAGATTTCCCCCACTACCACCCATTCTTTGGGATCGTAATAAGCCTGAGCATGTTTTACTAAATTAAAGGTGCTAAATAAATGCAAGTTATTGTTGCAGAAAGAGTTTTATAGAGACAGAGGCATATGACTGAAACAGAAAATGCTCGAAATATTCAAACGGACAGTCTGCATCTATGGAGGGATCAAAGATATGAACATTTTGGATGTGGCCTCTTCAACAGGTTTTGACAAAAGGAGGTTCATACCCGAATCTTCACCCTTCAGCTTTCTACCAATTGTTGTTTGTTTGCTTTTTAGCTTTTTATTTACAATGTTTGGTTACAGGAAGAGCCAGCATTTTCAATTCAAGAATACCACACAATAAATTGTGAACCATTGCATTGCATGAAAACTTCAGGGCAATTTTCTCCATAGTAATTCGTTGACAGGCTGCACTGAAATTATACCTCCACAACTGGAGAAGCAATGTTCATTCTCATCAAACAGCAATGATAATACGTATGAATGGTACATGCGGAATTTGAGATTCAGTTTGTCTTAAGGTAAGATTCATCGCTCAAGAGTTAAGGACATCCCAAAGAACACTGCAGCCATTTAGAGTGCGTTTTGAAGGGCACTCACAAAGAAAGAATTGTTGCGGAGAACCTACACACAGCAAGATCCCTTAAATGTACAAACGACCAGATATTTTGTTTTAATTATGTTGTTTGAGGGATACATACTGGTTATGATACGTGCTCTTCCTTAAAGAAGTGTCATGAATCTTCTACATCCACTTGAGGGGACAGACAGAACCTCAGTTTAACACCTCAACCAAAAGACAGCAATTCCAGCAATTCAGTACTCCATTAATCTCCACCTAGATTACTTTCCTAGGTCTCTGAAGCAGGGATGAAACCGTGACCTTCCAACTCAAAGGGTAAGAGTGTTACCACTCAACTAAACTGACACCGCACAATGTAAATGTAAGCACAAAGCAAGCATCATTCAAGTATAATTTTGACCTGGAGAAAATTTTCACGTAACACTGGCTGCTGCTGAGGTACCAACATATGTAAACTCTAAGAACTTGAAGCTTACAAAGTTACCACAAAGCATTCAGATCTTGGAGGGACTTTGTTGACTAATGCCAACACTAACATCGTTTAATGGTGTTGATTCAGTTGGTTAAAGTCCCTCCTAGTTCACATATATACTGTCTGTATTGTAAGGGTACTGTAGCCTCCACATCATACAAAAAGAAAGAAAAAGGTTATGATTTAGGGCGTGACTCTTTCTCAAAATGGACCTGCTACATGTTTCCAGTTGTTATTTATTTTGGCATGTGTGCTCCACCCAATACCAAGCAAACTTGTTTTACAAATATTACCAAAATATTTCTACACAAAGATCTCACCCTTTATCCATTTAAACCTATGTTGCCATCTAATATTAAAATTGGCCATGAAATCCAATGCTACATCAAAATAAAAACATGGCCAATTTAGGTTAACATCTATTAAGATGTTTTGACATTTGAAAGCCGAAGATTACTTAACCAGGCTTTACACCAACATAATTGTTACAAGTCAGCTATAAGTATTAAGATTAAGGCAAGAAAAACATTTCTGAAAGGCTTCATGAAGCAAAAACATGGGACAACATGACTACATCATAACAACCAGAAGGTTCTAGATTCAAAGCTAAATCACTGCTATGTTTGCAACTAAGTTTCATGTTTGCTTTCAGCACCAATAGAAACAGGAAAGTAAAAATCAGAGTTCTAGCAATTGTCCGTTGGAAAGAGAGAGAGAGAGAGGCAGAGAGAGAAAGAGAGAGAGAGAGAGAGAGAGAGAGAGAAAAAGAGAGGCAGTCTACTACTGACAGGCACCATCTAACTTTCCGGAAGAACAGCCAACAAGAGGCATTATCATCTCAAATTGGGATTTGGGTGAGGGACAATTAATGAAAGTCATTACATGTCATTTTTGAGTAACAAAGAAGGTTTTATTCAAAAACCATTTCATTTTATTTATGGTATCTGCATTCGGCTAATACTTTTAACTATAAATATTAGGAAATTCCCAAGCAGCAACAGGATAAAGAAAGCAAAATAATTTGGTAAAATTGACCATCATATTTTGTAATTTAATCAGAAGAGAGAAACAGACAGTAGAAATTTAAGAAGTTTTGTCATGCTGAAAATAAAGCAATGCATTGGCATAGTTTTTGCCACACAACGTTTGAGGATTTTTTTTTGTTTTATAAACAAGCAAAATCTCCTTTTGTCTCAATTTGGTCCCATCTTTTATTCCCTAATTTGCCAAAGTATCAATGATGGCTCTTTAAAATATACTTAATTGGCCGCAAAGCACAATCCTACACTTCAGAATAAGAAAGTGCTTTACAAATTCACATTCTGTTCCATTGCAGGAATATGAATATTAAAGAAGCTCCTTAAGCATCAGAAATAATCCTACTGTTGTAACACTAACCCTAAGCAACTGCAGTAGGCCACCATCAAAACCAGCAAATGATTACATGCAGGAGGATGTCATTCACCCTGTGCTGTCTTTGCTGGCTCTCTGCAATAGTAAAATGCCCTCATCTTTTTCCCTTACCTTTGCAAATTCTCTATTCAGATAATTGTTCAATTCCCTTTTGAAGGCCACAATTGAACCCAGCTCCAATACATTCTTGGGAAATGCTCTCCAGATTCCAGTCAATTCCTGTATAAAAGTGTTTTCCTCAAGTCATCTTTTGCCACTCATCTCATATCAGTACTCCAATTGTTAATCCTTCCACCAAGGGAACAGTTTCTCTGTTCTGCCCAGACCCTTCATGAATTTCAAAACCTCTATCCAGTCTCCTTGATCTCTTCTTTTCCAAGGAGACTCCTCCTATCTTTCTACACATACGCAGTTCCTCATCCATGGGACCATTCGAGCATACATTTTTTCTAAACCCTGAAATGCAACCAGTCTTTCCCAAAGTGCCCCAGATCTGGACATTAGTTGGCGTTGATTCAGTGTTTTACAAAGGTTTATCATTATTTCTTTGCTTTCACACTGTGCCCTTACTTTTACAGCTACTTTTTCCAACTTGCCCTGCTGCTTCCAAGGATTTGTGCACACACCCTAAGTCCCTCTGTCCCTGCATCCCCTTTAGAATTGTACCCTTTCTTTTGTATTGCCTTTCCTCATTCTTCCAAACAAAATAAATCACCTCACACTTCTCTGTATTAAATGTCACCAGTCACACTTCTGTCCATCCAACCAGCCTATGACCTTTCGAAGTTTATTGCAATTCCCCTCAGTTCGCTGTATTTCTAAGTACTGCATCATCCACAAGTTTTGAAATTTTGCCCTACACATTCCAGTTTAAGTCATAAACGTATCAGGAAAACCAGGGACTAATCCCAATCTGTATTTTTCCTCCAGTAGAAAAACAGCTGCTCACCAGTTATCTGTCACTCAGCCAATATCATAACCAGGCCGTCACTGTCACTTTCATTTTAGGAGTTTGAGCTTTGCTGACAAATCCAGTGTGCATCACTTTATCAAGCACTGTTTGGAAGTTTACAAACACCATATCTACTCTCTGTTACCTCAATATAATTATATCAAGTTAGTTAGATGTGATTTGATTTCAACAAGTCCCTACTGACTTTCCTTAATTAATCGATGTCTGTCCAAATGACTTAATTTTGTCCTAAATTATCATTTTAAAACATTTCCTACCATCAAGGTTAAACTGACTGGCATGTAGTCACTAAGTTTACCCTTACGTCCTTTTTTGAACAAGTCTGAACACTTGCAATTCATCAGTTCTGTGGCACAAGCCCTGTATCTTGGAGGATTATGGCCAATGCTTCCACAATTTCCACCAAACCTTTGTTCAGGATCCCTGGATGCATCGCATCTAGTCCCGAGTCTTTTTAACTTTATACAGAACCAGCCCATATAATAAAACCATGAGGTGCAGATTCTGGAAATCTGAAACAAAAGCAGAAGATGTTGGAGAAACTCAACAGGTCTGGCACTATCTGCGGAAAGAAAGCAGAGTCAAGTCGTTCAGGTCTAAGCCTTCATCAGAACTCAATAATGCTTTTCAATGCCTCCTTTTAATCATTCAACGGATCCATCCAATGGATCAACTATCCTTTTACAAACTTAGTCAGTAAAATTCCTTGAAAAAGACAGATAGAAAATTCTCATTTAGTACCTCAGTCATGCCATCTGCTTCCATGCATACATCTTTTAGACTCCTTCACTATTTTATGGCTACAGAAGAATTTTGGACTCCGTCTATGTTAGTTGCCAGTCTCCTCACATACTCTCTTTGCTACTGTTTTTTACCTTCCCCCTCTGAACCTTCAATATTTAGTCTGGTGTTCATTAATACTATCTACCTACCATACACATTTTTTTTTCTCCTTCATCATAAGGTCAATCTCTTTTATCATCTGGGGAGCTCTGGGATTTGTTTACCACATCTTTTCCACTCTCAGGAATGTATCTTCATTGTACCTTTAGTGCTTCCTCTTTAGCTACTTTTCTAATCAACCTCTTCAGAGATGTTATTGCGCATCTCTGGAGCAAGTGAGACTTAAACCGGACCTCCTGGTACAGGAGTAGGGACACTACCTCTGTGCCACAAGAGGGCCGCTACTTCCTTCTTTAAAGGCAGACTATCAATGGCTTTAACCTGCCAATATTTGAGTACAATTAACTAACGTCAGATTTGCTCTCACCATTAAAGTTGGCCTTGCCCCAATTAATTCCATTTCTATTCCATTCCGTTCTTTTTATTCTTGACCATAACCACATAGACAAAAAGTTACATTTTCACCTGGCTAAAAATGTATTTAAACAGGCAAAGGTGTACATGCAATCTGGCATGTACACAACATTGTGTGTGAAGTAAACAGTGCTTACCGATGGGTGTTACTTCACATGCAGGAAATCCTCATTCACATGAGTTGCATCTGCCTTGTCCACCCCCCACCTCCCACAACCTTCAGTGAATGAGGCTGCTTTTATTCAGGTCTTCAATTATTAAAGATTGGGAGAAAGTGAACATTCGCTTTTACTGTTACCTAAATATCAAAGATGCAGCCGACAATGAGGCAAATTCCTTTTGAAACATAAAGTGAAAGTAAAATGTGTGCTGAAATGTTGTCAAGAATGTATTTTCCGCTCAGTCAGTTAAATCCATCAGTAATATCAACAAGGCTAATAGGCAAGTGCTATATTGCACCTAGCACTAAGCACTAGTGGATCTGATTCATGATATGTACTATTCCCTACAAAGTAACAGTCATCCAATCTCCTCTTTTTAGTTCAGGTGATGCACAGCCCAATTTCAAGGCTAGAATGTCATACACTTTTGTTGCCAAGGGCATATTACACAAGACTGTGTGACAGTGCATTTTGCGTTTGGAAGAAAAGCAGCATTTGTCACACAACGAAGGGCTGGGGATGGGACAGGGTTCTGCAATCAGCTCCGAACTCCGTATTTCCACTGAACACCTCACATCTGTCTTGAAATCTGATGGAGGCCCCTGTGTAACAGACGTTGCTATATCCTTCATCATCCCATCACTTCGCATTGAATAGCATTCAAAATATTCAGAGAATTTCTACATCAAGAGTACATTGATCATGCAGATTCAGAAGGGGCTACAAAACCAATCTGCAATGCCGAGAGTGATAAGATTAATTTGAATGACAGGGATAAAAAAATGCCTTCCATCCAGCTGATCAAGCCATAGTGCTCTTGTGCAAAGAATGTTTCCTAACTCTAACTAATAATGAAGTTCTTCCCAAGTGGAGTGAGAGAAGCTCGTGGGAGGCTGCGGTTTCTTACAATGAGATTCTTGAAATACCTGTGGTCTCTAACTCCTGAGTGTTTGGACCGGAGGGCTTAGTTACTGCCTCCTGCTGGGCAGTCAAACTATTACTGCCCTGGTTGGACCTGGAAGAGGAAGGATGCAAATGCACTTCAGTCCCAACAGGTACTGCCCCATGGCACCACTGCTGTTTTCATGACGTCAGAACTCACCACTTCCCACAGGAGACATAGAAGATGACAGCCCCTTTAGAGACTATTTGTTCCACCAAGATCTCCCTAGTGGAGCCCAGAATCTGCAGAGGAGCCAAAGCTAAAAAGGTTTTTGTAGTGAGGACCCATCTGGAGTGTCAACAGGGGTAAATACCCACTCCAGGGTAGGTTGCAGAGTGGCAACGCCAAGAGAGATAAGACCAGAGGCCACATGCAAGCTCCTTCACAATCTCGGTCTAAAACACCAACAGGGCAAGGATCAGTTCACCCCTTGTGAAAAGGTAAGTCAAAACTCTAGACTTCAGACTCTAAACCTGTTTTAAAAAAAACAAAGCTTGTGCAGATCAAGCACATACTTTTTTTTTAACAAATTCATTCATTGGGTGAGGGCATTACTGGTTGGGCCAGCATTTGTTGCCCATCCCACAGTTAAGGGTCAACCATATTGCTGCGGATCTGGAGTCACACATAGGCCAGGTGAGGGCGGCAGATCTCCTTCCCTGAAGGACATAAGTGAACCAGCTGGGTTCTCCCTAACAACTGACGATGAATTCACAGTCATCATTAAACTTCTAATACCAGATTATTTTTAATTATTGAATTCAAATTCCACCATCTGCCGTGGCAAGTTTCGAATCCACGTCGCCAGGACATTATCTGGGTCTCTGTATTAACAGTCCAACAATAATGCCACTAGGCCACTGCCTCCCTGGCTGAGACCCAGAAAAGATGGTGGAAAGGGGACATGAAGTAACAAATGTAAAAGCCAAGGTGGGGCTGAACGTGAGTGAGAAAGGAAACATACTCGATGGTAAGAAAAGATTGATGTTATAGTCCGGTGTGAAGAATGCAAAGGAAAAGACAGATGAGTTTGGATTGTGAAAGAGAAGGGCTGCAGTATCCTTGTTGAAGAATGAGTGACAGATACGTCAATGGGTATTGCTAACAGGGTTGGAGAGACAACGAATTGTACTCACCCTTGCTCCCATGACCTCATTGAACTACTTTCTCTATTGAACCCAGGTCTTAGGAGAACTGTTGTTGACATTAACACCTTTTTCTCGTTGTGCAATGCAGCCTGACAGAGGCCTTCAAACAGTAAAATAACTCAGTCCTCACACAGTTAAATGTCACTGAAACTTGTTGTGCTCAACTCACCTGCTTACACAATTCCTGCCCGAGTTAAAAGCAGAGCTTTCAGTGCTGTTTGTTGTACAAAGGTTGTTTTTTTTCTGTAAGGATTAATGCTGAACATAGCATTAAGTTTCAACCAGATTATGTGATAAGGACTTGGGTAGAGAAAGGCAGAATGTATTAGGATCTTGAAGAGGACAGTCTTAGTAATAATGCCTATTTTTCTAATATAAATTACTCCAATATACTAAACTGCACCTGGTTTAAAAACAAGAAGTCCTTCTCACTAGGCAATCTAGTGATTTTCCTCTAAAACTTGAGGACAAGAAGATCCTGTAGATCTAGTCAGAAATACATGATGGTGGCAGCTATCTACCTCAGCGCATGTTGCATGCTCAGGCAGCATTAATGAATAATCAGTCAAGTATTTAGTCAAATTTTTAATTAGTTTAAACCAAAAATTAAGAACGCATTGACTACAACCTACCAATGGATGCACTCGAAAATAAGATGAGTAGATTCTGTCAACATCTAACCAAAGGAAACCGAGTGGCTTTCAAAAGAGATAACGGGTATTACAACCAGAGATGTGTTAATGATTTGAAGAAACTTGCTTCGTGCTGCTAAAGATAGAAAAATGCCTTAGAGACTGTAGATGTTAACTAATTTATTAAGAGTGTGGCTAATTTGCTGATACCAAAGTCAAATGTGACATTAAAATCCAGACCGGTAGTTACATTTAGTTCTGCACACATAAGTTTCCAAGTTTCAGTCAGTCCATCAAAACGGACGAGTGATTTTTTTTTTCCAGAAAGAGGCATCCCCGATGCTGTGTTCATACATGTACGGCAGATAGAAATGTCAGGATATCACTCACTTTCACTAGTTATAGACACAAACAACTCCCACTAAAAAATAACTGCTAACATGAGGCTGAACAGGCTGGGCCTATTTACCATGGAATGTTGGAGGCTGAGGAGTGACTTTATAGATGTTTATAAAATCATGCAGGGCATGGATAGAGTAAACAGCTAAGGTCTTTTCACTGGGGTGCGGGAGTCCAAAACCAGAGGCATAGGTTTAAGGTGAGAAGCGCAAGATTTAAAAGGGATCTGAGGGGCAACTTCTTCACGCAGAAGGTGGTATGTGTTTCGATTGAGCTGCCAGAAGTCGTGCTGGAGGCTGGTACAATTACGACATTTAAAAGGCATCTGGATGGGTGGATGAATAGGAAAGATTTAGAGAGATATTGGTCAAATGTTGGCAAGTGGGAATAGATTAATTTCTGATATCTGGTTGGTCTGGATGTGTTGGATCAAAAGGGTCTGTTTCCCCGTTGTACAGCTCTAACTCTGTGTGCAAGTTGTGAATTTTGAAGAACGGCACAGTGGCTCAGTGGTTAGCAATGCTGCCTCACAGCACCAGGAACTCAGGTTTGATTCCACCCTCGGGCGACTGTCTGTGTGGAGTTTGCACATTCTCCCCGTGTCTGCGTAGGTTTCCTCTGGGTACTCCGGTTTCCTCCCACAATCCAAAGATGTGCAGGCTAGGTGGATTGATCATGCTAAATTGCCCGTAGTGTTCAGGGATGTGTAGATTAGGTGGTTATAAGCGGATGGGTTTGGGTGGGATGCTCTGAGGGTCGGTGTAGACCTGTTTCCACAATGTAGGGACTCTATGATCTAAGATTTCTTGACCTGAAGTAGTAATTCCGTTTCTCTGTCCACTAACGCTGCCAGACCCAGACTATTTTCATCATTTTGTGTTATTTTATTGCACATTTCCAATATCAGCAATACTTTGCCTTTGTTTACTCCTATTACTCCATAATAGACTGAATACAGGGTACAAACTAAGGGGAAGATTATCAACCCATGTCCAAAACATGTGAAATTGGCAAAACATCTATAACAGCTGTCCAAAGTCATGGTTAGGGGCCTGAATCATTATAGACCGCAACAGTTATTGAGTTCAGCCAGCAAGCTGTAGATCCGATTATTATATACTGGGGATTAACAGTCAGACTAGGCTCATTCCAAGATGGAATGAGAGAACAGGACAACAGTGGACAGGGGTAAATTTTATCAGAGATAAAAAGGTACTGCAGATGCTGGAGAATCCAAGATAACAAGGCGTGGGGCTGGATGAACACAGCAGGCCAAGCAGCATCATAGGAGCAGGAAAACTTGACGTTTCGGGCCTAGACCCTTCATCAGAAACGGGGGAGGGGAAGAGGGTTCTGAAATAAATAGGGACAGAGGGGGAGGCGGATAGAGGATGGATAGAAGAGAGGATAGGTGGAGAGGAGGCAGAGGCGGAGGCGGCAGAAAAACTGCTCAATATCCAAGCGTGAGCAGTATTCGTTGATATGTGGGTGGAGGGGGACAAAGGTGAGCCGTTTACTGAGGACTGACCGTTCGTCCTCAGTAAGAGGGAGGTCTGGGGGGGATGGTGAAGACTCGGCAGGGCTCAGTGTTGCTGTCTCCTCTGGAGCTGCTGGCTGTGGAGGCGGTGGGCGGAGTGTTGTCGGCGTCGGCAGTCGGCGGAGTTACGTCGGCAGTGGGCGGTGTTGCGTCGGCATGTCGGTGGTGGGCGGAGCGGCGGCGGCAGCAGCGATGATGGTAGTGTCTGTGGTGTTGGTTTCGGAGATGGAGGCGGTGGTTTCAGCAGCGGCGGCATTCGCTGTCCTGGAAGTGGGGTACCCGGCGGTGGCGGATGTGACGTCATCAGTGGGTTCTCCGACAGTGGTCTCGTGGCCAATGGCGGCGGGTACATTGTGGGGGAAGCCCGTTTTGGGTGGTGGGCATCAGTAAGTTCACTGTACTTATGGTTTTTGGTGTCCAATAAAGCTGAGTAGAATTGTGAATTCAGGCTGTGGATCATACGAAGAATAAAAAACAGGAGAGGTCCTTTGCAGGTCTGGGAGAGGGAGGCTCTGAGCTGGGGGAGTCTTGATTGTCGTGCCTGGAGATGCCTGTGCATTGCTGCAAGTGTGTGTTTCAAGAGTCGCAGGGAGAAGAGCTTCTGGAGGGTCTCAATGTTCTGAATGTAGATATTGTCACAGTTGGGGCCAAATTGGGAAGGCTTGAATGTGGATTGTAGTCCATTGGGGATGATCTGGTTCCGTAGGCAGGTTCTAAGAAAGGTGATGTGGCTGTAGTACCTGGTTTGCTTCAGGACGTGGTTGAGCAGTTTCAAGGCCGAAGAGATTATGAGAGAGTTGCAGTGGGAGAGAGATTCCCTGAGGTTTGTCCGGAGGGAGGAGGGTAACTTCTTCAGGGTAGGCATCCTTAGAAGAGGCTTTGCAGTGGGGTTAAAATTGTATCAGAGATAAAAGGTACTGCAGAGGTATTTGCATGGAGCCAGTGGAAACAAACCACTCCTTCTGACTGTACAACATACTTTTAACTTGCCAATTCCATGACAGCTTCAAAGACTCCCTTCAAGGGTCACTGACCAGCCCTCTCAACACCTGTACACAAGCATGGAGACTGCAGACATCACCGCACTGTGTGTGAACATTCCAATCAGGGTCCAACAACCTGTGAAAGACCCCAATCAGCTCCCACCCATTTTGGGCAGAAGCACCGGGTGCCCATTCAATAAAGTTGAATCAGGCAGGCACTGGCTGTTAATGATTTATTCAAGATACACACCTAAATTTCCCTCTTCATGTTATCCATATTCATGCAAGAACTGGATGAGCAGCTATTCAGAACCCTCTAGTTCTCCTGACCGTTTATCAGTCCTGAATGAGGCCTTCTAACGCCATGAGCATTTTCTCTGCTGAGAACAGGGACTCACACAAGGGTGCATTTCCATGCGTCAGTAATCATTCTTCAAGTACAATTCAAGATGGGAAGGGTGAGCATGTTAAATCAACCATGGAGTGGGCGAGGGGGACATGAGTGCCAAGTTAAATTCAGTTTAAATCCAAAGTTTCACTTCAAACATTGTGCAACAGGCAAGAACAGGTACCCTTGTTAATTTCACAGAACACCAACCCTCCTTGCGCAGCATTTCTGAAACAGAAACAGGGGGATCCAGTTCAAGAGGTCCATGCCAGTTTTTATGTTCCACAAGTGCCTCCTCCCGCTCTATTCCAACTAACCCCACCTAGATATCTTTCTGCCCCTTCTATTCATTTAACTTCCTCTTAAATACTTCTATGCTTTTTGCCTCAACTACACCTTATGGTTGCAGTTTCCACATTGTTGCCTTTCTCTCGACTAAAAAGTTTAATAAGTAATTCAGAACATAATCACTAATGAAGTGTCTTATATTTATTGACTCTGGTGTTCGTTTTAGCATAAGTGGAAACATTTTCTGTGTGTAATCGATCAAACACTTCAAAAATCTTAAAGACCTCCAAATCAAGTCACCCTCCCTGCCTTCTCTTTTCCAGCAAGTCACCCTCCCTGCCTTCTCTTTTCCAGCAAGTCTGTTCAGTCTTTGCTGATGGTTAGAGCCTCTCATTTCTGGTATTAGCTAACTCAGCACTGGCAGCAATCGATCTTGGACCTTGCTGAACATCTGTCAAATTGTGCACTTACACAAACAGTATCCATGCAGAAGACTACTTGTTAAATGAATGATGCAGAAGTACAGGAAATAAAATAAAAGGGAATATTACATACATTTGCAGTTCATCATCTAGGTGTTATAGAATGAATGCTACATAAAGCATGTTTACTGAACATTTCTCTTTCTATTTAAAAGAAAGATCAGTTGCAAAGTTTTGTTTTTTGAAAATTGGATTCTCTGTGAACTAAACTGGGGAACAAAACACGACTCTAGCGGATACGAAGTAGACTTCGAGTCCAGAATAAGCTCCATTAGACAGGGTGTGGCCTTTGCCCAATTAAGATACATCACAAACCAATATTAACCACTCCCAAATGTCAGGAATGTAATGGTCGTTGCTATGACTGCAGCCGTTTGTACTGAATTAGGGTGTGGTTTAACAGGAGGGTCTGGCACGAAGGGAAACACCAACACAAACACACAGAAGCAGCTGTGACCTTTAGCTTTACATTGCCATCTTGTTTCAAGGGCTACACTAAGCCAGCATCAATCCCCCTGACTTCAGCTCTTATGAAGTCTCTGCTTCTACTTTTTTTCCTTTTGTAATTTGTTCCTTGGTTATCCAGAAATCACAGATGGCACAATACAGCAACATAATGTCTGGTGTACACCTTCATAATCACTACAGTACAAATGGACACAGAGTCAGTGTGTTTTGCATGGGGCAAACAGCAACAGACCATTCTAATGGATGCCTGTCTACTGAGCCAGAGATAAAAGGTACTGCAGATGCTGGAGAATCCAAGATAACAAGGTGTGGGGCTGGATGAACACAGCAGGCCAAGCTGCATCATAGGAGCAGGAAAGCTTGACGTTTCAGGCCTGGACCCTTCATCAGAAATGGGGGAGGGGAAGAGGGTTCTGAAATAAATAGGGAGAGAGGGGGAGGTGGATAGAAGATGGATAGAGGAGAGGGTAGGTGGAGAGGAAGCAGACAAGTCAAAGAGGCAGGGATGGAGCCAGTAAAGGTGAGTGTAGGTGGGGGGGGGTAGGGAGGAGATAGGTCAGTCCAAGGATGACGGACAGGTCAAGGGGGCGGGATGAGGTTAGTAGATAGAAGATGGGGGTGCGGCTTGAGGTGGGAGGAGGGGATAGGTGAGAGGAAGAACAGGTTAGGGAGGCAGGGACAAGCTGGGCTGGTTTTGGGATGCGGTTGGGGGAGGGGAGATTTTGAAGCTTGTGAAATCCACATTGATACCATTGGGCTGCAGGGTTCCCAGGCTGCAGGAACAGCAAATCATATTCAGCAACAGAACACCTGCGCTCAGTTCACAACAAACAATTGCACCTCCCAGTCACGAACCATTTTCAACTCCCCCTCCCACTCCTCAGACAACATGTCCATCCTGGGCCTCCTGCAGTGCCACAGTGATGCCACCCGAAGGCTGCAGGAACAGCAACTCATATTCATCCTGGGAACCCTACAGCCCAATGGTATCAATGTGGATTTCACAAGCTTTAAAATCTCCCCTCCCCCTACCGCATCCCAAAACCAGCCCAGCTTGTCCCTGCCTCCCTAACCTGTTCTTCCTCTCACCTATCCCCTCCTCCCACCTCAAGCCGCACCTCCATCTCCTATCTACTAACCTCATCCCGCCCCCTTGACCTGTCCGTCCCCCCTACCTCCCCACCTACACTCACCTTTACTGGCTCCATCCCTGCCTCTTTGACTTGTCTGTCTCCTCTCCTCTATCCATCTTCTATCCGCCTCCCCTTTTCTCCCTATTTATTTCAGAACCCTCTTCCCCTCCCCCATTTCTGATGAAGGGTCTAGGCCCGAAACGTCAAGCTTTCCTGCTCCTATGATGCAGCTTGGCCTGCTGTGTTCATCCAGCTCTGCACCTTATTATCTCGGATTCTCCAGCATCTGCAGTTCCTATTATCTCTTATCTATGATTAAGGACCAGTTGCCCTACAAGGATGGCTGCTGGGAGAGCACGCCTAACCCCTCCAACCATGGCTGATGCCACCAGAACGCCTCCCTCGTTGAGGTCAACCACAGATACAGTGCAACCCATTCATCCAACTGGGCCATGTTGCAGCAGACCAGAAGGCTGCTTAAGGCAAGGTTTTGAAACTTGGATCAGTTTTGGAAGGCCTTGCAGGAGAATCCAGGCAGAACGTGCCACATAATCTTTACGTGCTGTGCGCTGCACAAATGGACCAGGAAAACAGGAGATGCGATGGATGCTGAAGAGCAACAACATGCTGCAGCAGAGGAAGGAGAGGGCATTGAGCAGGAGGAACAGCACCACATTCAGCACAGAGTGCAGCAGCATTCAGCGCTACAAGCTAAACAGATCTTAATTGTCACCCGATTCCAATAGATGCAATTTGGGTGAGGTTATCATCCATATTCTGTAAATTTGATGTTTTTCAGAAGCAAACAGCCCTGTTTATTCCCAGGAACAATTGCAGCTTTGATCGTACTGTTGTCAGTTTGTGCTTTGTTTTTCCTGTTCTCAATAATAGCTAACATTATCAACAGCTTAAAGGTTTTACAGTAGGTGATGCTTCCACAGTGAACAAGTGACAAGATATTACACTACGCTGGTTGTTAGTCAAAAAGTAGCATAAACAGCGTTCTAGCAGGAGAGCCTCCATAGCTTCATTTTTGTAGCTACAGTTACCATGATAGTCAATCAGACAGGGGACGACGTGAAGTGGCAATACATGTCCAAATGTGAGCTTCTATTTTCAATGAAGCGTCAACCATGCTACTTTTGCGCCCTCAGGAGCTTTTGTTGCTCACTTTCCTGCCATTACGTACATAGTGAAGGGCAACTCCTGGCCAGCAGCATTTGACCTGGAGCACAGCTGGGCTTTAGATAGGACAGTGGCGCAAAAGCCAGAAAGTCCTGGCACCAGTGAGTAGTTCCACTGGTGATGAGCACAAGATAGCACGAAAGCAGTGCTGTAGGAAAATAGTGTTTACATAATGAATTGAGCAACGAAGCATTGCCTGAGGTACCTTATTAGGGTTCATTGCGAGAAAGTCTCCAGAAAACTGATACCTACCCAATTTTTGATAAACTTTAGCCTGGGGACAGTGAGAAAGACAAAGAGGGAGAACCTTGGAACTATAAACATAGTGGGTGTTCAATGTCACACACTTTGGGTACAATGGAGTGATTGCTCAGTTCATAAAAGGCATTTCTTTGCTCCAGGTGCTCATCTGTCCCCTGAACTGCAAGCAATTATTTTCAATTTGCCAATAAATAGCACAAAACAAAAATATGATTTCATTTGAAGCTGGAAAGTTCACATTTACTGTTACACTTTGCACTGTTGTGTATGTTAAAAATACCGAGTGGATCAGAAGATTTCATTTCAAAATGCATGAAAAACTCAAACCAGGATTATTTATGACACATTCTATGATTTTAATATTCAGATACAATGTGTGTTACGTGTGAAGCTGCGACTGAGATGGCATTTTTAAATACAAATTCTGATAGTGCTAAGTACTGAGAAGTATACTTACAGCCATTAGTCAATAACCCAAGTTGAGCCTGCGTTCAAACACTGGCTCTAGCCACTAAGTCTTACAGCAGTACAGCAGCATTATTGATATAAATATTGCGGTAGCTCGGTGGTTAGCACTGCTGCCTCAGTGTCAGGGACCCAGGTTTGAATCTACCCTCAGATGACTGTCTGTGTGGAGGTTGCACATACTCCCTGTATCTGTGTGGGTTTCATCAGATGTTCAGTTTTCCTCCCATAGTCCAAAAGTGTGCAGGTTAGGTGGATTGGCCATGCTAAATTGCCCGTAGTGTTCAGGGATGTGTAGCTTATGTAGATTGGCCATGGGATATGAAGGGTTATAGGGATAGGGGTAGGGAGGATCAGTGTAGACTCAATGGGCCAAATGGTCCACACTGTAGGGATTCTATGGTGAGTGAATGCAAGCAAATCAGGCAAACTTTGTTTTGAGACATCAACAAAGAGTTTTACTGAACTTCAGACTTCACTTTGCTAGCTGATTCTCCTTGCTAGTTCTAGCTCTAGTTTCCTGAAAGGCCCCAATCCCATTACCCAAAACTCCAACCTCATTCATTGCTCTCCTTGGCACAGACAATGGTGAACTAAACTATCGTCCACGTATTAACTTCCCAGAATCTTTAGTTTTCAATGTTCACTAACAATACCACTAGATGCCTTTATGTTAACTTTGGCTTATATCTGAATTTTAAAAAAAAGCTATCCATTTCCTCTGGTTTTCTAGCTTGTATCAGACCATCATGATGTCTCGGATCGTGTCTTTGGGGTCCTGAAGGGAGAGGGTGACCAGCCCCAAGTCGTGGTCCACATAGGTACCAATGACAGGTAGAAAGAGGGATAGGGATATGAGGCAGGATTTCAGGGAGCTAGGGTGGAAGCTGAGAGCTAGAACAAACAGTTGTTATCTCTGGTTTGTTACCTGTGCCACGTGATAGCGAGGCAAAGAACAGGGAGAGATATCAGCTGAACACGTGGCTGCAGGGATGGTGCAGGAGGGAGGGTTTCAGGTATATGGATAACTGGGGCTCATTCTGGGGAAGGTGGGACCTCTACAAACAGGACGGTCTTCACTTGAACCAGAGGGGTACTAATATCCTGGGTGGGAAATTTGCCACTATTCGGGTGGATTTAAACTAGCTCAGCAGGGGCATGGGAACCTGTGGTGTAGTTCCAGTACACAGGAGGATGAGAGTAGGGAGGACATGGACAGGATTTCACAGGAGTGAAAGGAGTCACAGGAGTGTGCTGGCAGACAGCAAGCTGGTTTGAAGTGTGTCTACTTCAACGCCAGGAGTATCCGGAATAAGGTAGGTGAGCTTGCAGCATGGATAGGTACCTGGGACTTC
>JAHRHZ010000267.1:25874989-25903395 GCA_024137785.1 Ginglymostoma cirratum | reverse complement strand
TTTCTGAAGAAGGGTCTAGGCCCGAAACGTCAGCCTTCCTGCTCCTCTGATGCTGCTTGGCCTGCTGTGTTCATCCAGCTCTACACCTTGTTATCTCAGATTCTCCAGCATCTGCAGTTCCTACTATCTCTGATTAGAAAATATATTTCCCCCGAAGCTTGTTCTTCCCTGGTTCCAGTTTGGCACTAACTTTCAATCCCTCTCTCCTCCCCCTCATCTGCAGAGGTCAGGCAGGATTTGGAGAAGAGCAGCAACAAGTTTTCAGCCTAAATGTAGAGTCAGTTGTCCGGAGATGATATCTGCAGAAAGTATATGTCAAACAAGAAAATGGAACCAAATCTAGATCCTGAAGAAGGAGG
The DNA here is from genome assembly GCA_024137785.1 of Ginglymostoma cirratum. Lineage (NCBI taxonomy): Eukaryota > Metazoa > Chordata > Chondrichthyes > Orectolobiformes > Ginglymostomatidae > Ginglymostoma > Ginglymostoma cirratum. The sequence goes on along the minus strand of JAHRHZ010000267.1, from coordinate 25,903,036 downwards.
GGCAGAAAGAGAAGCCATTGTGATGACACTCTGGCAAGAAGAGCTCCAAAAGATGGAAATGAGACACCATTTGAGCAAATCAATGGCTTCAGAGTGTGATGGCAAGGGCCAAACGTGAGACAGTTTGCAGTTTGAAAGTGCATTTGTAATTGAGTTGAGGAAAAATAATTTGCAGGAGTGAACACAGAAGGAAGTAGCTGGTTGAGGCTGGTGTCGGAGCAAAAATGGACTGTGAAGGTGACATGGAAGTGATGGAAGATGGCCTTGTTAAGAGCAAAGTCATGTGATAAGACATATGAAGTGGTAAGGTCGAAGTGGTGGTTTTATTGGGGCAGAAGAGTCTTATTAGGCTGTAGAATTTTAACTTTCCAACAATCGGCGACAGAGATAAGAGTTTACAATTGGAGGACAAAGGTCTTTAAGTTCAGTTGCTCTTAATATATAGATCAAAGCTGAGTTCTGTTCAGTAATTTGTTTCACTAAGTGTGGAATAAACAATTATCCACAAATTTGGTATTAAAAATCACCATGTTCTCACAGTATACAGGAGATGAGTTCAGAAGTCATGTCACTGCACAATCCACAAAGTGCTTTGAAATGGCAATACAACTGCTACAGATTTGAATAAAAACAGAAATACTAGATATAAAATGCAAATTTATACTGGAAGCTCAAGAGCGACTTACCTTTACTTAAATGGAGCCATTTTTCAAATACTTCTAAAAGCAGTCACTTAGAGAGAGGTACAGTCACAAACATGCATCTACCAACTAACTTGCTCTGGCTACTTCCTATTTATAAAGGCTTCAGTTAATCTGCAGACAGTGCTCACCGACTACAGATAGTTAATGTATAAAAACTCAGAAGGTCCCAGAGTTCTTCACAGCTAATTAAGTGTTTCTGAAGTGTAGTCATTGTTGCAATGTGGGAGACTTAGCAGCCAATTCGTACACAACAAACCCTCTCGAAAGAGCAATGGGATAGTGGCCAAATATTCTGATCCTTTTACTGACATTCATCAAGGAAAAGGTTTTGGCCAGAATATCATGGGGAATTTCTTATGCCCTTCTTCCAAATTGGATCCTGTGGCACAATTTCTGATCTCAGCAACAGATTGCCCATGGAGAGTTAAAGGTTTCAGGCTCTCCACTGATAGATTAATGGACCCTCAGTTTAATGACTCACCCAAAAATGACACTTCTAACCATGCAGCACTCCCTCAGGATGGTCCTGAAATGTTGATTTGTGCTCAAGTCTTTAAACTGCATCCTGAAACCGTATAATTTGAATCCAGAGCGCCAATAAGTTCTACAGGTTATCGATTCGATTAAGGATCACGATGAAACATGTCAACCTGTCTCATCAGGCTCAGTCAAGCTGGCTGCTTTTCTAGAATTCTCCACTTTTAAAAAAAGGAGCTTCTTACGTTCTTAATCAAAACACTGAAAAGAAAACTTTGCTGTTTACGAAAAGAAATGGCTTAGAGACCCCGTGTTAAAATAGTACAGTTTAATGATCCCAGCAAAACACTAGGGTCTCAAGAAAGTAAATGAGTTCTTCAGAAACATTTTACTTCTGTATTTCTTGGGAGATTGTTTCCGGCTGCGAAAGGCATTTTTTTTAAAGTCAACCCCACCCATTCCACACCCACACCCACACTATTGCAAAGCCCAGACACGTAGACTATGAAAATGAAAAATGCCTGACAAAAGATCCCTACAGGATCACAGCAGAGACATTTTGTTATTCATTGAATGGTACATGTAAAAACTACACAGATAAAGAAAAAAAAAGAGCTTCAATTAGCTTTTGTCCAATTATTTTCTTTTATATATGGAGGAGAATAAAAGGCTTCTAATTCTCTTCTGCTAGCACCTTCCAAACCCATGGCCTCTACCATGGAGAAGGACAAAAACAGCAGATGCCTGAGAGCAACACCACCCACAGAACCCCTCCAAGTCACTCATCATTGTGACTTGGAAATATATCGCTGTTGCTAGGTCAAAATCCTGGAACTCCTTTGCTAATGTACTGTGGGTATCCCTACAATCAAGGCTGCAACAATTCAAGGAGGCAACTCTTTACCACCTTTGCAAGGACATTTAGGGTTGGGCAATAAGTGGTGGCCCAGCCAGGGATGACTACATCCTATGAACGAATCTTGAGGGCAATAGAGACAGACAGTCGTAGAACATAAGCTTTGGAGGATGATGGACATAATGCAGGGATTGAGTGAGCGTGAGGCATCAGAGAGAAGATGGTGTCACTAACACTGGCAAAATGGACAATGACATTGATCCAATTCTTACAGAAGAACTGGGTATTTTTCCAAGAGAGCTGAGACTGCTTTAACCTGGATAACAACCTTGGACTATGCTACCAAGTTGTGGCTTCCACTGCCAATCCTGGAGGAAGGGGAACAACCATGTCAGTACCGCCCCATTCAGCAGAACGTCAAAATCCCTGCCCAAGCAGGGAGGCATCAATTTCCCCTGTCTGGGGCATATACCAGCAACTGTGAAGGGCAGCTCCAGACTGACAGTGCTGGTCCAGGTGCATTATGGGTTTTTACGGATGGCGTGGATGCACGGGAAGGCTGGTGAATTTCCGGTTTCCTGTTGAGTGGCAGGTTGTTTCAGGAAAGGATATGAGGTAAAATGGGGCAGAAATCAGATGTGAGACACCCCATTGGAACATGGTAGGCAATTAATAAGCCGAGTGTGGTAAACTAGGATGAGAAACTCGCTGGGGCTTGCAGCGAGGAACCCACCAAAGAATGCGCCACCAATCAGACGTGGCCAGAAAATGTAAGTTTCAGCCTATAGTTAGTTACAAAGGCATACCTTGTTGAAAATATCAATAAAAGTCTCCACTACTCGAATATGTGGCAAAACAAAGCTGTGTATGCAACAGCATAACTGAAATGCAAAACAATGAATAAATTCTGAATGAGGATTCTACTGCAGCCAGATGTTGCTCTATGCTCCCAGTTGACATTGACAACAGCCTCATCCCACCCTAACAGGAACAACAATATTGTTTCAAAAGGCACATGTCAGCAGACATCTATATCCGGGTACAGGTTGGAGACAGCAGTACTGGCGGAACAGTGGGGAGGGACTGCGATCTGTTAAACAGACTCATCTGTTTCTCCAGTGACATCATCCACAGTAAACCCTGCAGCATCACCAAGCCCCAGTCTGTACAACATCAAGTGCTGGTTCCAACAAAACATCATTCAGAATATTTGTAAAGTCCCTTTCTCTCAACCCAGTTAAACCTCAAAATATCCTCAAAAGCAAAACAAGAGCATTCAGTCAGCAGTGTTTTCAAGTGGAATAACACGAACCCGCATTTATGTAACACGTTGAATTAAAGCTGTCAAGGTGTTTCACATGGGCATTATGAAAAATAACTGAATCTAGCCACATACAGATATATTTGATTAGATGAACAAAGCTTGGTCAAAGAGATCATTCTTTTAACAGTTATTGTAAAAGACATAATTGCGTTAGAGTGACAGAAAGGTTTAAGGAGGGAATTTCAGAGCTTGGATTAACTGGGGGACATGAGAAGGTAAAACTGTCAGGATTTCCATGAGCGTTCCAGCAATCCTTGCTAGAAATTGCACCCACAGTATAATATTTGCTTTTGACGCTGCCCCCATGACTGAACTGACCATTATCATTCATATTGGATTTGATACAGTGTGGAGCTGGAGGAACACAGTAGGAGCAGCATCAGGGGAGCAGGAAAGTCGATGAAGGGTCTAGGCCCAAAACATCAGGATCAGGGTCCAGACCCCAGATTCTCCTGCTCCTCTGATGCTGCCTGACCTGCTGTGTTCCCCCAGCTCCACACTGTAATGACTCGGACTCCAGCATCTGCAGTTCTTGCTATCTCCATTCATATTTGATGTCTGTTAGCAAGAACAGCTTTGGTTCAGAAGCACATTTCTCACCTCAGTGAAATGATTGAAGTTTGAATGCACAATCTAAAAGGGATCAGGGCATTACGGGAAGCACCGAGGGAGTGCTGCACTGTGAGAGCTGCCATCTTTTGGATGAAATATTAAACCAACATTCTGAACACTTGGCACTTGTCATAGCCCAGCAGGATAGTTCTCCTCCTGTGCAGGACAATCTTGAGCAATGTCTCCAAAACACAGCAGAAATCTCATTGCTGTTCTTAGGACTTTGTAGGTACGAATCGGCTACCACAATTCCTACTGCAAAGACACACCTTAAAGTACTTCACTGAATGTAAAGGATTAGGGGTCATCCTGAAGTCATTAAAAGTTGTGATATCCAAGCAAGCTATTCACTCTGTAAGGTGAGACACAAGGAGCTACCATATCTCAGTATTTTCAGAAATGGAAAATCACTAAACATTCACAACTAATGTATTTGGAACACAAATTCCAAATGCTGACACTGTTGAATCTCCGTATTCATACTCGATTCCCTTGAATTATCCCAAATGTGTGTAGTACAGGCAATCTAATTGCACACAATCATTCCTTATGGAAGGCATAAAGATTCCAACAAGAAAGCTTGCTATTTGCAAATATTTCACTGCAAGTATGTAAGATGTAAACTTGATCAATTACAAGAGAAATCAAAATCTGTTAACTGTAAAATTCAAGATCCATGTTTTAAACTAACACAATCAGATTATAATTTTTAAGAAAACAAATTATCAGTGGACATCGCTGAGCAATTGTGTCCTGGTTACTAGACAATAAATACATTTAACTAAAGGCTGTGTTTCTCAATTTATAAAACAAAACATACTTTAACATTAATGGCGTTGTCTTATCTCTTCTGAAAGATCTGACTTGCAACAGAGATACACAAGGGATGACACCTTGTACGAGTGGCAATTTTTCAGTCATAAGTTTGTTTAGTGAGGGATTGGAACTCGTGATGTCTAATTCTATCCCATCATTATCGGGGAGGCAATAGCCTAGTGGTATTATCGCTCTCTGTAAAGCCAGAAATCCAGATAACAGATAATAGGTTCAAATCCCACCTTGGCAGATGGTGGAATTTGAAATCAATAAAATATCTGGAATTAAGAATCTAATGATGACCATGAGTCCATTGTTGATTGTCGGAAAAACCCATCTGGTTCACTAATGTCTTTTAGGAAAGGAAACGGCATCCTCACTTGGTCTGGCTTACATGTGACTCCAGGCCCACAGCAATGTGGTTGACTCTTAACTGCCCTCTGAGCAATTTGGGATGGGCAATAAATGCTGCCTTGCCAGATACACCCTCTTCCCGTTAGTGAATAACGGGGAAAAAAAATTTCACACATGTAATTTCCACAAGCAGGAAAACGACAGGAGGTCGTACTGATTTTCCTTACTGATTTTTACTCCAGAATTGAAGGCCCAAGTATGGTGTACTTCACGAGATCATGGGTCAAATGTGGGCTAACAACATTAGGAAAATTAAAAATAGAATGAATTTCAACATTGAGTCTCCACCACCTTCTCCCCTCCCCACCCCTACCCAAACCGCAAGACATTTACATATCTTCTTTTAGCTCCTACTGTTTCGCAATTACCACGTATACAGACACACCCAAGCGTTATGTCACAGACGGCGGTACACATTATCCAATTCAGGATGGGAAATGGAAGACATTTTGGTTCAAACGCTCAAGTTCAAAAACATTCAAGATAACAAGGTGTGGAGCTGGATGAACACAGCAGGCCAAGCAGCATCATAGGAGCAGTTAGCTCTTGAAAAAGCCTTCCCATTGTCAGATTGTTGCAGACACTCTTCTTCCATTTGTAATCTTGTGCAAATTTCCAGACTACTTTACTAACATTTCAAACTACTCCACAGGAGCTCTTAGACACAGGTGATTCCTACAGGCTGGGATGCAAAACATTTTAAATATGCGACGTTTTCCACTCCTGTACTCAATGTGCCACAATTCGCCAGTTGTGCTCAATAGTTGATCTTAGCAAAAATCCAGAAGCGTGTGGCATGCCAGGTGGATTAGGTTGAAAAAAAATACAGTCCAGCATAAAGAAACAGCTTCTTTGGTCAGGTAAATCTGAAAAACCATGGCCTATCCCATTCAAACTAATTCAGCAGATTTATAGTCAAGTCAGTAGTATATAAGAAAATTAAATTATTTCAGAATTTTGGTCAGCTCAGCATGGTCTTAGTATGGACCACCTCTGTCAAGAGGTCACATTTTAAACCGTGCCCAATGAAGAGTGCCAATTTCCAGCAACATGTTCTCTAAGAAACACAAACACAAATTACTGAGAAAGCTCAGCAGGCCTGACAACATCTATGAAGAGAAATCAGAGATCACGTTTCGGGTTCCGAGGAAGGGTCACCAGACCAAAAACATTAACTCTGATTTCTCTTCACAGATGCTGCCGGAGCTGTTGAGCTTTTCCAGAAATTTCCATGTTTGTCTCTAATTTACAGCATCCGCAGTTCTTTCAGTTTGTCTCTAAGAAACACACTTTCCCCTTTTGCATTAGTGAATGTTTGCAAAAGCTTTCAAAACTTACAACACACATCAAGGACCGAAAGACAGTCAGCGCTCATGAAGCAATTTGTGGATCTCCTCAACGAAGACCTAATCCTCTTTAATGGAGGCCTAGTTCTCAAGTTCAGTGTGCTCAACCGCATCCTACAACATATTACACCCCACCAGCTCATAACAATCCAGCTCATCATGAGATTGAAAAGTCTATCTGACAGCTGGAGACCAATAAGGCTACTTGTGGAAACTAAATCCCCACCAAAATAGTCAAAAATGGATGAGAAGCACTCATGGCATGAGCATATGACCCCATCTCCCTCATCTGGAAGGCAAGGAGCTTGTCCATAGACTTCCGAGCCATCATAATTGGAAATATCTCTGAAAAAGGTAGTTACTGCAATGTGCCTTACCACAGGACAAAGACTCTCGCCTACCCACCACAGGCAGGTTATCGTAGGAATCTGCTTCATATTGCAATCTCCCAGTGGCTGAAGACTCCTACGGGAATCACAATATTGATTCCCATTCATCAGGAAGCACAGGGGAAATGATCATCGCAACAAGGCAAGTCCAAACAAAGTGCAGAAAACAGCAGTCTTCATGCCTTCTCAGGTCTTACAAAGTCCTTCAATCCTGCCAACTATGGAATATGTCATCTCCTCCTCAACTGTGGCTACCTGCAGAAACCCTACACTATCCTTCGTCTTCTGTATGGTAACATTCAAACTATGACCTTCACCAACAGATGCAGTACAGACCCAATACTTGTGCAAACAGGAGCCAAGCAGGGCTGTGTTACTGCGCCAATGCTCTTCTCCAATTTATTTACAACAACTCTCATCCTGTTTTTTTGAACTTCCCCTCTGGAGTGGAGCTACTCTACTGTACAAGTAGGAAATTATTCAAATTCCTATCAAGAATCTACATCACCTCAAACTCTGTCACCAAGCTGCAGTACACAGATGATGTCTGTCTATATACACAGAGGCTGAGCTCCAAACAATTGTAAATGCATTCACAGAAGCTAAACATCCAAAATTCAAAAAGTGCTCGACTGGCCTGCTCCATTGCAACACTTACAATCAAGATCCGTAGTGAGCCCTTGGACAAGGTGGCTCAATTCTCACATCTTGGGATCAGCAAAATATCATAGATGGCAGAAGTCTGAAACAAACAGAATGTTGAAGAAACTCAGCAGGTCTGGCAGCATCTGTGTTAGGTAGCTAGAGGGACAGATTGTATTGAGGCGGCGGGGAGGGTGCAGAAGGATTTGGACAGGTTAGGAGAGTGGCCAAAGAAGTGGCAAATTGAGTACAATGTGGGAAAGTGTGAGGTCATGCACTTTGGTAAGAAGAATAAAAGCCAGGACTATTTTCTAAATGGGAAGAAAATTCAGAAGTCTGAAGTGCAAAGAGACTTGGGGGTTCTAGTCCAGGATTCCCTCAAACTTGCATGTTCAGTCAGTAGTTAGGAAGGCAAATGCAACTTTGGCATTTATTTTAAGAGGACTTGAATATAAAAGCAGGGATGTACTTCTGAGGCTCTACAAGGCACTGGTCAGGCCACATTTGGAGTATCATGCACAGTTTTGGGCCCCATATCCCAGGACAGATGTACTGGCCCTGGAGCAGGTTCAGAGGAGGTTCACAAGAATGGTCCCAGGAATGAAAAGCTTAACACATGAGGAACGTTTGAGGACTCTGGGTGTATACTCGATGGAATTTAGAAGGATGAGGGGGGACCTGATTGACACTTACAGAATACTGAATGGCCTGAATAGAGTGGGCGTTGGGAAGATACTTCCATTGGTAGGATAGACTAGAAGCCGAGGGCACAGTCTTAGAGTAAGGGGAAGACCTTTTAGAACGGAGCTAAGGAGAAACTTTTTCGCCAGAGAGTGGTGAATCTATGGAATTCACTGCCACAGAAGGCTGTGAAGGCCAGGTCACTGAGTACATTTAAGACAGAGATAGATGGGTTCTTGATTGCCATGGGGATCAAGGATTATGGAGAGAAAGCAGGACAATGGGGTTCAGAAAATTATCAGCCATGACTGAATGGCGGAGCAGACCTTATGGGCTGAATGGCCTAACTTCTGCTGCTATGTCTTACGGTCTGTATGAAGGAAATACAGAGTTAACATTTCAGGTCCAGTACGGCTTCTTTCACAGATGCTACCAGGCCCAAGTTTCTCAAACGTTGTGTGTTTGTCTCATACCTTGGGAGCTTCCCCTAAGAGTAGACGGGCATCAACAAAGAAACTCAATTTTGCCTCCAGTGTGATATCTGGCGGTCTGAGGTGCAGAGTATTTAATGAAAAACACACCAAACCCAACAACAAGTCCGTGATTTACAAGGGCATCAGTGTTCCCTGCCCTGCTGCATACTTCAGAGACATGAACAATATACAGCAAACACTTCAATGCCATGAAAAACTATAACCGGCAATGCTCCCGCAAAATGTTGAAGAATCAATGGCAAGATAGGCACTCAACTATCAGTATCCTCTTCCAGGCCAACATCCCCAGCATCAAGGCACTGGTTATAGTTAACAGGCTGCACTGGGTGGGTCACATCGTCCATATGCCTGACACAAAACCTCTGACACCAGCTCTGAGCTTCATCATGGCAAACAATTAGGAGGGTAGAGGAGATACAACAATGATATCCTCAAAGCTTCCCTGGACAAACTGTAACATCTCCAGTAATTCACGAAAATCTCTCATCCAAGACCATCCAACCTAAAGTAGTAACAGCAATAACCAACCATCCCGAATACTGCTATCAGTCCCAGATGGTCACCTAATGGAAACAGGAAAATCATATGAAAACCAGAGCATCCCATCCACTTGCTTCAGCAAACACCACAAATCAGCGTGCACAGATCCAACAATGAAATATTTAGGCACCTCGGGACCATGACACCAGAGTTCAAGAGAGGCAGTCTGTCAGGACCGAAGATAACCAAGAGGAAAAAAGACACGGCAGCATCTCAACTAGATTCAGTACTTGAGACCAATTACACATGGCCTTTCTGTACTACTGAACAACTTCTGCCCAGTTCCTGCTCATCTCAAGATGCATGCTGCCACTGAGTCTCCCTGCACACCTTCCTCCAAAGCCACAAATGAAGCTTTAGTGCTACCGTAGAATTAGTACCAAGTTGTCGCCACAATCTTGCCATCCTGACTGAAAGACAAGGTTGAGGAAACATCAGATCTTCAGCCACAGTGCACGCGTGGACCAAGAAATCAGTTTCAGTGAATACAGCTGCAGGCACAACATCACGTTGGAGGCAGGCCATCCCAGTATAGTTTTGATGTTTCCAACAGAAATTAAGGTTACTACTATGGACGTGCTTTTCCTTGTAGCCAACCCTATAACATAAAGGGAATCACTACTAGTCCTAATTGTTAGCTAAAACAATGAAAAATTCTACACTTGAAACAAACTTTGCCTTCAAATTTTGCAGAATAAGCAGTCCAAACATGCAAAAACATCAACGCAGATGGAAAATCTTTCTCCTGCATTAAAGGATATTAAATTTTAAAGTAAATTTGGCCTTTACCCAGTCTTCATTACTTTATATCTCCTGTGAAACGCAGACATACTTAATCACTCAGGATTTACAAAAATCCTCCCAGTGGGAGGCAAAGGAAGTGAAACTGTGGGCAGACTGTCTGCATCCACTGGAACATTGTAGGCTATAGTCAATACTAGCTTCTTCCTTCAGAGAAATGTACACTGTTAAAGGAGCTAAACAGTAAGCTAGTAAAGGCAGCAAAAAAAAAACACGAAAAACATTTTCTAAGTTTACAAAAGAAATAAAATAAAGCCTGCAAAGGTATATGAAAACATTTCTTTGAAAGTTACAAATTAACCAGACCTTCAGCTAGTATCCACTGGCCACTAAGTCAGGTGAGGGTTTTTACAAGACAATTGATGGGCTACAATTCTGGTTATATTTCCTCCGTATTACGTCCCTTAATAATCCAAGAAATGGTACCAACTTCATGATTTCACTTAAAATGAGCTAATTTGCTGCAGCCTCAATATCACACTGATCTGCAATGTCTCTCACTGATACGTACATAGCTTCCACATTCACAGTGAAGGTTTCAACATGAATATTTGCTATTTGGCTAAGTTATTCAAGGGCAACCAGGATTCCTGGACCTTAAGAACCCAGTGCTGAGGAGAAAAGACAGAATAACAGAAGAGAGAAAAAGTTAGAACTTACAAAGTGCACAAAACCATTCCCTGGTGGGTTCGCCAATCTCACTGTAATATCTATCAGGGTTAGAATCTTTCAGTCAATGCACACTGCTCTAAGCTCAAGTTTTAGTTCAAGATTTATAATTTGCAAGTGAGTGATTAGAAGTTCTATTATGTCACACACTGAGGTGGCAAGGTTTGTACACAGACTATTAAACATTCTTTCCAAAGCCCTGTAAAACAGAGATTCAGGAGGGTAACTGTGGTACAGAGAGAATGGCACTAGAACTGGATCTGTCCCACTTGCATCTATAATTAGGTCGGTACACAAATCATTGCTAATACCTCTGATGAAATCAAGATCATTTCTATGCTGTCAATAAACTTACAAAATGCTACACATACTTCAATTTTGCAATAACATATTTTATGTGCCCATTTATTTTTCTGTCACTTGCGTAAACTTGCAAAAATACTGACACATTCCCAATCAGGGATAAACTCACTAGTTTTCAGTGCATCTCTGCCCTAATTGCAATCAACATTCCAACCATTCCTACCTTAGTAAACACTTCTTGGAAAACAGCCTGTTCATCTCTTCGCTAAATCGCTGAAAAATAGCCAGGGTGCTAAATTGGATAGCCCCAAAATAGGCATGGGGCTCATAATGTGTAATCAGTTGACATTTGTAGGTACTGGCATCTTACCATCCCTAACTCAAAGCTGTTCACTAGCTGGCTGCATCAGCAGGAGCTAATACGATCAGCAGCGAGCACCAGTTAAAACTGCCCTGCACCTCACGAGAGGGGGATGCATTGTGGCGACAGAAGAGGGGTGTTGGCAATTTACAGGAAGTCAGTGTGACCTGGAAACCACTGACAAAAGGCACAGTACAGCAGAGCATAGGCTCCAAGGCTTCCAGACGCTGGAAGGGATGTACTGGTGGAGGAGAAAAGTTTTCTCTGTTTACACAGGAGGAGAGCAGCTCCTCCAGACGTTGTCAAAAGGCAGTGGTTGCAGGTAGTCATAGACGTCAATGTGAAACATCAAGATCAGAGACCAGGATGCAAGTTCACACAACTCTCAATAATTTCACCCTGGAACACTCAAGGTCAAAGAATGCATCTTCGTGATGTGTCCTATCAACTGCATCAGTCTGTCAGGCAGTGCTTGCATCATCACACACCACCAATCACTCACCTAGCATCAATCGCCATCAACCAGAATTCATGCAAGCATCCACGTAGAATTTAGAAACAATGAAAAATATTTCTCAGTTCCATTCCTGATTAGTTAATCTCAACTGTCATGGTGACAAATGAAGCACTACTGACTTCATTGCTGACAGTCCAGTCCCAACCCTCTCCTAGGTTGGTGTAGCAGAACAGGGTCGAAAGGGAAATGCCCATCCTAGTGGAAAATGCACATGTTCATGCTGAAAGAAAGTATAATTAAGATCAAATGTGAACCATTGCAATATTCACTCTCTACACTCAAAGATGAACAGTAGGCACTTGGTCGAGATATTGAAAGGAATTCAACACAAATGTAATTATTGTTTTGTTGCAGTGTAATTACATCATGGCTGAGAGTAAGATTATTCAAAGCACATCGATTTTAAACAGGAAGGACCGTGACATTTTATTAAATATTAAACCCTCAGATGTCTACTAACATAACGACACCGCCCAGTAAAGGAATGAAAAAGGCCAGGTTCAATCCCCATTCTGTGTCTCAAGTCATCTTAATCAGAAGAGCAGTTGGCCCACTACTGTTAACTTCAACGTCCCAAGCAGCAGAAGCTCATTAAAGTTAGGAAGTGACTTCTTCATACTTCAGTTCCAGGTCGTGATGTACCCCTGTTGAACTGCATTCCCCCTGGGATGTCACAATAATGTAAAATATCTTGAATTCCACTGGCCAATTTGATACCTTGGATTTCACAGACTGAAACAATTTTGAAAAGGGAACAAATCATGGACTTAAAAATGGCTATGGGATCATGTGACCAACCCATCTTAGCCACATTTCATGAAACAAATGTCAATCCGAGTTTAATATCTTACCTAAGCAGGGCAATGAAACCAGTCAGTCAGCACTGCATCCCCCACTTTGAGAGATATTAAAAGGTCCTCCTATTTGATTCATTCTATAAGCATCCTCACATTTGGTGAGGAAACATCAACTACAATCACTAAAACCAGAAAAACAAACTTCTGTAGAACATACAAACAAGCAGCTATTTCAAGGAGAGCTCCCTTTGGCAGAGGAGATGAATTTTAGATTGCCAGAGCTGCACACAGGTAAGAGACAACTCACCCTCTCTTTGTCTCTACAAGAAGCATCAAGGTGCCTGACTCGAGAGCAGTGACTAGACAGAAAACATCTGGGAACTGAGACCTCACATGATAATTGCAATATTCACTCGTGCTGATGATCCAATAAACCAAGATAAAATATAGGCCTCAAGGACATCCAAGGGCTCTATGCTACGTATTTGTTTATCTTCATATTGCTCTTTCCAACTTGTAGTGATGGGTGGTTTGCCACATGCATGTTCCATCTTTGTTCATTTTCTTGATGTTGGCAGATGGTAAGCTTGTTCTTTAACTCAAGAAACCTTGTGATTGACTCCTCATTCCTTCCAGCATAATTAGTTAACTATATTTTAATTGGAGAAAGGTGTAGCCCTATGCTAAAAATATCAAAAGCTTTGTTGTGACCAACCAAGGCAGTTGACAACAGAGAAAGGGCAGGCCAGATGACCCTTTCTCACTGGTCATAATAAGATTCATATCTGGAGCGCGATGAGGTAATTACAGATGTCCTTGGAACCAGACTCTGGTGGTGGAGTGAGAAGGAGAGTGAATGAAACGTATAGATGTGACAAGTCAGTCTGCATGGACAGAAAGTTATTTATGACAAAGTGAGCCTCAATGTTAAAATACAACCACAACATTAAGCTTAATTATGACCACAGAGGACAGTACCATCTTGGACTGTGACTAGTTTGAGAAATATTCAAGACAGATATTAATGTACCTCCTCTACCAAGTGGGATTTTAATTTTACTACGAATTATTTTTTTCCTCTCTGTATCAATGTGCCACTTGCTGATGTAAAAGCTTTATTCAGCTTATTAGGAAAATATTCATGCATTATACAGAAGTATTGTCATACTATTTAAGCATTACTTAGGAATCTTATTACCTCTCTTTTGTTCTCCAGACTTTCTCCATGTGAACGATACAACTCAAGAATAGATGTTGAATTTGTGGAAAACTGTGAACAAAGAGGAAACAATTAATATGCTAAACCTAGTCTCAAATCGTCCAGTGTTTTTAGTCCCATTCTTTTCCACTACAATTTCGATGTTATTATTTCAGAATCACCTTCAGCCTCACACCAGTATTAGCTAACAGGAGTTAGGCCCACCATCATGAAAGGAGTTCAGAGACTAGTAAGGGGCTGAGGTGAGCTGTTGAAAAGGCCCATGTCAGTCTCAGGGACAACATCTCAGTTATAACAAAAAGAGCAAGGGCCTCTATTTCTCACATCTCTCCCATTGCCCATCCATTTGATCTTATGTTTCCATGTCCCTCATACCCGTATCTATTAGAATGTTGAAACAGTCCAAAGGAGAACATGGTTTCCTTGACAGCTCTGATTTAGTCTGTCAGTTTGGGGAAGAGTCAATGTTTGTTTACATAAGATAAAGTAGTTTTGAGTGTTTGTGGTTCTGTAATTAATATTTTAAGAGTCTCATTGACAATTCCATTAGAACAGAGTTCTTTCTAAAATTAAAAGTGACAAGTCATGAATGAATCCTTTTTTAGAAGGATAACATAAAACGCATCTTATTGCCATTATTCAGTTCATTGCTTCTATGTAGAGTATAGTGTGTGTGAATGAATGCAAATATGCCATTGCTTGACATGGAGAGTATTAGGGATCATGGGTAGGTGGCTGGAGTGCCATGGCATGGAGGGGATAAATGGAAAAAGCCTTTAGAAATTCATTGAAAAAAAAAAGTTTCTTATTTGTGGTTTATGACAACTCCAAGATGCAATGAACCAGGCACCCTTTAAAAATTAGCCTCACTCCATGAAAATTGTGGACAATTGCCTAGCCAGATCAAGAGTTCAAAGTGCTGGCTTCTGACGTGAACCAGATAACACTGGTAAAAACCTAAATGCCGGCTAAAGGATCCTTGCCACCATTTTAACATCTCCACAGTCTCCAAGAAAGTCCAGCCCTCTGAATTCACCAGCAGCACTGTGCAACTGCCTCTGGAATTACTGCTTTCCTCCTGCTTCGCAAGAAGTGGCAGGATCATGAATTTCAAGTGTTTGCTGCCTACCAATGTTATCTTCTGTATTTGCCCGAGGGGTTTGCTTTATCTGGCATACAGCTACATGTATATAGGAAACTATCCAGTCACTCAGCCAGCTAACCACTTCCAGTTATAAACAGTGGACATCAAGAAAATATTTAAATTTGAAACAAGATCATTTAACTGAATCTGGTCATATTCTCACCCAATAGCGACATACAAAGACTTCAGCCAATAACTGAACTGCCTGCAAGAGCAGGAAACCAGGCCAACTTTCTTAACCCAGACGTACTAAAGTCAATTACAGCACTTTTGAGATCCTCTTCTTGGTATGTGCTCCTGCACATTTTCCCTTGATGCTGCCAGACCTCCTGAGTCTCTTTTCATTTCAGATTTGCAATATCTGCAGTTTTTCACTTTTACTTGCCACTGCACTGCCGCCACAACAATCCAGACCTCTCGTTATATCATAGGCCTGCCCTATCATATTCCACAGCAAGTACTGTCCCCCCATCACAAACATTGTGGTGACACTTAACTAAATGCAAAAATGTTCATCATGCACCCTTTCCAGGTCTCCTGTCCTCACAAACATCACTCCCATCCATCACTGCACAACAACATATTGAACCAACCTATTGTCTGCCTTTCCTCTCAACTGCCCTTATGGAAAAATGTTCCTAAGCAAGATCTACACTCCTTAGTTCAAGGAATAGGGAACAGGAAAGTCACTAACAAGTACTATGTAACAAAGCCCATCTGTCAAATAGCGAGCTTTGAACTATCACAGCTTGGCCCCAGCACAACTACCCACCACTGCTGAGGCCTCAGCACAAGCGATACGAACTTGTGTAAAGACAGAATTAATGCTGCACAGAAGCAAGGACTGGCCTCACTACAGTAAGTGGTGAACCATTCACGTTACACTCAACAAATGAGATGGCAAGTGCTTGGCTGTGGGTACTAGCATTTGCTAAATGACAACAATGCATATTACTTCAACTCGTGATTAGTTCAAATTTTTGATACCTCCACAATTCTAATATCTTTTGGCACCAGCTTCAAAAACAGAGACTGAAATATTTCCAAAGCTGTAACCTACCTGCCACCTGCACCCTACCACATCTAAATAATTAGTCAATGGCAACTTGATTTATAGAAGCCCAAACAATTCCAAGTTTGATCTCTGCAGCAGTCATTTTAATGTTGCCTACTGTGTAGGAAAATAATTATCAATGTTATTACTCATACCAAACTAATTGGTAAACCTGTGGACATCATAACTGTCTGCATCTATTCTGTTCATTTTGTTTTGAAAATGGACACCAATTTGCCCGTTGTAATCTAACGGCACCTTGTCAATATCCCTTGCCTACCTGGCAACTCCCATGTGAAGAATGGCCACTTGGATATAATATCAGTCGTCAATGCTGGAACCATATCCCAGAATGTGCCACGGCCTTTAGAAAGATACAATTAAGGTTATATGTAAACTGTCACAACAACATTTCCCCTCCCCTTAACCTTTCTGGGGCTTTGAAGTTGCAATTTGATGGGCTTTGTTAATCTTCTAGTATTCTTAGATTCCAAAATCAATTTTAGCACCCTGGGCAGGACCAGCCAACTCAGCACAAAGACAGATTGAAGGTGTAATGTTCTGCTATACCTGGCTTGTTCATCTGCCACCAATTGCCTTGCTCAATCTATAATGTTCTGAGAAAGAGTATTTCAAATAGTTGCTGGACAGCTTGACTATTTAAGCATCCAATATATGATCTCATTTACTTTTTTGAGAATGGAATTTCTCTCTAAAACCAGTACAGAAATGGCATTTTTCACAATTTCATCCTTTTATATAGTAGGTTGGAACATTTTCTGGAAAACACAACACACTCAGACAGGCATAGAACGTTAAAAGGAAGGCTCCTTATTTGGTACAGCCATCAGTTACCCAACATGTATCACACAGTTAACCAAATCTGTCATTAGGTATGCATGTTTAATAAATTACAGGAGCAATGCAAATAACCACGTTTAATCAGAGATTGCTACGTGTCTCACAAATTTCAAACACAAAAGCTACGTGGACAAGGAACTGTGGGCACCAATTATTCTTCAAATGTGATACCTGAAAAAGTGCTGTGCCATAAAAAGAAAAATGGTACATTGTGAATAAAGAAGAAACTTCACATATTCAATATCCCACAAAAATTACAAACTTGAGGGGATACAATTGTTGAGGAAGCATACCAAAAAGATAATCTAGAACAGTTGATCTCAAAATGGATTCTGTAGAGACCTTCCAAGAGCCCATGAAACAATGCCAGCTTATCAAACAGAACTGGTATTATCTATTGAGAGCAGTGCTTATTGTGAACCAAGAGGAGACACCACACGTTCAGGAAAGAATGGGTGGATTGTCTTGCCAGGAGGTAAGCACACATTAAGGACTACTGAGAGAAACAAAACAAGACAATGTCTTTAAGGGCCAGTTTGCTTTTTTTCCCCTCAATCATAGGACACAGGTGTTGCCACTTGAGCCAACATTTTTTGCCCATCCCCAGTTTCCGTCGGGAAGGAGATGGCGAGCTGCTTTCTTCAACTGTTGCAGTCTATGTTCTGTGGGGAGACACACAATAATGTTAGGGAGGGAACACCATGATATCGCCCCAATGAACTAAAAGGATGGTGAAGCAGTTTCAAGTCGGGATGGTGAGTGGCTTGGAGGGAAAATTGCAGGTGGTGATATTTCCAGATATTTGCTGCCCTTGTCCTTCCAATTCGGAAGGTTCAGTCTAAGGCACTCTAGTGAATGACTGCACTGCTGCTCAGGAATGTTGGTGGTGGAGGGAGTGATTGACGGTGGTGAACTGGCGCTAATCAAGCGGGCTGCTTTGTCCTGGACAGTATCAAGATTAGAGTGTTGTTGGAGCTTAAACCTATGCCCTCTAGTTTTGGACTCCCTTTGCTATTCACTCTATCCATGTCCCTCATCATTTTATAAACCTCAATAAGGTCAGCCCTCAGCCTCCGACACTCCAGGGGGAAAAAAAGCCCCAGCCTATTCAGCCTCTCCCTATAGCTCAACCCCTCCGAACATGGCAACATCCCCGTAAATCTTTTCTGAACACTTTCAAGTTAAACGTCTTTCTTACAGCTGGGAGACCAGAATTGAACTTAGTCTTCTATTAGTGACCTCACCAATGTCCTGTACAGCAACAGCATGACCTCCCACCTCCTACAGTCAATGCACTGACCAATGAAGGCAAACATGCCAAACAACTTCTTCACCACCCTGTCTACCTGTGACTCCACTTTCAAGGAACTATGCATTTGCACCCCTAGGTCTTTTTGTTCAGCAACACTCCACAGAGACCTACCACTAACTGTAGGTCCTGCCCTCATTTGCCTTACCAAAATGCAATATCTCACATTTATCCAAATTAAACTCCATCTGCCACTCCTGAGCCCATCATCCCATCAGATCAAGGTTCAGTTGTACTGAAGTAACCTTCTTCACTGTCCACCACCAACCCTGGTGTCATCTGCCAACTACCTACCCACACCTCCTATATTCACATCCAAATCCTACATAAATGACAAAAAGCAGTGGACCCAGTGCCGATCCTTGCGGCACACCGCTGTACGTAGGGCTCCAATCCAAAAAACAACCCTCTGTCTCCTACCTTCGAGCCCATTTTCTATCCAACTGGCTAGCTCCCCCTGGATTATATGTGATTTAATCTTGCTTATGAGTCTACCATGTGAAACCTTGTTGAACACCTTGCTGAAGTCCATATAGATGTCAAACATTCTGCCATCAATCTTCTTTGTCACTTCTTCAAAAAAAAACTCAACCAAGTCCACACAAAGCCATGTTGACTATACCTTGCCTTTCCAAATTCATGTAAGGTTGTGACTAATTCTCAAGTTACAGAAACTGTGGACATTCTCTGGGAACGAAGGTTGTAAAGAGGTTTGGATGGTGGTCACATACTATTCACAAATTTGCAACTTTTCCTGGTAAATTTCATTCCACGTTATAATTGTACGAATGATCATAGGGTTGCAGACATCAGCAACATGTACTACGTGCCTGGTAGAGTATTGAGTCCACCATGAGAACAGCACCACATAGTAAACAAAGGAGGCAACTGGTACAGGAGAGATTACTCAAAATTGCTGTATTCGTATAGATGGAGCAGGCCTCCGGGAGTCCCCTATTATTCTGCTGAAACAAAAACCCTTGAGACAACCATAATTTCATTACGTAACACGCATGGCCATACTGCAGCAGTACAGACATTTTACTTACAGACTTGAATGGAAATCTAAAGGAATGCTCAGAAAAATAATTCCAATAAATAGAAACTCTGCTTTCATTTATTCATACAGTCAATTCAAGTTTGAGCACTCCATAGGAGCTCTTGAAACTTGCAACATTGACATCCCTTTTGCATGCAAGGGCAAACAATTATACACAGTTGTTACACTTCAAGCTGCAGATGTTGGAAGCCAAACAAAAAGCAGAGATAATTAAGCCTGATGAAATAGTCTGATCCTTTTCCCTACTATTTCTCCTTCATAAACTCAAAGGCAATTCAGCACATGATGATGCCCAAACCTGGCCTAGACTACTACTAGTCGTAAAGAACACCAAAAACAATGTTGTGTAATTTCGACCTCAATTATTTACAATATTCATTAATGACTTGGATAATGGCATAACAAGTCAAATATCCAAATTTGCTGACAACACAAAATTGGACAGCATTGAAGACAGTGTTGGTGACAGCATAAAGTTCCAAAAGAATATTGATAGATTAGATGAGATGGGCAAAGCTGTGACAGATGGATTTTAACATAAGCAAGTATAAGGTTATTTATTTTGGATCAAAAAAAGACATAGATCAGGGTACTTGTTTTAAGAATGATCAAAGTCAAATACAGTGAATGTCCAATGAGATTTGGATGTTCACATGCATTGCTCATTAAAATGCCACAAATAGACGCAGAAAATAATCAAGGCAGCTCAAGGAATGTTGGCCTTCTTATCTAAAGGGTTACAGTACAGGGATGGAGACATTATGCTGCAGCTATACAAAACCCTAAGTAGAACCCACTTAGTGTACTGAAAGCAGATCTGGGCACTACACCTCAGGAAGGATGTTGTGGCCCTGGAGGAAGCTCGATGTAGTTTATAAGGATGATACCTGGACTTTAGGAGTTAAGTTGTGAGGAGAGATTAGACAAATTAGGCCTTTATTCTCTAGCATGCAGAACATAAAGGGATGAACTAATCAAGGTTTTCAGGATATGACAGGGAAAGACAGGATAGATAAATGATAAACCATTTCCACTGTTTGAAGCTTCTGGAACCACGGGCATAGTCAAAGAATTTGGGACAGACCTTTCATGATACATGTTAGAAAGCATTCCTACATGCAATGAGTACTGGAGGTTTGGAACTCTTTCTCAAATGGTAGTCTATGCTAATTCAATGGTCAAGTTCAAAGTGTTCTCTCACTGATCAGTAGACATTCTGAGGTAGTTGCCAGGAGCCAATACTCAGCTGAAATACAATGGATGAGGCTTTTGGAATATCTGATTCATCGAGTCCCACTGTTCAAATGTCAGAATATAAAAAAGTTTTCCACCTCAGGATTGGTCACGAGCAGCAAGTGCAGATTAACAGCTCATCTCTATGTTCCCCTAACGTCCTTCTTGGACAATAGGCATGTTCTATCCCACTGGTGAATGTAATCCACAACCCCAATGCCTTTGATAGCACGACTCCATCCTTTGCCTCCCTGTTGGATCTCAAGTCTGAACCCAATTTTGCACAAGCGTTCCCACACAAGTGTTTGCTTGGCTCTGTGGTTTTGGGTTCAAACACTATTCCAGGCACTACAGCACAAAATGTGGGCTCACAGAAAGTACAACATTCTCAGAGATACCCCACCTTTGATAAGACGTTACCCCATCACCATCTTTACTATGAAAACAATCCACAATAGGCACTTGTTCAAAGAACAGAGGGATTCTATTGCTCAACATTTATCACCCCCCAACTACAGCTACAAGTAAATTAACTAGTCTTTCCTTTGTTTAATATACCTTTGTCTGCTCAAATTTGGACCAGAAGGTCCAGGTTCAAGTCCCAACTATGCTGGAGGTGTGTCATTAAAATGTCTAACAGGTTGATTAAAGTAAAAATACAGTAGCCAAACTAATCCCCCTGATACAAAACGTTTTAAATTATCCTGAGAATAGAGGGGGTACTATATAAATGCAACTTCTTTCTTTCTTTCATTCATTCACTGTTCCTGGCTCTGTAAATATGACAAAAGGCAATTCACCCTTGGGTTAAGTGAATGCCTTTTTCCATCCACTTCTATCTGCAGCAAACTCAGAAGGGGAGACTAATTGCATACCCATTTTAGGAAATGTTGGGTAACAACATAAAGTACCTCACTTCCTCATTTAAGAAAAAAAAAGTCACCTGCTGGACCCCAAAGCTGCACATTTATCTTCTAATGTCCACTATTTATGGGCAGCGTGAGATCCCATCCAAAAGAATGACATTTTGTATTTGACCTCCTTTCTGTGAGATTTATATATTACCAATTAAAACGCTGATGTGCAAGAGCTGTTTATGTCAGCCAAAACGGCCAGCTAGAAATCGTGCAGGGCTTCAGAATATCATTGCAGCAATTCCAAAATCTGCTCCATAAATTTCTAAATCATACATACAGCTCTATGCGTAGAATGGCAAGAAACTAAGCAGGGTTCTAAAATGTCAGAGGCTGGAGGTGGCCCAGTAGATATTTAACAGGGTCCAACATTATGATTCAGTGTAGTGGGGGAGGAGGAGAGCTCTGGCTCTCCTGAGTAGTTAGTTTGCTCACAATGGAGAGAAGCTGGAACCAATGCACTCAACAAGCACAACAACAATATTTAATGCAAAAAAAAAACTGACAGATGGAGACAACGGCATGAAAAGAAACAGAACAACACATTTGAGCCTGAAAGGTTTTTACAAAGCTTGTGATTGGAAAATAGGAAGAGAATATGGAGAGAGAGAAAGTTAAACTCATAACAGAGTAATATTGTTACTGTGACACATTAGAAGCACACTATTAGAGCTTAGTAAAGGGCTGCATCATTTCCTGGAGTTGTCTTGCTTTGCAGGCCTAGCAGAAAACGTTACTTCTAGTCATTCTCAGCATCTTAAAGTATTCTTTCCCCGTACGTCTTCATTTGACGTAAAGAAAAGTACCAAAGCACAGGGCAATTCACAAACAAACATGGAACAACAACTGACCTGATTTTCTACATGGTCCTGCAATGTATGTTTTTTAAAAAGAGGAAACTTCTTACATTTTCTGAGCCTAGCCTATTCTTCCGCCCACTGCACTTGTCAGCATTCGTCAGCAGTCACATGACACAGTTTATTGCGCTGCTGGTCAGTGGGTGGGACATCTGTCGAAGCAACACAATACATGCGCCCTCTGCTTCAAGCCACAGCAGATGCCCAGAATCTGCAATGGTTTGAAACCGGGATCTTGTGACTCACTGCAAATGTGATACAAAGACATCAAGACTACTGACCAAATAAACGAAAAATCAAGCTAGGATTTTCTTACCAAGGTTTAAGCCATTTATTTGTCCCAACATAAAACCATTTTTTGCTACATAGTTCAAAACCCCTCACATAGCACTGTGGTTAGCCAAATACTAGGTCACTATGCCTAGGAAAAGGGAAGTTAAATCCTATTACACTTAAAAGGTGCAGTGACTTGAAAATCGGGAGATGACCACACACACACACAAAATCTTATTTTCTTCTTTAATTCAGCTTTTTTATTTACTTAATCTCAATACACTGTTCCATCAAAAGAAAACAAGTCTTTCCTCAGACCCTTTTGTTATTATCATTGGAAAAGGAATTACACAAGTCCTATATCCTGAATTATGCTCGGATCTGCATAACTAATCAAGATTCTATATTTCCGTCTAACTTTATACTTCAGGTCTTCCAATTGCCATAGAGTCATACAGCTGTACAGCACAGAGACAGGCCTTTCTGTCCAACTCGTCCATGCCAACCAGATATCCAAAATTATCCTAGCCCCATTTGCCAGCATTTGGCCCATATCCCTCTAAACCTTTCCTATTCATATATCCAGCCAGGTGTCTAAACATTGTAATTATACCAGCCTCCTCCACCACCTGTGGCAGCTTATTCCATACACACACCACCCCCTGCATGAAAGTGTGGCCCCTTAAGTCCCTTTTAGATCTTTCCCTTCTCACCCTCTAGTTTTAGGCTCCCCTACCCTGGGAATAGGCCTTGTCTGTTTATCCTGTCCATGCCCCTCATGATTTTATAAACCTCTATAAAGGTCATCCCTTAGCCTCCGATGCTCCAGGGAAAATAGCCCCAGCCTGTTCAGCCTCTCCACATAGCTCAAACCCTCCAACCCTCCCTAAGGCAGGGAGACCAGAATTGAATGCAGTTTTCCAAAAGCGGCCTAACCAACGTCCTGTATAACTGAAACATGACATCCCAACTCCTATACTCAATGCACTGACCAATAAAGGCAAGGGTACCAAACATATTCTTCACCACCCTGTCTACCAGTGATTCCACCTTCAAGGAACTATGATCCTGCATCCCAAGGTCTCTTTCTTCAGCAACACTCTCCAGGACCCTACTACTAAGTGTATAAGTCCTGCTCTGATTTGCCTTTCCAAAATGCAACACCTCACATTTATCTAATTTAAACTCCATCTCCCACTCCTCAGCCCATTGGACCACCTGATCATTGTGCACAGAGATAACGTTTTAAACTGTCCACTGGACTACTAATTTTGGTGTCTTCTGCAGAACTAACTATTCCTCCTATATTCACATCCAAATCATTTTATGTAAATGACAAAAAGCAGTGGTCCCAGCACCGATACTTGCGGCATACCACTCCACGTACATTTGATTGATTAAATTGTTGCAGTCTGGCAGACAGGTATAAAAAGCACCAACCTCTCTCTTAATTGACATTATTTGCAATAGATTGGTAATCAATTCTTAAACAGAGTTAGAATTTCGTATCTTTTCACTGATTGCTCATATTCAACTTAATATTGCAAGAAGGCAAAAAAGGTGCCCATTGCTATTACTCCTTAAAGATGCATAATTAAGGTTTTAAAAGCTACTTCTGCATGATACCATCATTGAAGCAGCTGAAATCAAAGGGAGCACATCAAATTTAACCATCTGGCATTCCAGCATGGACAATGACAATCATCCCCAGAGACTGACACAGCACAACATGCAAAAATCCACAAATTTCGAAGCTGGGCAAAGAAATGGAGTGACCTCAGTGTATTAACATGACAAAGGAGCAGCTCTCCGAAAGCTGGTGACTTCAAATGAACCTGTTGGACTACAACCTGGTGTCGTTTAACTTCAGACCTTGTCCACCCCAGTCCAACAGCAGCACCTCCATATCTTATAAACAGAATAGTTTGGTAGATTGGTGCACAACTTTTGTAGAAAGTACGTAATTTCTGCCTTTTCTGATTTCCTCTCCTTTTCTCAACAAAGGTTTTAGCAAGGTAGCAAACCAGTAGAAAGGAGGGTACATCAGTTTAATGGTCATTCGTTGTGCAACCACTGACAACTTTTGTCAGCAAACATAGTAGCTATTGGGGGTCCATTCAAGCCCCATTCTGTCCTCACACACAACATCTGCACACCTCATTTTCCAGTCAGGGTCATCAAAAACTTATCATGTAGCCCTACATGGCTGACATTTCTCTTAATCACTGATCATTTGATGAAGATCTTCCTGTTGCAGTGAGCTAACACAAACTAGTCTGATATGTTCATTAAACAGATAATAACTTCTGGAATTCACACTGATGAGATGTTTGAGAGGAGTTTGCAGCAAGAATGGAGAATATGCTAATCTAAACAGTCTGTAAGTTTGAAAAGGCACTTCCATGTAGACAGTGAGAGCAGGGCTTACCCAAAATAGGGAGTCGAGACCTTTAGTGGGGTGGCAAGATGGCATTGGGTGGTCCCAAGTTTGCAGACAGCAATGGGTCCCTTGAAGACCCAACTGAGTTATAACAAAAGTACTCCTGCTCTAAGAATCTCCAACTCTCTCAGCTGCTTGACCCCACTCTTGTATTTTTCACTGAGTGGTGGGGGCAGCAATTTTCAAGCCTCAATACGGGGTTACAGTGAGAAAATGTTTGGGAAGCATCAAGTAAGAGTAAAGTGACAATTTATTTTCCCCACATCCAGCCCAAGCACACTGAATTACGCTGGCTGAATGTTCCCTTCAATAGCAGTAATCATGGGAATAAAAGGAGAAGAACTTGCAATTTTACAGCATTTACAGCACAATATTTTGAGAACTGTAACATCACAGCAAAGCAAATCTAATTGTCACTCAGGCTAGAGAAGTAGGAACACCAGATGATTTTGCTTACTCGTTGGACCAAGGGCCAACGATACAGAAGTAACACCAATATGACTGACCTCGGCTGAGAACAACCTGTGCATTGCTCATCAATAACCAAGCACCAAACTTGGAAACTTCTTGATTATGCATAGGCATGCTCTCAAAGATTTAGTGCAAAATAAAATGCATCTCACTTGTTGTGCAATACAGCAATTTCAGTCATTTAACTCAGGGTGGCACTACCACAAGACATTTTATTAACGTTAATGCAGATGGTCAATCTAACATGTTGTATTTACTACTGTGCTATTTATCTGCACAAAGCACAGGAAGCCAAATAAAAACCTACAGATTTAAAATCAAATGTTAGAATAAACATCTAGAAGTAGCATATCCACTACCACACATTTGGGGTATCAAGTCCTATTATACATTCACACATTTTAAGTTGGTAAAATCAATCGACAATATAATTGCTGTAACAAACTGTAAAGTGATTTAGATGCAAAGAATGAATGTCCCCCAGCAGTATTCAGACCTGGCAAATGCTTTTATCAACAACTTATTAACAGTTATTATCTGTTACATTGAATCAAGAAGCATAAATTTATGGAGGCCTCTATTACAATTACATAATAATATTCTCAATAGTTTTATCATTGGGATCACAAGTAAGTGAATCAAGAATGATTCTTTGAATATAATATTAAGCCCAAGGGATAAACTGTTAAGTAAGTTGGAGCAATTCTGTCAAAGCCTGAAGACTGTGGGAAAAAAAACATATTTCGCCTTCCGTTATAGGTTTCAGACAGATGTGTTCCTGTTGGAAGTATATTTGGAGTGGCAGACGGGACTTGTCCACTACCTGTGAGAGAAAACTACCTGTTCTTGTCAGTACGATGATTCCTACTTCAGTTTCCTAACAAAATAGCTTCTGTTCTCCCACAACAGAAACACAAACACAATTAACGCGTCTGTCATATAGTTATTCAGATAGAACAAACAAATCTCTAAGATAGAAAAATGTCATAATTGTTATGCATCATTATTAGATATTGCAGTGTACAAATAACTGGTGACACAAAATGAATTGTCTATTTAACAATAAACAAATTTGAACTGTTATCAAGCTGAATTGTTAACTCTTTTCTCTCCAATGATGCTGTCTGAGTTCCTGAGTATTTCTAGCATTTTCTGTTTTAATATTTATTTGAATTTGAAAGTGAGGAGTGCTTACCAATATTCAGTAAATATTCAAATATTTCAAACCCGGGCTACAAAGTCCTTGATATCCATAATACCCACCTGAAACTAGTTGATTATGAAATTTTTAAAAAAGACACGCATGCCTTTAAAACTTTGGGGAACGGAATGGTTTTGAAAACTCCCAATTCACAATAACAAGAAAATGAGTACAGCTATCATGTATACAAAACATTACTTCAACTGCAGCAGTAACTAAAATCATGCACAGATTTTAATGGTAAAGAGTAACCAAAGCCATTTGTCAAAGTGAAATTGTTCCTTAAAATATACCATTTAGAGTGCTTGTCAACTACATCGGTCAGATGAGCTACAATATTTCATTTCACTGTGCAAAACAGCCAAGAAAAGATTTCTGTGTGCCAAGTTACTGTGTGAAGTAACTACATACTTGCTGTTGTTTTTAAGTGCATTTTTTAAACCATTACAACGCCTTTCAGTTTTTCACCTTGCTTTTTCAGATAGTGATTAGGAACACAGCTCTTTTGTAGAGCAATGGGGTCAGACACCGGAACAATTCATATTTGCATACAGCCTTTAATTCAGCAAACTATCCCAAGGCAGAGTTTGTAATGCAGATCAAAGATGATGGCTTTACATATCCCAACATCTAAGTAGATTTAATTTCTAGTCATCCAGTACTGGACACCTAATAGGTAGCCTGACAACTTTGCTGTTAGATGGATCCAGAAAAGCAGTGAGGTTAAACAGGGGTGTCATTAGTCTATGTATGAAGACCAAAAGTGTGTTTTCAAATAATATCACTGAGGAACTACATTTGGAGAGAACGAAGAGGATACCAAGGGTAGATCCTCGGAGAATACAAGAAGTAATTCCGCAGTTATGACAACAGAACTGTTTGATGGTGATTCTCTCACTGCAATAGCAAACAAGAGAGTTAGGGAAGGGGTTAAAATTGTATCAGAGATAAAAGGTACTGCAGATGCTGTAGAATCTGAGATAACAAGCATCGGGCTGGATGAACACAGCAGGTCAAGCAGCATCACAGGAGCAGGAAAACTTGACATTTCGGGCCTAAACCCTTCATCAGAAATGGGGGAGGGGAAGAGGGTTCTGAAATAAATAGGGAGAGAGGGGGAGGCGGATAGAGGATGGATAGAGGAGAGGATAGGTGGAGAGGAGGCAGACAAGTCGAAGAGGCGGGGATGGAGCCAGTAAAGGTGGGTGTAGGTAGGGGGGTAGGGAGGAGATAGGTCAGTCCAGGGAGGACGGACAGGTCAAGGGGGC
>JAHRHZ010000267.1:25832779-25874589 GCA_024137785.1 Ginglymostoma cirratum | reverse complement strand
TCCCTACCCCCCTACCTACACCCACCTTTACTGGCTCCATCCCCACCTCTTCGACTTGTCTGCCTCCTCTCCACCTATCCTCTCCTCTATCCATCCTCTATCCGCCTCCCCCTCTCTCCCTATTTATTTCAGAACCCTCTTCCCCTCCCCCATTTCTGATGAAGGGTTTAGGCCTGAAACGTCAAGTTTTCCTGCTCCTATGATGCTGCTTGACCTGCTGTGTTCATCCAGCCCCATGCTTGTTATCTCAGAGTTAGGGAAGGGGTGTGTGGTCCAGCCGTGTGACAGGCTGTAGATAGGTTGAGAAGGATGTGCAAAGATAGTCACAATCACACAGGATTTTCTTTGTGACTGGGCCATTGTCTGAAAGACTGGGTATAGGGTTAACATCCACAAGGAATAAAGCTGTATGCAAATTACAAAAAGATGCAACAAATACGGAATAGTGGTAATCAGCACTTCATTTACAGTGAGGTGTAGAGGTAGATGGTAGATGGTAGAGGTACTAACAGCACAAATGACCACAACGTGGAAGAATTCCCGAAATATTTAGACTAAAACTTTTTTTTAAATCAGTGTTCTTCCTGATCAAAAAGCAATCAGTGCTAGATCAAGGGATAACAAGGTGTAGAGCTGGATGAATCACAGCAGGCCAAGCAGCAGAGGAGCAGGAAAACTGACACTTCAGAAAATTTTCTGAAGAAGGGTCCAGACCTGAAACGTCAGCTTTCCTGCTCCTCTGATGCTGCTTGGCCTGCTGTGATTCATCCATCTCTACACCTTGTTATCTCAGATTCTCCAGCATCGGCAGTTCCCACTATCTCAGTGCTACATCAAGAGTTAAGGAATGAAGTGGTTCCATGTTTCAATGAGGCAGTATTCTGGAAACAGCGACCATAATAACAACAGGTTTAAAGTGGTTATGTAAACAACATGTGCAATCAAGCATGGACATTCTTAGTTGGAGGATGGCTAGCTAGTCATTTGAAAAGTGATCTGGTCCTGTTGAATGGGAATCAGAAATTAGGAGGCAAAACATTAACTGACCAATGGGAGACATTTTAAAAAATTATTTAGCTATAGAGTGGACACATTCCCATGGAGAAAAAAGGAAAAGCATCTAATTAGCTCTTCGGATAACTGACCTTTACCCCTAGTTAAAAGGTATCAAGGTTTAAGATTAATAGAAAAGGGAGTCTTTTGAAAGCTGTAGTGATCATAGCAAAGTAAAAGACCAAACAGAGCACTGAAGTACAGAGGAGGGCTTAAAAGGAACAAGAGCAGAAAAGAGAATATAAGCATAAATTAGTTACTGAAAAGGAATGCAAATCCTTTATAAACAAATAGTAGAGAAGTAATAAAAAAAAGGGTGGGAAGCAAACTAGATAATTTTGTGGAGTCTTAGCATAACCGAGTTACAACACGGGAACTTTGCAAATGCCTTCATGAGAAGTGATGTTGCTAATATAAGCACTGAAGGGAGTACGTGGCAGCAATATTCAACAGGATAAAAATAAAGAGGATGCACCTAAAATGATGGAAGTATACAACGTAAAAGGTGACATGGTATTCTAGGTTACAAAGGGAAGTAAGGATGTAAATCGCAGAGGCTCTTGCCACAATTTTCTAATCCTTCTTAAATAAGGGTTGTGACAGGACTGGGGTATATTATAGCCAAGCGCAAAGAACAAAATAAACCCAGCAACTACAGAAGAGTCAGGATTTTTAGATAGTAATCTGGGACATTATTTGGCATTTAGGTAAATGTAGAAAACTTGAGTTGTAGGTTCTTTCAGTTGGGAATTTCAGAGATTGGAATAATGCTTTAGACAGCAGCACAAATAACAGAATGTACTTGCAGAGTGTAATCACAGGTGTATGTCAATTACACCTAGGTGTCCTCATTCTTGTGTGCTTGAAACTGGCATTGCTGTGCAAAAGGATGGGAAATCGTAGCCAATGAGTCTTTCAATCTTTTGTTCCAATTAACATATCTGTTAGGAAGCTTCAAACATTGCTACGAAAGAACTGTAAAACAAACTGACAATCTAATTGAAATGGAACCCACAACTCTAAGTTAACAAAACAAAATCCCTAATCACTGAGCATAAGAAATATACTCTCCACTGCTCAAAATGAGGACTTATTTTTAAGTGATATCAAATGTGACTGTGAACATCGTACGAATGCAGTGCTAGGTAATTACCTCCACACTGTTTATTTACTATTCACCTGCTGATCCAGACTAGGCCTTCAAGGGTAGTGCTCAGACACTTTCAGAGCCATTACAACATACAATATAAATGCAAATTCTTTTTTGTATTTAATGATTACTACAATTCCATTTCTTAACTATGGAGATTCTCTTAAAATCCTCTACATCATAGCTTTAAAAAAAAATTCATGTCTAGAATGGGTACGACTAGCAAGGCCACTATTTATTGCCTACTCCTAATAGCAGTGGGAAGTTGGTGGCAAGCTGCCTTCTTGAAATGCTGCAGTCCATCTAGTGTCAGCATAGTCACAGCGCTATTAGGAAGTGAGCTCCAATATTGTGACCCAGAAATGAAGAAGGGATTGTGATTTATTTACAAATTGGCTAGTGAATGACTTGGAAAATCTCAGAGTGGGTGGTAGTGATGGTCTCCATATATCTCATGAGCTTGTGTTTCTAGTCTGTAGGAGTCACAGGTTTGGAATGTGTAGTGACTTGTTGCAGTGAACTTGTAAGTGCTTTGTATCACAGACAGCGTGGTGAGTAGACATTGCAAGTGAGGGAGGATGGCATGTTGATCAACTGGACAATTTTATCATGGAAGATGTTGAGCTTCTCGAGGATTGTGGCACTCGTAGGATAATGGGATAAGAATCAGAAGCACCCAAACTGACATCTTTACTACGTCAAGTTTAAGTTGTGAAAGGTGAAAGATAGCAATAAGCTGTTATAAAGTGTGAAGATAAATGTGTGTGGAAATCAAGCTGCAAGTAGAGTTCTTACAGAAAGTGCAATGGACTGTGGCAGCATTATTTTGGGAGATTAAACAACACTGGACCATTAACACAACAAAACAGAACACATCCAGGCAAGTGATTTGTGTCTGTCAGATGGAAAAAAGGTTTTCAGATACATCTCTCACACTGAATACCAAGCCTCTGACTGATCTTGTAGCCACAATACATAGTATTGGTAGGTCCAGTTAATACTTTGGTTGATGATTATGATCGTAATGCAAATAAAATCAAGAAAAAGTGGAGATAGTTGTTGCAGATAATCACTGTCTGATATTTAAGTGACAAGTAACATTGATGCCACATTTCAGCCCATGTCTGAATAATGCCCAGGTCTTTCTACAGACAGGCATGGAGTGCTTCATTATCTCTTGGATTGTAAGTGGAACTGAACACTGCTCATTCAGTGAACAGTCACACTTTCCCCTATCATAATTGGATTAAGACCACTGATCTAGAGGCAGATAATGATCGTATCTAGCACACAATCCTGAGGAATTCCCACTGCGTGGTCCTTGGACTGAGATGGTTTATCTGCAACAAACTTTATTCATGCTAGGCATGACTCCAAACAATGGAAAGATAGACCCCAATTTCCAAAGCTTCAATTTTACTAGGCTTCTTGATGCCACAGTCAAATGAATGATGTTGCTGTGATGTCTGGGCAGCCAAGAGGTCCTGGAAAAATCCAAACCAAATACTAGTGAGCAACTTATTGCTGAGTTGGTGTTATTTAAAGCACTTTCAATTGATCCTCTGTGATGATACTATGGCGTTAAGAGGTGTATTTTGTCCTGGTTTTTCTGGAAAAGAGATCTGAAGGCAGAGGTGCCAAGCAGTCAACACAGGCACTAAAATAAGCAGTTTGAGAGGCCTTGGGTTTTTTTTAAAGTTGGAACAATAGAAGCAGCCTGAATGGGTGTGGTAAAACTCCCATAGAACCAGGATTTTTAGTTTCAGTAGCAGTTGTTGCTGGGATCTCAGTAGGGTTTGGAAGCTGCAGTTCATCTCTCCCTGTTCCCATCTCTCTCTTCAGAGTTTTCTTTTGAGGTTTTCCTCCTAGATTGGAGTTGCATGTGAGAACAATCATTTTCTGAATTTGCCTTTCTCAAGGGTGTGTCTATGGGATGTTACTACACTGGAACAGTTAATTAGTAATAGCTACTGTATCTACTATTTTGTTAAGCATTTTTATAGAGTTACAGCTAAGTCAATTATTTTCTTCTTTCTTTTATTGTATTTTAACTATAATGTACAAATAATGTGTGCTTTGCTTCAAATCTGCAAGTTTGACCAGTGGAATTGCATCTAGAATGCAACACCTCACAATTACTTTAAAATAAGAAAAAGTTACAGTCTAGACTATCTTCTTAATATATTTTGAGGGGGTCTGGTCTGGTCTGGTCCGTAACATCTTCCATCACTTTCTTGTGTTTGAAGAAGCTGATGGAATAATAACTAGCAGGATTTGATTAATATTGTAAGAGCAAATAGCTGGATACAGCACAACACATAGGATAATCAAATTGTATGAAGGCTGCTTCTCTGATTGTGATGGCTTCAGCTTGAGCAGTGGTGGATCATCCACTGGCACTTTGGCTGAAGGTGGTTCCAAATTCCCAAGTCTTTTACTGGGCTCTGCTACCATCGAAGATAGAGATATTCATGGAGCATCATGCTTACATTAGTTGTTTCACACCCATCGTTCAATGTAGCACGTCTGCTGAGCTTTGATCCAACTGGTTTGTTGTGGGGTCGCTTAGCTTTTTAAGCAAACATCTAGCCTTACCGAGCTGGTACCTCATTTTCTGGTATGCCTGGTGCTGCTCCAAGAATGCTCTCCTCATTATAATAAGGGTTGGGCCATGAGATTACGTATTGGCAAAACTGACTGTCGACGTAAAAGGAATGAAAAACCCAAGGATAAAAAAAAATCAAGCCAGCTAAATTATACAGAAAATATTTAAATCTGTAAATATTTTCAGATTTACAGAAAAAGTGTACTAAAAAGTCTTTTTTTAAAAAAGCAAACTCGTTCGACCCTCACATCCATACTGTATTTAAATGCAAAAGAAAGAATGGTTGAGTTCTAAGCATTGCAGCGATCACGTGAAGTCTCTAGATTCAGAAAACAAAATCAATTCATAAACGTTACTGACTATATTCCCACAAGCGATGTTAGTGTTGTAGCCCCACATTGAAATGCAGCCGTAAACCGGGTTACGGGAGAGAGAGAGTTGCTCTGCCTTTGGGAGCACAGTGTCCGTCTGATTGCCTTCCCTACCTCTGGCTGCTACCTTTGTGAATGTGACGGACGCGAGGTCGGCTTCACGTAAGGCAGCGATAACCTGAGCCCCACCAGCCCCTGTGTGTGTGAGTGAGCAAGAGAGGGGCCGTACCGGGTGCTACCTTCACCCTGCCGGCAACGGCGAGGGTTGAGCAGGGGAAGGAATTACAGACGCAAACAAAAAAAAACGGGTTGGGTTCGTCACTTACTTTCTCCACCTCCGAGTGCATGCTGCTGCTGCTACCACTCCTCTCTCTCTCTCTCACTCTGCTTCCTGCTGCTGACAGCAGCTTGTAACGTGGGGTCTGGGTCTGGGTGTATGTATGTGTGTGTATGTACAGGAAAGGGGTGGGTTTCTTTCCCTGTCCCAAATATAATGGGAAAAAAAAGGGCCGATCCTGCCTGTGGAAACGAGCGGCTTGGCCCTAGCCCCACCCTTGCGGCAACGCCCCGTCAGCTCAGTACCGTGGAACACGCAGTGCGGCAACGCCTCAGTTTAGCACACCAGGGCAGGGCTGGCCAGAGTTCCCCAACAGATCAGGGAGGAGCAAGGGATGAACTCCCTTTCCACACTACATTGCCAGCAGTTAAATAAGGCTACATCCTCAAGGGGAACATATCCACCAACAACAACGACGACAACAGCAAAAACAATCCATTTTTCATCCTCTTTGCTTTCGTTCAGAGTCTGCAGTGAAACGTGTAATTTAGTGACTTAACCTAACCATTGCAGGAACCGCCTTTGCCCTTCTGTTTAGGCGTGAACTAACATACAGAGCGGGGCGCTGGTCCCAAGAAAATGTTATTTTTTGAATGACATGGGGATGCATCCTGAAAATCAGAAGAGGGTAGGATGAACCTCCCATTTTATTCCTTTTAACCCATACGTTTTGCTAATAGATTCTTCCTGTTCAAATTCATTTCGTTTCTTTTAATAAAGTATTCCCCTTTAAATTATAGTTGCAGCTTTAATAAATCCCATGATCTAAAATAATTCACTCTGTCTTCTGAAAATAACAAATGCTGGAGATCACAGAGGTTCAGGCAGCATCCATGGAGAGAGAAAACAAGCTAACGTTTGGAGTCTACATGACACTTCATCCATGGATGCTGTCTGACTCACTGTGACCTCCAGCATTTGTTGTTTTCAGTATAGATTCCAGCATCTGCAATAATTTGCTCCCACTTTTTCTTCTATTCATTTCTAAAGTTGTAGATTTCTTGGCTCTAATATGCTTGGAAGAAGGCTCAGTAGTAAATCACAAACTAAAGATGAAAGAGCAGGTCAGAGTGTAATGACCATGCGATATTGAAATTCACAATTACACTTCTCAAAAAAAGGAGAACGTCTGAAACATAAACTCACAAGGCTTTAAAACAGGTTGAAATGTAAATACATGACCCAAGGAGGCTGCATTGGACATGATAGGAGATAAATGCAGGGAAGGAGAGTGGACCTTATTTAGAAATGCTTTACAGCAAACACAATTTCGGGGAAATGTTGGGAGTGGTGCTAATGCCTCTGGATGAATAATATAGAGGCCCAGCTTTAAATTCAATCCATAAAGTCGGAATCAAAAGTTAGTAAGAAACGATGGATTGTTTTCACATTACTGGATTTGAATTCTTGAGTTGGGTGAAGCGAATGAAAGAGAGAACATGTATTAAATTAAAATTAGCTAAGATGTGGAGGTGCTAGTGTTGGACTGAGGTGGACAAAGTCAGAAATCACACGACATCAGCTTGTTGGACTATAACATGGTGTCGTGTGACTCCTAACTTTAAAATTAGCTAAGGATGACAAGTCAGTTGAAACTCGTACAAAAGTAGTTAATAGTGGCTAGTAAGATTGATCATACCCATGACATTGACACAACAAAATTCTTAGAAAAAAGGAATAGTTTCTGAGAGAGAGGTAGCAGTTATCATGATGACGAAAGTAAAAAGCAGCATTGAGAAAAAGGAGAAGATGAAACATCTATAGGTGTGGTCTGACGGAAGAGAATTAGAGTAAATTTATGGGAGGTATGAAGAACATTTTACAAGTAAGTCATACTTAAATATCAGCAAGAGTTTTGATATGTACCACTCATGATTAGTTCTCAAGGTGAAAATGTGTGGAATAGGCAATAAATTTATGAAGCGAACTACAAATTGGTTAAGCCCCAAGATCAATACAGTGTGGTTGAGAATGAAACAAGCAAGCATGAACAGGATGCCGCAGGGAGCATTGCCAAGTCTGTTGCTTTTTAGCCTTCTACACAAATAATTTGGATTTGGCACCAAAATTTTTTTATTCATTCACAGGATGAAGGTGTTGCTGGCTAGGACAGCATTTATTGCCCATCCTTAATTGCCCAGAAGGCAGTTAAGAGGCAACCACATTGCCGCAGGTCTGAAGTCACATGTAGGCCAGACGAGGTGAAGATGGCAGTTTCCTCCCTTAAAGGATCTTCGTGAATCAGATGGGTTTTTCCTGACAATTGGCAATGGATTCTTGGCATCATTAGACTCTTAATTCCAAACATTTATTGAGTTCAAATTTCACCATCTGCTATAGTGTGATTTGAACTTGGGTCCCCAGAACATTACCTGGATCTCTGGATTAATAGTCCAGCAATAATACTGCTAGGCTATCTACAAATTAACTTGTTTCAGTTGATTTACACAAAATTAAGAGGTGTTTCAAACAGTAAGGCACAGGCAAACCAAATATAAAGAGTTTGTTGGACAAGTGCATGGTGATGACAATTGAAAAGATCCTGGATCATTTGGCAAAAATTATAATAATTTTAAGTTAGTGTTCTTTCAATGTTGTTTAATATTGTATTTCCCATTGGAAATGCTTACACAGCAATTTCAGGATTTAATTGATTGCAAAATGGTTTTGGGAAGAATGTAGTGATAATTCCTTTCTTTCTATGTTTTCATTATGCACCTAAGTTATGACCATTCATTTCCAAGTGTTCTCCTACCTTAAGGCCTCTTGTTTGTGTTGTTGCCCAGAACTGCGTCTAGCATGGCACCTTCTGGGACTTTCAATGACCTGATTAGGAAACATTATTAAAAATGTTCTAAGGGCTTTTCTCTTTGTGAACTGAAAGATGCTTTACCCCAATCTCTTTGGAATAATTAGAATAAAAGAACGCCTTTTAGCACAGTCATGCAACTGGCATGTACTTCATAGAGACAAATCGCTTTTCACAGCTCCAGTACTATTCAACTGCAGCTTCTTTAACAGGGGAGTCTTGTACGTCGGGGCTCATTGTCTCCAACAACTTTAGAAGAAACAGATCACCCATTGCCAAGGATGAAGCTGTTGTATGTAATATTGCTGTTGGGTGAGAAAGTGAATGAAAACATCTATTTTCTTCCCAAGGACTGAAAGTTAAAGCTGGAAGGACATGGCAGATGGTAAAAGAGTGTGTTCATTCAACAGCAAACTGCACAGGACTTAGCTTCATTTGTGTTTTCTAGCAACTAAGATGCCTGTCCACTGTGAACACTATAGCATTTTCTCTAATAGAGCATCAAATAAAATCCACCAGTAGTTAGATTACTTGCTCTATGGCTCAAAAACATTTTTCAGTTCCCAGCTGTACACAGTTATGAGTCTAAAACAACACAGTGGTGTAACAGGACAGCTGGGAACTGAATGAACACGGCAACTTCATAACCAATTAAACTTGTGGACAAAAATAAACACTCCATCTCCTGCCAACGTACTTGAGCAGGAAATCGGTGATGTTAATGTCATCATTGTGCACCCACTATGCTGGGTCCAGAACTGAAGTATTGTACCCTTTATTACAGCCATACTCCGCATTTCTCCCCACATCATCCTACTTTTCAGTCCACCTCACTGCTCCCCTCTATCCCACTGACCACGTTCCCTCACTGTTCCACTGGTTACCCCCTCTCTGCACCATTGGCTATTACAATGGATTCCCTCTTCACTGCTCCACTCACTATTCCAGTGGGCACCCCTTCCTCCGTTCCCCATGTCATCCCACAGGCCACACGCTGTCACTGCTCTACTCCCCATTCCATTGGCTACCTGTCTGACTGCTCCCCTTACCATCCCACTGACTCCAGCTTGTGTTGCACCCTCCACCACCGGATTGCCACTTTGTTCATCAATCCAGGAAGCAGAAGAGACAGTGAGGGCTCTTTCTGAGTGCTCCTCTGGCTCTACAGTTTTGTAATTTATTCCTGGGACACCAGGCTGCTACTGGCAGTGATGATACATGTGCAGTGACTGCATGGCTGTGAGCACATTTCCTGCAGTTGTGA
Source organism: Ginglymostoma cirratum (assembly GCA_024137785.1). Taxonomy (NCBI): domain Eukaryota; kingdom Metazoa; phylum Chordata; class Chondrichthyes; order Orectolobiformes; family Ginglymostomatidae; genus Ginglymostoma; species Ginglymostoma cirratum. Next base: position 25,865,000 of record JAHRHZ010000267.1, on the reverse strand, counting down.
TGACAAAAAGTGCTGTTACAAATAAATATAGGGCAGACTGAGGAGGGCAGCAGATTGAAGATGATAAAATCAATTCAATTAGTTACAGAAAGAGAAATAAAAAGAGAGAAAAGAAGACATTTAATAAAGACATACAAAAAAATTAAGAAAAAGTCTTAAATTTTCCATCTTTAAAACCTCAAAATTCAAAACCTAAAGGAATTAATTTCTATAATTTAGTGAAGAATTTTCAGTGCCCGAGAGGATTGTTGATAAATATTAACACATCTCGTTGTTAAAAGGATATTTATATTTATAATGACAAGACTTAAGATTTCAGTGGTAAGTTTAAAGTTTAACTCATTATAAAATACCGTGACATCCTTAAAAAAGGAGGTCCTACGGTGAGATGCCATTTTATGAAGCTAAAGCGCAGCAATGCTGATCGAAATTTTTGGATGTTGGCATCTCACTGTGCATTTGCTGCTTACCTGAAGTTACACATAAATTTACCATTTGCCTGTACATAATGGCAAGCACCATGAGCTTCACCATTTTTATGGCAATAGTTTAGGTGCAGCATTATCATGTGAATTGAGAGAATTTTGTATACTACTACAACATGGATTGTGAGTCTGCCGTGCTTATAGTATTACAGAACCTAAAACTTTAACTTCAATTCATGTATTTAACAGAGCTGAGCAAGGAATCCGGCAAGGTCCATTAAATCACTTGTCTCTTTAGTTTTGGCCAGGTATAAGGATTGGGTGGGTTCACAGATCTTGTAGATTTGAGATTGGGATATTGCCTGAAAATAGTGAAATACATTTAGCAATGCAATTTTTCAAAGGCATTCAACTTAGTTTATGTCTGCATATAGGGTAAGTCTTTCATTGCTAGGCAACTGTGGTGCACTGTAGCTTGAACAGAAAGCATCACTTGTTCTTTGATCAGGCTGGGGAAAAGCAAATGGTAGGAAGCATCATGGGAAAAACCAAACGACTGGGGGAAGGGACTGCTCCAGTGAAAAAATTTTAAAATCACAGCAAGCCTGTATTCTCCCTCATTGACTTGTTTCCCTGCTGAGTGTTTTAACATCAATGGCAGTGAGAGGTAACAATCAGAATGAGAAATCTATATATCGACATATGTCTTTTACAACATTGCAATGTTAACCTTAATTGTTGTTTTGTCATATGGGACTGCATAGCTTAGTTGCTAGTTGATTAACGAGTAGTTAAATTCCTTTTCTGGCTGAGGTAGATCTTGGATCCGCCTTCTCACCCTGCCCCTGAGATTGGAAGGCAATTGCAAACACCCACTGACAAAAAAACTGCTAAGTAAACAACTCAGATTAAGTAGGAGGGGACAATGAGCCAAGGACCCACCTTCAGGCGCAACATAAATGACATGACATTGTTGAAAACATTTGCTGAGTGCGCTATTTCTGTAAACATTTCAAGACTTTTATTTTAAAAATCTATACTCCTTATACAGTACATGTACAGAACATGTAACTCAAAAATATTAAAACAGACATTGAAAATATTGTTTAAATACAGAAATTCACAATCCTTTTGAAATTAGCAATAATTAATTTTAAACCTTCTTTAAAATACTGAGGTAGCAGGCAATTCCTAACTCATTTGGTGGAAATAAGTTTTCAATGACCATTTTCCACAACAAATTTACAGCAGTGAGAATACCCATTACACTTCAACACTGGTCTTTGCCCCTTTGACCTTCACTGCACATGGCTGTAACTCCTACATAACCATCCTAAACTGAGTGCTGTTCCTGATCCCACCCTGTGGGACTGCATCACAGCATGCAGGGAGCTTTGTTTGAGGCAGGTTTTCTTTTCCAAGTTTCTCTTTGATTAGTACATATAACATTACTTAGTTTCTACAAAAATACGGAAACTTTAACATCTGTAAAAATCTAAGTGTGAGGTAAAAATTGTAACTAAGCCGTCACTAAAACCCCGATAACAGATGAAAAGTGACACCAAGCATCTACAAACCTTGGTGGAAGAGGATGCTTGGTAACCTGCTTTTATATGTTGGATTAGAAGTTCCTACACATCAATATTGCAGGGCACAATAGTTCAGCAAAGCAATTAGACATTTGTTGATGGGATATTTTGTGAAATCTATACATGGTACTAATCATTTCAGTGTGGAACTGATACAAACGTTCAGAATTAAAATTTCCGTGTGTATTTTCTTGTCTCTACTGTCTTTGGCCCCCACTGGCTAACCACCCCAGCCCTTGGCAAGCACTGTTATGCCTGCTAATGTTTCACTGAAGGCTACAGACAGCCTTCACATATTTTACTTTGTGTTTAGTTTTACTTAGAATCAAAGAATCCTTACAGTGCAGAAAGAAGCCATTCAACCCATCAAGTCTGCACCCTTCCAAAGAGCATCCCACTCTGTCCCTGAGGCAGCAGTCCTAACTACTGCGGTCTCAACATCATTCTGCCCAATACATTAAAGCTACTTTGCCCTAAAAACAATTATAAACTACTGCTCCCAGAATTAAATAGTTATGCCATTTGACAAAAAAAACAGTTACAACATACACTAACATAAACATCCTGCTGTGCAGTTGACTTATCTGTGAGAGATTGTGCGGCAGGGTGTGGCTAGGGACAGGCACGTAGATTTGGGGAAATAGAAGGTTGTTATCTGTTAGAACTCAGTATATGCCTAGGAGATACTAAGAGCAAAAATAATTTTAACAACAAGAGCATTCTTGTTCACAAATTCTCAAATTCACTGAAAAATAACTGCTTCAAATTATTTTCATTAAAATATGGCAAGGATGAAGGTCATCCTATTTTCTAGCCTTTGCTTTATTACTTATCACAATGCTGATACATCCATACAAAAATTACAAATGTCTAAAACAAAAGTTGGAGTTCTGGGGAAGGGTCACTCAGCCCGAATTGTTAACTCTGATTTCTCTCCACAGATGCTGCCAGGCCTGCTGAGCTTTTCCAGCAATTTCTATTTTTGTTCTTTCAGTTTTATATTAACTATGGGAGTGGTTGTGTTGAGCTAGCCAAATGTATCTGAGTAAAAGCTGAGAGATACGACAATTTGAAAGCTTCCATATGCAGAAAAAATCCCTGAATTGTATCATAAATGAATTGGGATGCTCAGTTATAAACCAATGACTCCATAACCACAATACATCTTTTGCAATAGGGAACACTGAAACGTTTCCTCTTAAGGATGAAAATAGCACATCAGACATGTTATGACACACATCCAGAGCAGGTGGTCCAGAGGTAGGAACACAACCACTACACCACAGGAGCTATTTTATGGTTTCAGTCAATCTGTTCAGACGTGTTGTGGCATAATCTGGATCATGTGGGACTTGAACCCAGACCTCCTGCTTCAAAGATATGGACACAACTAATACACCACAAGGGCTCCCTAAGAGATTGCTGAAGCTGCTGTAACTCCAATTAAGTGCCTGTAAAACTGGTTGTGGAGCTAATTAAAAGGCCTCACTGGGCTTGTTTCAGAATTCCAATCAGAAATCCTTGGAAGGACGCAATAACAGTGCCATGAATGTGAAGGAAATTTAGTTTAAAGTAACTAATAAATCTGGAATAAAATGTTAGCCTCACTAATAACGATCAGGACTCCACTGTTGTAAATATCCATGCAGTTAACTAATACCTTTCGGGAAGTTAAATCTGCCGTCTTTGTCTGATCTGATCTACATGTGACTCCAGACCTAAAACAATGCGGTGGAGTTTTAACTGCCCTCTGAAATGACCTAGAAAGCCATTTAATTGTAAATGGCTCACTACACACACTCAGTTAGTTGGGGATGGCGCAATTCCTAAGTGAGGGTAAGCGGTGGTCTTGCAAGCAATGGTCATATCCCAAAAATGAATTTTCAAAACCAGAAGCAGCGGCATGTTCCTGACAATCAACAGCTAGAAAAGTCCCTTGGGTCTTAGATACATTTGAGGAAATATGGTTATTGAAGTAAGGACCAAAGCAGGCTCACTGAAAGCCTGAAATTCCATAAGATGGTGATGAAAGTTGTCTAGAGAGAGGTGGCAGTTAATGTAACCTGGTCCAACCCAAATGCTTGCACACATTGCAGGAGAGTTGATATTCCTACAGCTAGTGTTATGGCATTCTTGTCAATAAACATCCTCTATACTCATACAGCCTTCAATCACCCTCAGTGTATAATATGCCAGCTCATTACACTGCTGATGATTAAGGAGAATATAAAGTATTTCTCCACGATGAAAATATATTCTCTGAGGAAAAGAAATACTTTCAATGAGAACAATGGGCAGAATTTCCCTTTTTTTTGTTTAAGTGAGGAGGTGAGTGTGTTAGTTGGTGTCTACTCATTCGGACATGCAAGACGAGTGTCAGTGAGTTTCTTGGTGCATCACAGTCTCTTTCCTGCATCCAAGAAGCTTCCAGTCAATCCACAGCCTGCAGCTTCTAGGTCCTAAAGTCTGTTGATTGAGGGGGGAATGCAGCAGCAAAAAGGTGGGCATCTTTTATACTCTTCTCATGGGGAGATGGTCACAGGGAGAGGCATGCTCAAGAAGTGTCGGGAGTACAGGTAAGGAAATTGGTTTCTATTTTGCCCGCCATCCATACCTCTAATAGAATCCCCAGACTCAGCAGGTGCATCACCCCAGCTGGGACACTAGCTACTTTTTCACCCACCAAGGAGTCAGGTGATCAGGGAAGTGGAAAATTGAAGCTCCTGAGTGATCAAGAATTTACAGCTTAATGGCCTGCGTTAGTGCTGAGTCGAGAGGGTCATCCATGGACCTTCTAACCCAGAATTTATTCAGTGAGAAGTGGGCGAATTTCACTCTGGGTCAACTCATTCACTATTTCCCCTTCTCACCTCCTCTCTCATTACCTCCAGAGAGGGAAAAATCACACTCAATCACACCAACTTTATCCAACTTTTAGATTGTTGGCAAAAAGTTTGTTGGTTATTGGTATTTGTGAGTTAGAAGTTTTTTTGTGTATTTTCAGCATTTATTTTTCTCTCTTGCTCAAGAATTCTTTTTGTCTCCGGCCTTTGTCCTGGAAGAGCTGAAAACCCAAAATGGGATTTGGCTTCCCTCCACAACATCCGATACCACAGCTGTTCTACATTGTTGAGACTTGCTGGTGAGTGTCAGCAGTCTCATTCAACCATGAGATATTTGAGGCTAATCTTGTCCTCAATTTTGTAAGTGGACACATGACATGTTTTTTGAGTTGTAGTGCTCCTACCTACTACTCTGGCTGAGATCAATACATTCAGGCCAGATTGCAGATCAAAACTAGAATCTCCATTGTGTGTTTGCTCAGCTCCCAAATGGATGAATACGTTGAATCATTGTGAGATCCACTCCCGACTTGTATCTAAAAATAGTAGAGCAACAACGTGATTAGCTCTGCTGCCTCACAACACCAAGGATCCAGGTTCGATTTCAACCTCGGGTGACTGTCTGTGTGGAGTTTGCACATTCTCCCTGTATCTGCGTGGGTTTCCTCTGGGTGCTCCGGTTCCCTCCCACAGTCCAAAGATATGCAGGTTAGGTGGATTGGCCTTACTAAATTGCCCATCGTGTCCAGCGATGTGCTTCAGACTTCCGAAGTCTTTCCTCATTTGGAAACTGGTCTATACTTCCATTCTTCCTACCAAAGTGCGTAACCTCACACTTTTCCACATTCTATTCCATCTGCCACTTCTTTGCCCACTCTCCTAGCCTGTCCAAGTCTTCTGCAGCCTCTCCGCTCCTCAACACTACCTGCCCCTCCACCTATGTTTGTATCATCTGCAAACTTAGCAACAATACCCTCAGTACCATCATCCGGATAGTTGACGTATAACATGTATAGTTGAGGTCCTAACACTGACCACTGCAGAACTTTACTGGTCACCGGCTGCAATCCTGAAAAAGATCCCCTTTACATGCACTCTCTGCCTTCTGCCAGTCAGCCAATCCTCTATCATGCCAGTACCTTGCCCGCTAACACCAAAGGCCCTTATCTTATTTAGCAGCCTCCTGTGCAGCACATTGTCAAAAGCCTTCCAGAAATCCAAATAGTCCACTGGATCCCCTTTGTCTAACTTGCTTGTTACCTCCTCAAAGAATTCTAACAGATTTGTCAGACCCCTTGACAAAGCTGTGCTGACTCAGCCCTATTTTACCATGCACTTCCAAGTACTCTGCAGTCTCATCCTTATTAATGAATTCTAAAATCTTGCCAATGATGAGGTGAGGTTAATTGGTCTATAGTTTCCCAATTTCAGCTTTCCTCCCCTCTTAGAAAGGGCTGTTACCTTAGCCATTTTTCAGTCCTCTGGGACCCTTCTGACGCCAGTGATTTCTGAAAAATCACCACTAAAGCGTCCACAATTTCCTCAGCTATTTCTTTCAGAACCCTGTGATGTAGTCCATCTGGTCTGGGTGGTTTATCCACCTTCACGCCTTTCAGCTTCTCCAGCACCTTCTCCTTATTGATGGCCTCACACTCACCTCTTCCCGCTGACCCTCTTGAAGTTCTGGTATGTTCCTGGTGTTTTACATTGTGAAGACTGATTCAATGTAGCTTTCCAGTTCCTCTGCCATTTCGTTGTTCCCCATTACAACTTCTCCAGCTTTATTTTCCAGTGGTCCAATGTCCTGTCCCTTATCTCTCTACATAAAAAATACTATTGCAATCTTCTTTTATATTATGCTGTTTTTTAAAGGTTTCCTAATCCTCTGATTTCCCACGAACCTTCACCACATTGTTTGATTTTTCTTTTGTTTATATGGGCTGTCCCAACTTCCTTTGTCAGCCATGGTTGCCTTGTCCTCTCTGTAATATGTTTCTTCTCCCTTGGTATAAATTTCTGCCTGCCACCTGATTTCCCACCAGGAACTCCTGCCATTGCTGCTCCAGTGTCTTCCCTGCTTAGTTCCCCTTCCAAACAACTTTGGCCAGGTCCTCTCTCACGTCTTTAATCAATTGTAATACCGTTACATTTGATTCCCAATCCACCTGCACATTGAAGTCCCCCATGATTATTATAATGGTGCCTTTCTTACATGCCTTTTCTGTCGCCTGATTTATTTTCTTCCCCACATCCTGATGGTTGCTAGGAGGCCATACCTGACTCCCATCAAGGTATTTTTCATTTGCAGTTCATGTACTCTACCCATACAGATTCTGCACCTTCTGATTCGATATCAGAGTATGTGGCGAGGAGCTGATCCATGTGATTCGATTTCCTGTCTGTACGCCTGGCCTATAGAGTGGAATGTTAACCAGAACATTTACCTATTTTTAAGCACTGAGCTTGCTGTAAAGTGCATTTATATAGATGTCAGTAGATGCTTGGTTCTGCTGCGCTCTCTACATCATGGTTGAATGCTTGTCAAAATCCACCAGTGAAGCTGGTGCAAGAAGGCAACTATGCAACAAATATGCCACTTGAAATAGTCAATGACTTCCAGAGTGAGGTGAAGAAGGAAAAAACAATGCTGAACAAATAAGCAGTTAACACCACACAGATCAAATCTGCAATTCGCCGGCACTATGAAGACACTTTTTTTTTCAAATCTTCTTTGCGCAATTTTCTCCTCTCCTCTGCAAAAGGGTAAATGCGTAATAACTGCATTCTATCAATAACAAGTGCCATGTGGTATGTTACACAATTAAGATTTTCCATGTCACCAAGTTTGGCATATTGTTCAAGCTTCCAACTGTATGGTGGTCATTACCACCATACTGACTCCTCTCCACACCCAACATCCATATACCGACTTCTAAGGCAGGGTCACTAAGAGGGCATGAACAGAAAAAGAACCTTGCTGATTTTCCTTTCCCTAACATTTTGCAGGATCACCTTGGCTCGGGCTGGAATCAACCAAAAGGATCACTACTTGTAAAAAATTCTTTTAAATATGTTGATACTTGCGTTACAATTCTGAATAACCCCAATACTGTGCCTGACTCTTTTGTTTCACTTTTAAGTTTAGGAATTAAGGCAGCATTTTAATACAACTAAATTTTACATCGGACTAGAGCTGAACTAGAACTTGACTTCCTGCTGTCACATATTTAATCATACTTTTTATCCATTTTTGTATCAAATCTTTGCAGTTTGAGTTGTAAGCTCATATTATAAGGGGAAATATTTCCTAAAATGTGATTGCCATTAGATTGCTCAATTCTTTCAGAATGTTTTCGATTGTTTTTTTCTATCTTTCATTCTTTTCTGTGATGGCTTAAGTATTAAATATTCAGCTTAAAAACCTACTAAAATAAAAACAAATTACGTACGTCAAAAACATGAAACAGCTTAAGTTATTGATTTTTTTTAGTGTGTTTGATGCTTTAGTTGAAGTCTTCAGTTGAACAACTCTGCTTTTCCCAAAAGCTTGGCCTTGACATTTTGCCGGGGACTCTGTTTGGATTGTGCAGTCTGAGCATGTGCGGTGTACATAGTGTACACCCACATTATTCACTCCTCTGCATTGAAGAATATTTCTGAATAGCTTCCAGCAGCTTCTGCTGACATTTTGAACAGAAATTTTCCCGATTTTTTTTCCATTTTGACCCATTTTTGAGGTTTGGAAATTGCCCTGATCCTTTGATGAGCCCTGTGGAGGATGGAGTTGGGAAACCTGTGAGAGACTGCATTAGGTTTGGGGGAGGGGGGCAGGGGTGGAGCAGAGGGGGAGGGGACCTGAGAGCATGGGCCTAGGGGATGACAGGATGTTGAATGCTTTAATCAGATTTATGGAAGCAAGATCTGTAAAGGTTTTGCCCTGTTCTGTATAGTTCTCTCACAAATGATTTGCAGAAAAAATTTAAGTCCACTGAAGATCTGTCAGTATGGAAATGACGCTACACTTCCTGGTACACCTGATCTGGAAAATAGATGTTATTTTCAGCGTGACCTTTGCAAACGTCTTCCCAGTGCTGCTAGGTAGTGAATGGCCTCCATGCTGTTCCAGCCTCCTCTGTCTGCTTTGTTTGTTTTATAATCTGATGATTTTGTGTCACACTTGTCCTGTGAAACAGATCCTACTCTTCAACACAGAAAGGAAGAGGCCGAAGGTGTGGTAGTAGATGGCACATTCTGTGTTTGAACAGTCTAGCTGGAATTCCATCATTGCTGGGTGCCTTACTGCTTGCTTAGCAATCAATAGCCAATTGAGCTCAAGTGATGTGTGTTCTTTACCTCATGCAACCATGATGTGAAACTGTAGGAAACCATCCGACGCAGACTAGGAGACAAAACAGGAACACAGTGGGCCAGACAGCATCAGAGGGGCAGGAAATTTGACGTTTCGGATTGGGACCCTTCTTCAGAAAGGGCCTCTGACTCCAGCCTCTGCACTTCTTGCTATCACCCAATGAAGACTAGGAGATCCCCATCTCACAGGAGAACAGCTCACATCCATATTCAACCCAACGGGACATCTGTTGCTCTGTCACCTTCAGTGATTCAAAAAAGCAGCTCACCACCACCTTCTCAAATGCAATAAGGGATGGGCAGTAAGTACTGGCCTTGCCAGATATTTAAAACCTACTGCATTCATGCGTAAGGTGTTGGGGAGCCTAATTTTGGTGATGGTAAGACCAAATAGCCTCTTGATCCATCATATCTAACATTTATTTCTGCTGTCACAGGAAGGTGGTTTTCCTGATGTAGATTGATTGAGTGTTTATTTCCATAGTTTCTCCTTACCTTCTCCTTGCCGTGACTTGGCTTTACAGCATGCAGTGGTTTAAGCTGCTGTAGTTACATGGTGCATCAATCAGCTAGGCTTTGAAAGACATCAAGCTGACTCTTTGAACAAAGATGCTGTTTCATAAGACACCTTGTTGTATGACTCTGAAACGGGGACAAATTACCACGATCAAAAGTAGAAACCTCAACAATTTTCAACTTTGTTGTTAGTGGCACACTCTAGAGATTTCTTGGAAGAAAAAAAGTCACAAATGTGGCACTCCTCTCAAAAGCAAAGTTCCTCAGTACAGTAGCACTCATTAAGTAGAGGCAACTTTCCTAGTTCAGGTATGTTTACAGACTAGAAGAAGGCATGTTTGTATGTCAAAGTTACCACAACCAGATGACTAGTAGGAAGCCTGAAACCTCTGCTTCAAGGAAACTCATATGCGAGACTTGAAGGCCCATTTTCCTGACACTTGTGAGATCCCAGCTGAGTGGCAACACCACCTGTGGGCTCTTCCATATATAGGGCAGATGCTAATGATTCTAAATAGCTCAATTTCTGTACTAAGGTATTTGGAACTTGACAGCTCTGAAGAAGAGTCATATCAGATTCAAAGCGTTAACCTTATTTCCCTCTCCACAGATGCTACTAGATTAGTGAGATTCTCCGGCAATTTCTGTTTTTATTTCAGATCTCCTACACCTCGTTATTTTGTTTTTGTTTTAGTGGACATTTTCCATTTTGAAGGTGGCACAAATGGCCAGTTATTTCATTCACAATTGTCCAAAAATCAACCAAAGCAGTGCAAAGGATAAGGGAATTTCAAGCACAAGCTCTGTCCATTGCAAATCAAGTTCGGCAATCTTTTGCACTAGTTCATAAAACGTCTTGCTGGAAGCCAAACTTCCTCGTCAGACTGCCAGCCTTCCAGACTGAATTAATCATATTGGTGAGTTTTTGGTTTTGCACCAATTTCTAGGCCATCAGAGAGTCTTTTAAAATTAGGCTTTTTTGCTGCACGGACACTAATAGGCATGTTTTCATTAACTTTTAAAAAATGTACTAAGTACCAATGTAATTGGTGAATAGTTTGTTTTCATTTTTTAAAGTCACTTTTGTTATTTAAAATCAGGCTGCCTACAGGAGGTAAACTAGACAATCCCATTTTCAGCTGCATCCCAAAGATCTAGCTTTGGTCCCCTTTTATTTCTTAACAACATACTACCGCTCGGGGAACTCACTTCAAAGCACAGTGGATGATCCCGAGCTCCACCTCATCGCCACTTTCTTAAGTCTTGACTATTGCTAAATTTTCACATTGTTCACCCAAAATCTAGTACTGGATGAGTTGAAATTTCTTCCAGTTAAATATCTGGAAGATTGAAGCCATTGTTTCCAGTGCCTACTCCAAACTCTGCTCCCTAGCAACTGGCTCAATCCAGCTCCCTGACAATTGTTTGAGATTGAGCTAGTCTGTTCACGACTTTACTGTCACATGTAATCTTGCAATTAACCTCCGACTTCATATTTGCACGCTCACTAAGAACAATCATTTCCACCTCTGTAACATCACCTGACTTCACCCTTGTCTCAACTCATTTACAAACCCCCGTAATGCATTTGCTACCCCTAAACTCAGCTATTCCAACACATTTCTGGCTGGTTTCCCATATCCTATAATCCACTAATTGATGTCATACAGATTTCTGCTGCCTCTGTTTTATCTCACTAGTCCCATACCCCATCCTACCTTGACTTGATTTTCTTCTCCCCGATCCAGTCCCTGCCCACATATCTCTGCAATACTTCTGACACTTTACGTCAGTTTCAGAATTTCCAGTTCGCAGGCTCCAACCATCTCCTGTTCACCAGGGACATGCAATCCCTTTACATATCCATCCCATATCAGGATGGTCTCATGGCTCTCTGCTTCTTCTTGGAAAATAGGCCTAAACTGTTCCCATCCACCACCACCCTCCTCCACTTGGCCAAGCTCGTCCAGACTTTGAACAACTTCTCCCTTAACTCCTCCCACTTTCTTCAGGTTAAAGGTGTTACCAAGAGTATCTGCATGGGCCGCAGTGATGCCTGTCCCTTTGTGGGGTATGGAGAACTTTCCTTGTTCCAGTTCTACTCCAGCTTCCACCAACTCTTTCTATGATATATTGATGACATCATCAGTGCTGCTTCCCTCTCGCCTCCAGAATTGGAAAAAAATAAATTGATTTTGCGTCCAGTTTCCACCCTGCTCTCACCTTCATCTGGTCCATCTCTGACGCCTCCATTCCCCTCCTCGACATCTCTGTTTCCATTTCTGGGGATAGGCTGGCCTCCAATATCCATTACAAATCCAGAGACTCTCACAGCTACCTGGACTATACATCCTCACACTCTGCATCCTGTAAAGACAATATTTCCATTCTCCCAGTTCTTCTGTCTATCTCAGATCTGCTCCAACAATGCCAACTTGGACAAGGAGGCCTCTGAAATGTCCCCTTTCTTCTTTAACCAAGGATTCCCCACCAGCATAGTTGACAAGGCACTCAACTGTGTCTGACCCATCTCCCACACTTCAGATCTCACACTCCTCTCTTCCCTCGTCCCCCTCGTCCCCACCTGCCATCCCACCTGCATCCATCCAGAGGATCATTAGCCACCATTTCCACCACCTCAATGGGATGCCACCACCAGGCACATATTCCCCTCCCTTCCCTTGTCAACTTCCCACAGGGATTATTTCCTCCAGGACACCTTGGTCTATTTTTTGTCCACTCCCAATACCTCCCCACAGCCCCACGGCACTCTCCCTTGCAATCGCAGAAAGTGTGATACCTCCTTATTTTCTTTCACCGTCCTGAGTATCCAAAAGCCCAAACATACCTTCCAGGTGGAACAGCAACTTACCTGCATTTCACTCAAATTAGTCTACTGTATTCACTGCTCACAATGTGGTCTCCTGTACACAGGGGAGACAAAGTGCAGACAGGGTGACTGCTTTGCAGAACACTTATGTTCTGTTTGCAAAAATGACCCTGAGCTACCCGTTGCCTGCCATTTCAACACAGCACCCTGCACCCTGGCCAACATCTCTGTCTTGGACTTGCTACAGTGCTCCAGCAAAGCTCAGCACAAGCTGAAAGAACAACACCTCATTTTATGCTTGGGAACCCTGCAGCCTTCTGAACTCAATATCAAGTTCCACAATTTTAGGAGCTGAACACTGTCTCCCATGTCTTTACCCCAACCCCCACCCACCAGACCTTGTCATCACATGAATTGCTACCATAAATATCCTATTGTCAGCCTCTAATGGGCCCCATTAGCAGTTATTCATAGAGTCAAAGAGATGTACAGCACAGAAACAAATTCTTCGGTCCAATGCATCCATGCTGATCAGGTAGCCTAAATAAATCTAGTCCCATTGGCCAACATTTGGCCCATATCCCTCTAAACTCTTCCTATTCTTGTATCTTTCCACATGCCTTTTAAATGTTATAATTGTACCCGCCTCCACCACCTCCTCTGGCAGCTCGTTCCATACATGCATGAAAATGTTGCCCCCTATGTCCCCTTTAAGTCTTTCCCCTCTCACCTTAAACCTAAGCCCTCAAGTTTTGGACTTCCCACTCTGGGGAAAATACTTTGGTTATTCACCCTATCCATGCCCATCATGATTTTATAAACCTTTATAAGGTCACCTCTCAGCCTCTGACACTGCAGAGAAAATAGCCCCAGCCTCTTCAGCCTCTCCCTACAGCTCAAACCCTCCAAACATGGCAACATCCTTGTAAACCTTTTCTGAACCCTTTCAAGTTTAACAACATCTTTCCTACAACAAGGAAACCAGAATTGTACGCAATATTCCGATAGTGGCCTAACCAATGTCCAGTACAACTGCAACATGGCCTCCCAACTTCTACAGTTAATGCACTGACCAATGAAGGCAAGTGTGCCAAATGCCCTCTTCACTACCCCTTCTATATGCAACTCCATTTTCAAGGAACTATGAACCTGCACCCCAAGGTCCCTTTGCTTGGCAACACTCACCAGGACCTCACAATTAAGTGTATAAGTCCTTCCATGATTTGCCTTTCCAAAATGTAGCACCTCATATTTATCGAGATTAAACTCCATCTGCCACTCATTGGCCCATTGGCCCATCTGATCAAGGTCCTATTGTACTCTGAGGTAGCCTTCTTCGCTGTCCACCACACCTCCAATTTTGGTGTCATGTGCAAACTTATGAACCAAACCTCCTATATTCATGTCCAAATCATTTATATAAATGAGAAAGAAGCAGTGGAGCCAACATTGATCCCTACAGCACACCGCTGGTTACAGGCCTCCAGTGCGAAGAGCAACCCTCCACCACCACCCTCTGTCTCCTACCTTCTAGCCAATTTTGTATCCAAATGGCTAGTTCTCCCTGTATTCTGTGTGATCTAACCTTGCTAACTAGTCTACCATGCGGAACCTTGTCAAACACCTTACTAAAATCCATTTAGATCAGGTCCACCACTCTGCCTTCATCAACCTTCTTCATTACTTCAAAAAGCTCAATCAAACTAGTGAAATACAATTTCCCACGCATAAAGCCATGTTGACTACCCCTACTCAGTCCTTACCTTTCTAATTACATGTAAATCCTGTCCCTCAGGATCCCTTCCAACAACTTACCCACCACTGACATCCTGGCTTATCCTTACCGCCTTTCTTAAATAATGGCACCATGTCAGCTAAGCTCGAGCCTACCGGCATCTCACCCATGGTTATCGATGATACAAATATCTCAGCAAGGGGCCTCCCCTTCCATGCTGACCTTTATGTATTCCTTTGTCTGCCAACTATTTTTTTTCTCTCTGGGCTCCATCTCCACCTATTATTGACTCCGTCCCCTTCTCCCCACAGCTGTTCACTACTATTTACACCAAACTTTCTGTGGTTACAATCAGTTCTGAGAAAGGATCACTGGATCCAAAACGTTAACTCTGCTTTCTCTCCACAGATGCTGCCAGACCTGCTGAGTTTTTCCAGCAATTTCTGTTTCCCCAGATCGCCTTGTGCTCAGTAACCTACTTATGGATACAAGTCAAGCAACATTTAGATTTTAAAATTCTCAACATTGTTCTTGAATCCATCTGTGGCCTTGTTCCTCCTTACCTATGTAAATTCTTCCACTTCCACTTGAAGATATCTATACGCCTCTCAATCTGGTCTCTTGTGAATCCCCAATTTTAATTTGTCAATCAGGTGGCACTGTGCCTTAGTGGTTAGCACTGCTGCCTCACTGCACCACGGACCTGGGTTTGATTCCACCCTTGTGTGACTGTGTAGATTTGTCCATTCTCCCCTTGTCTGTGTGGGTTTCCTCCAGCTGCTCCGATTTCCTCCCACAGTCCAAAGATGTGTAGTTCAGGTGGATTGGCCATGCTAAATTGCCTATAGTGTCCAGAGATGTGCAGGCTAGGTGGATTAGCCATGGAAAATGCAGAGTTACAGCGGTAGGGTAGTGAAGTGGGTCTGTGTGGGATGCTGTAGAGAGGGGCAGTGTGGACACGATGGGTTGAAGGGCCTGCTTGCACACTGTGGGGATTTTATGAATCATGGTGGCCACACCTTCAGTTGCCTAGGTCCCAGGCTCGAGAATGCCTACCTTACATTTCTCCACCTCTCTACCTTGCTTTTCTCTTTTAAAATGTCATTTAAACCTAGCTTTTTGAGAAAGGTTTTGAACATCTGACTCGTGCCTTCTATGGCTTACTATCATTCTTAGTTTTGTAATGTAGCTGCCTTGGGACATTTTGTTACATTAAAGGTACTTTATGAATATAAACTGTGGTTGTATTAATCAAACTGCGCCAAATTACAACTGTTAAATATGGCAGATAGATTTTTTTAATGTCTTTTTAAAAAAATGTTGTAAAATGCTGCTCAATTGTGTTGGTTCATGTCGGATTTTACATTTGGTGATATATGAATGAGTCTAAGCAGCAATATGAGCAAATGAAAACACTGGAAAAGTTGCTTAGCTGATCGTTTCTCTCTCAATTTAATTCATTGCATGTCTTATCAATAGTCCTGTTACAGTTGGAAAATTATAAATATTCAAGTGCAATATGTGCCCAGAGGGCAGCACGGAATGGTGCCAAGCCAGAAGAATGCACAATATCGCTTGTTTAGATCTCCAAGCTGTTTTTAGCGATCCTGAAGGCAACAATTTCAGAAATATTATCCAAGTCAAATGAATGGTTTCTACAGATAATGGTATTTTAAAACAATATTTTCATCACAATTTTAAATAGGCCATTCAGCTGGAGCTGGTTTTCCATGCATGTTGTCTTATTTAGAACTCATAACAAACATTTGCAAGAGACTTAAAGAAAGACAACAGAGCATGCATACAAATACACATACGTATACACTCATACAGAGTACAAGGTTTTAGTGTACCTGGCCATACAATGCCCTCCTTAATGTCTTCTTAGCAAAAAAAAATGCTCCAGTGGCTCAATGTCCAAATATGTTCTAAGTAAAAGGCTAATCACCCTGAAGTGGCAAACCCCTTTTGATGGTAGATATCCTACTGATGAAAAGTCAGGCACTTCTAATATAATAAGAGATGAGTTGTTCTCCCTTAAGTAATCCTCTAATATTGCACACGTTCCCTGATATTCGTTTCTGTTCTCTCTGCAGGATTGCCTGCCTGACGGGGAGTCCAGGCAAAGTCCAAAATGAGCATTCAGGTATCAAATCAGTGTTGCACACAAGTATACATCATGATCTGCTCACTCTACAGTCTTTTGGTGTATTCCATAACAATCAATGCTGACCACATTGGCAGTCATTGAGAATGATCCCCACCCCATTTTCTTTCCACAGTTACCTCCCATACCGAAACTAGTGGTGTTATGGAGTCAAATTTTATGTCATCAATCGAAAATGTAAATTTATGTATTTACAAAAGTCCCTTAAAGAAAAAGGGAACTAAAAGTCCCAAGAAGACGAGCTCTTGATCTTATGTTTAAAAATAATTCCAGTTTCATGCTTTGACTTGTATTTATTTGCAAGATAGGGCATGATTAGTGCCAGTAAAGACCTTGACTATCAATCAATTGAAGTAGAAAGTTGTAAAGATTGCCCAGACTTGTTAGGGAGTTCCTTCACTCATGGAGCAGCATGATCAGTGTCTTAAAAATTATCAATCATGGCCATTGCTGGATCTTGTGAAATCTAAGGCATAGACATAAGGAGGGCTGACCATTAAATTCATTGTGTCTGTGCAGAGAAAAAACTCACCCTCTGTGTAAAAATTTGCCTCATGTCTTTTTTAAACCTCTCTCCTCTAACCTTAAAATGTGTACCCTAGTCTTGAAATCCTCCGTTCTAGGGAAAAGACAACCACCATTAACACTACCTAAACCTTTCTTTATTAGATCAGGTTACTTCTCAACTTCCTATGCTCCAGTGAAAAACTCCCAGTCTACCCAGTCTTTGCCTATGACTCAAACCTTCCATACCTGGCAACATCCTGGTAAGTTTCTTCTGAGATCTCTCCAGCTTGATAATATCTTTCCCATAACTGGGCGACCAGAACTGGACACAGTATTCCAGAACAGGCCTCAAGCCACTGCCCTGTACAACCTCAAATTGACTTCCAACTCCTCTACTCAAAGGACTGAGCAATGAAGGCAAGCGTGCAATACACCTTTTTAACCACCCTGTCTATATGTGACGCAAACTTCAAAGAATTATGTACCTGCACCCCTAGGTCCCTCAGTTCTACAACACTACCCAAGGCCCTACCATTAATTGTATAAGGCCTACCCTTGTTTATTGCACCAAAATGGAAATCTCGCAATTATCCAGATTGAACTCCATCTGCCATTTCATCAAGATCCCTTTGTAATCTTCGAAAACCTTCTTCACTGCCTACAATGCCACCAATTTTGGTGTTGTCCTCAGACTTACTAACTATGCCTTCTATACTCTCATCCAAATCATTTATATAAATGAGAAGAGGACCCAGAACCAATCCCTGTGGAACATTGCTAGTCACAGGCCTCCAGTTCGAAAAGCAACCCTCCACCATTACCGAATTTCGGGCACAACATGACGCCGAACTGTTCTTCTGCTGTCTTCGCCTCTGTGCTCATTTCTTTGGACAAGATTCCTCTCCCCGCCCCACAGACCCCTTTTCCCAACTCCAACACTCTCGTTCCACCTGGACCCCTCCCTCCGGCCTTTTACTTGCACTCGATCTTTTCATTGAGAACTGTCGACGTGACATCAGTCGCCTCAATTTCACTGCCCTCTCAACAAATCCAACCTATCTCCCTCCGAACTGACTGCACTCCGTGCACTCAGATCTAACCCTAACTTTGTCATCAAGACTGCCGATAAGGGCGGTGCTGTTGTAGTCTGGCATACTGACCTCTACATTGCAGAGGCTGAGCGCCAGCTCTCAGATACCTCCTCCTACCTTCCCTTGGACCATGACCCCACCATGGCACATCAGGCCATTGTATCCAATACTGTTATGGATCTCATTTCATCTGGTGATCTCCCCCACTCCGCTTCCAAGCTAATAGTCCCCCAACCCTTCACAGATTGTTTCTACCTCCTGCCAAAAATCCACAAATAGGACTGTCCATGTAGACCCACTGTTTCAGCCTGCTCATGCCCCACAGAACTCATCTCTTCCTACCTTGACTCAGTCTTCTCCCCCCGGTCCAATCCCTACCCACGTACATCCATGATTGATCTGACGCCTTACACCGGTTTCAAAGCTTCCAGTTTACCAGCTCCAGCCACCTCCTCTTTACCATGGATGTGCAATCCCTTTACACATCCATTCCCCACCAGGAGGGTCTTAGGGCTCTCCGCTTCTTCCTGGAGCAAAGACCTGAACCATCCCCACCCACCACCACCCTCCTCCGCTTGGCCGAGCTTGTCCTCACCCTCAACAACTTCTCTTTCAACCTCTCTCATTTTCTTCAGGTAAGAGGGGTTGCCATGGGTACCCGCATGGGTCCAAGTTATGCCTGTCTCTTTGTGGGATACGTGGAAAATTCCTTGTTCCAGTCCTATCCCGGTCCCCACCCACAACACTTTCTCCGATACATCGATGATATCATCGGTGCTGCTTCCCTCTCTCGTCGAGAATTGAAAAACTTCATCAATTTTGCCTCCAATTTCCACCCTGCCCTCACTTTCGTCTGGTTTATCTCTAACTCGTCCCTTCCTTTCCTCGACATTTCTGTTTCCATTTCTGGGGAAAGACTGGACACTAATACCCATTACAAACCCACCAACTCCCACAGCTACCTGGAATATACATCCTCACACCCCACTTCCTTTAAAGACTCCATCTCCCATTCTCTCAGTTCTTCCGTCTCTGTCGCATATGTTCAGATGAGGCCAACTTTGACAAGGGAGCCTCCGAAATGTCCACATTCTTCCTCAACCAACGATTCCCCAACTCCGTTGTCGACAGGGCCCTCAACCAGGTCCAACCCATCTTCCACACTTCTGCCCTCACCCCTTCTCTTCCCTCCCGCAACAGCGATAGGGTTCCCCTTATTATCACCTACCATCCCACCAGCATCCACATCCAGAAGATCATCAGATGCCATTTCCGCCACCTCCAGCAAGATGCCACCACCAGACACATATTCCCCTCCCCTCCCTTGTCCGCCTTCCGCAGGGACCGTTCCCTCCGGAACACCCTGGTCCACACTTCCTTCATCCCCAACACCTCACCACAGCCCGACGGCACCTTCCCCCGTAACCGGCGAAGGTGCAACACCTGCGCATTTACCTCCTCCCTCCCCAGTATCCAAGGGCCCAAACATACCTTCCAGGTGAAACAACACTTTACCTGCACTTCCAAGAATCTAGTCTACTGCATTCGCTGCTCACAAAGTGGTCTCCTGTACATTGGGGAAATGAAGCGTAGACTTGGCGACCGCTTTGCAGAACATCTACGAAGAAAAGACCCTGAACTCCCTGTTGCCTGCCACTTCTGTGCACCACCTTGCTCCCTGGCCAACATCTCTGTCTCCGGCTTGCTACTGTGTTCCAGTGAAGCCCAGCACAAGCTGGAGGAACATCACCTCATTTTCCGCTTGGGGATCCTACAGCCCTCCGGACTCAATATTGAGTTCAATAATTTTAGGGCCTAAACTCTCTCATGTCCCAACCCCCCACTCCACACACCAGGCCTTGTTACCACACAGCCTGCCACTACACACCCCCTGTTGTTAGTCACTAACAGTCCCCATTAACAACTATTCACCCTCCCAGCCTGATCGTTAGCAACTTCTTTGTCTGTCCCACTGTCTTTCTCTCTCTTTGGGCTCTATCCTATCGTTTACTCCCTACCCCATCTCTCCCCCTATTTTCTGCATATAAACTGACGTATTCCCAGCCACCACCAGTTCTGAGGAAGGGTCACAGGACCCGAAACGTTAACTCTGTTTTCTCCTTCACAGATGCTGCCAGACCTGCTGAGCTTTTCCATCAACTTTGTTTTTGTTCCTCCACCATTACTCTCTGTCTCCTGCTCTGAAGAGAATTATGTGTCCAATTGGCAATCTCACCCTGAATCCCACGTGAGCAAACTTTACTAATTAGTGTACCATGAGGAACCTTGTCAAAAGCTTTACTAAAATCCAAATAAACGACGTCTACATCCCTGCCATCTTTATTCATTTTGGTAACTTGCTCAAAAAACTCAATCAAGTTTGTGAGACAACATTTCCTTGCACAAAACCATGCTGACTATTCCTGATCAATTTTAACTCTCTAAATGTCCATAAATCCAATGTTTTATAATCACCTCCAACAATTTACCCACAGCCAAAGTCAGACTCACAGGTCTAAACTTCCCAGATTTCTCCTTACAACCTTTCTTAAACAAAGGTACAACATTAGCCACCATCCAGTCATCAAACCCCTCAGTAATAGAAGATGTGAATATTTCTGCAAGGGGTCTTGTAATTTCCTCCATTACTCCCCACAACATTCTGCGGTACATTTGGTCAGGTCCCAGAGATGTATCTACCTTTATATTCTCAAAGACCCCCAGAACTTCCTCTTCTGTAACGTGAACTGTTGTTAAAACATCAAAGTTTATTCTTCTGCGTTCTCTCGACTCTATTTCTTTCTCCACAGTAAAAACTGACATGAAATATATGTTTAGTGTCTTTCACATCTCCTCGGGTTCAACACAAAGATGATTTCCTTGATCTTTTATAATTTCCTTGATATTCCCTCTCTCGATGTTACCCTCTTGCTCTTCATGTATTTGTAGACTCTGTTTGAAATATCCTTAACTTTATCTGCCAATGCTATCTCATATCCTCTCTCTGCATTCCTGATTTCTCTCTTAAGAGTACCCCTACACTCTTTACGTTGATTAAGAGATTCAATCGAACCAAGTTGTCGAAATCTAAAATAAGATTCTTATTTATTCTTGATGAGAACCTCAATATCTTTATTCATCCATTGTTCCTTAATCTTACTAGCATTACCCTTCACTCTAAAAGGAACATAATGTCTCTGAACTCTCATCATCACACTTTTGAACACCTCCCACTTGTCAGACGTCCTTTTACCTGCAAACAGTCTACTGCGCAGAACTTTTGAAAGTTCTTGTCCCGTACCATTAAAATTTCCCTTACTCCAATTGAAAGCTTTAACTTTTATGCAAACCTTATCCTTCTCCATTACCATTTTGAAACTTATAGAATTATAATCGCGAGACCCAAAGTGTTCCCCGCTTTTACTTCAGTCACCTGCTCTGCCTTATTGCCCAAAAGAAATTATTAAAGAGCAAGGAAAGTTTTGCTCCTTCTCTAGTCGGATCATCCACATATTGATAAAGAAAATTTTCTTGAACACATTTGACAAATTCTTCACCATCCAAACCTTTAACACTATGATAACCCAAGTCAATGTTTGGAAAATTAAAATCCCCCTTTATTACAAGCTTATTATTGCCACATATACCTGAGATCTCCCTACATATTTGTTTCTCAATTTCCCTCTTACTACCGGGGAGCCAATAGTACAATCCCGTTAAATTGATCTTTCCTTTCTTACTCATAATTTCTACCTACATATTTTCACTGGATGATTTTTCAGAAATATACTTCCTAATTACAGTAGTAATGTATTCCTTAATCAAAAATGCTGCCCGTTCTCCTTTCTTGCCTCCTTTTCTATCCTTTCTATAGCATCTAAAACCCACAACATTGAGCTGCCAGTCTTGTCCATCTCTCAGCCAAGTTTCTGTAATAGCTATGATATCCCAGTCCCATGTTCTTAAACATGCCCTGAGTTCATCAGCCTTACCTGTAAGACCACTTGCATTGAAATAAATGCAATCTAGTTCTTCAGACTTACTGCATACTCTGACTCTCTCTTGTCTTTCCTTTCTAATTGACCTGCTGTCCTCACATTCAGAACCTTACCCATCAATCCTTCTATTTACACTGCTACTTAAATTCCTCCACTCTCCCTGTCTATCAGTATAAAGTCTCCCTTAATGGAATGAGAAAATCTCCCTGCTAAGATATTGGTCCTTTTTCAGTTTAGGTTAGACCCATCCTTTTTGAACAGGTCTTTTCTATCCCAAAAGACATGCCAATTGTTCAAAAACCTGAATCCCTTAGCTTTTCAGCCATTGATTTACCTTCTTAAACCTTTTTTCCTTCCCTCGTTTGATGTTGGCATTGGGAGTGAACCAGAATTTACTGCTTTTAAGGTTTTTTTTTAATCTTCTACCTAACCTCTTAAGTTCATTCTGTATGGCTTTCCCTAAAAATGTCATTCCTACCAATGTGTACAATAATATCTGCTTTTTCACTCTCACCTTTAACAATATGTTTGAAACATTTAGAGATGTCCTTAATCCTAGCTGCAGGAACGTAACAAATCATCCTAAATTTACGTTCACTGCCACAGAATCTCCTATCAATGCTCCTAGCAGGAGAGTCTCCTGTGACAATAATTCATTTAAACCTTCTCAAACACTGCCTAACATAATAATCATCCCAAAGTGTCCAATAACTGACTGCTCCTTCCATTTTCCTCAGAGAGACTATCTGCTTCTAAAGCTCCGAAAACTGAATATCTATTTGATAGAGGAATAGCTCAGGGAACTTTTGAACTACCTTCTTAACTTTCCCAACGGCCACCCATCTATCTGACTGATCCAGCTGTGTAATAACTTTTCTAAACCTACTAGCCATCTCACTCCGTACCTCATATACGCAATTAATAACATTCAGCTTTAAAAAAGTTTCAGTCACACTTTATATATAAAATAAACTACCTTACATTACCTACAGAAAATAAGGTTAAAATAGAAAATATTTTTAAAATATCAAACGTATAAAACTAAAATAAAATCAACCACTTAGCTGATTAACTCAATTAAAAAATGACTCCTCTTCAATAAATTCCTCGTAGAAAAAAATCTTCTCCAGAGCTGACTAAGTGTAGGACTCTCCAAAACGAAAACACAACTCCTTATTTTTAAAAAAAACTTTGTATTTTCAAAAACAAAACCTTTGCAATGTAAAAGAAAACCCTCTAAAACACATGTAGACATTTTTTAAACTTCTGAATTTAGAATGAAAATAAACCTCAGCTGTTCACTGTAGACCCTGAAAAGCCTGTTTAAAAAAAGTTGTGATTTTTTTTGTTAGTTGATTTTTGGGTTTAGTTTGAACGTTAATGAAACAAGATGAATAAAAATCTTACATTAATAAAATATAATGACTGTAATAACTGTAAAACGAAACTATAATAAATCTTTAAGTGAGTCTGCAATCCCAGGAGCAGCTGCAAGATCCACGCTGCCCTCTTGTCCAGCCCCAACACCACTCCATAAGCTTCACACCATCCAGGATTAAGCAGCTCACTTGTCTAGCACCACATCCAACTACAGCCACATCACCACTGATGCTCAGAAGCAGCAGAGTGTACTTTCTAGAAGAAGCTCCGCTGAAATTCGTCAAAGATCCTTAGACAGCAGCTTCCAAACCCATAGCCACTTCCACCAAGAAGGAAAAGGGCAGCAGATACATGGGAATACTATCACCAGCAAATCCCCTCCAAGCCACCCACCATCCTGGCTTAGAAATATATCACTGTTCCTTCACTGTCACTGAGTCAAAATTCTAGAATTCCCTCTCTAAGGGCAGTGTGGGTCAACCCACAGCACGTGAACTGCAGTGGTTGAAGAAAGCAGTTCACCACCACCTTCTCAGGGCAACTCATGAAGGGAAATAAATACTGGCCCACCCAATGACACCCACATCCCATGAGAATAAAGAATAACTCAGTCAAATGTGGCCTTAATGTCAATGGCTGTCGCTTTCATCTCACCTTTGGAATTAAGCCCATTTGTCCATGTCTGAACCAAGGTTGTAATGAGTTCAGGAGTTGAGCGGCTCTGAAAGAATCCCAACTGGGCATCACTGAGCATGTTATTGCTGAGCAGGTGTTGCTTGATATTGATGACACCTTCCATCACTTTACTGATAATATGGGCTAGACTGATTGGGTGGCAAATGACTGTGTTAGATTTGTCCTGCTTTTTGCGTACAGAACATACCCGGGCAATTTTCCACTTTCTTGGGAGATGTCAGTGTTGTAGCCGTATGGTACAGCTTGGCTGGACTTCAGCAAGTTCTGGAGCACATGTCTTGAGTGCTACTGGCAGAATGTTTTCAGGGCCCATAGCCCTTGCAGTATCTACTGCTTTGAACCATTTTGTGATTTCATGTGGAATGAATCAAATTGGCTGAAGACTGGCAACCCTTATACCATTTGCATTTTAACTGCTCTGGCAAAGCAGTGGGTAATAATTGGGTGAGAAGGACTATTGACTGATCATGTAATACAATACTGATCGACAGTACACAACCCATACATGCACAGGCATCATGCTTAGAATAAAATCCATGATACCACACAAAATCTGATCAGCAGAGCACTGGAATGGTTAAACAATGTTTCTGCTGTTTGAACAGCCCAAGAGAAACCCTGCAGTATTCAGCAGAGCACATATCAAGATTTGTACTGCATAGTGCCATCATCAGAGGACACCAGCTATATTGCCAGCGGTTGAAGATGACCACAAGATCTTAAGACCATAAGATATAGGAGCAGGATCAAGTTATTCAGCCCAGTGAGGCTGCTCCACTATTCAGTCATGACTGATATGTTTCTCAACCCAATTCTCTTTCTTTCTGTAATCTTTGATCCCCTTACTAATCAAGAATCTACATCTATTTCTGCCTTAAATACACTCAATAACTGACCTCCGCACAGCCTGCTGTGGCAAAGTGTTCCACAAAGTCACTGCCCTCTGGCTGAAGAAATTCCTCCTCATCTCAGGTCTAAGGGATTGTCCTTTCACTCTGAGGCAGTGCCCTTGGGTCTTAGTATCTCCTACTAGTCAGGGCATCTTTTCCATGTCCACTCTATCCAGACCTCTCAGTATTCTGTAAATTTCAATATGATCCACCCCTTTCTCCTTCTAAACTCCTTCAAAAGCAGATCCAGAGTCCTCAACTACTCCTCATATGTCAAGCTCTTTGTTCCTGGATCATCCTTGTCAACCTCCTCTGGACCCCCTACAGTGGCAGCACACGTTTTCTTAGTTATAGGGCCCAAAACTGCTCCTAATATTCCAAATGTGGTCTGACCTGAATCTTATACAGTTGCAGCAGTACATCCCAGCTCTTGTATTCTAGTCATCTTGAAATGAATGCTAACATTACATTTGCCTTCCTAACTGATAACTAAACCTGTATGTTAACCTTAAAAGAATCTTGAACTAGGACTTCCAAGTCCCTTTGTGCTTCAGATTTCCAAAGCCTGTCCCCATTTAGAAAATAGTATACACCTCTATTCTTTTTACCTATCTGCATAAACACACACTTCTCCACATTGTATTCCATCTGCCACTTCTTTGCCCACTCTCCTAGTCTGTCCTTCTGCAGCCTTCCTGCTACCTCAACACTACCTGCTCCTCCACCAACCTTTGTATCATCTGCAAACTGAGAAAAAAATGCCCTCAATTCCTTCGGCCAGATTGTTAATGCATAACCTGAATAGTTGTGGTCCCAACATTGACCCCTGCAGAACTCCACTTGTCACTGACTGCCACCCTGAAAAAGACCCCTTTATACCCACTCACTGCCTTCTACCAGTCAGCCAATCCTTTATCCATGCCAGTATCTTGCCCATAACAGCATGGGCTCTTAACTTATTTAGCAGCCTCCTGTGTAACACTTTGTCGAAGGCCTTCCAGAAATGCAAATAGACCATGTCCACTGGCTGTCCTTTGTCTAACTTGCTCGTTAGCTCCTCAAAAATTCTAATAATTTAACAGACATGACCTCCCCTTGACAAAGCCTTGCTGACTCACCCCTACTTTACCATGCGCTTCCAAGTAACGTGTGGCCTCATCCTTAATTATGGACTCTAAAATGTTGCCAACGACAGAGGTCAGGCTAACCAGCCTATAGTTTCCCATTTTCTGCCTCCCTAACTTCATAAACAGGGAATTACATTAGCCATTTGCCAATCCTCTGGGACACTCCCTGACTCTGGTGATTCGTGAAAGATTATCGCCAATGCCTCTACAGTCTCCTCAGCTGTCAATTTCAGAAACCTGGCAGGTAGTCCATCTGGTCCGGGTGATGTATCCACCTTCACACCTTTCAGCTTCCCCAGCACCTTCTCCTTTGTGATTATCACTACACTCACCTCTCCCCTGAATCTCTTGAAGTCCTAGCATGCTACCAGTTTCTTCCAGAGGAGCAAAAGAAGCAGGATAAAGAGGACGAGGAGGAAGAGGCAACCAACATGTCACATTTCTGGTCAGTCTGTCTGCTGTGACTCATCTGACCACATTATCACTGAACAGAACCTCAATTGGCTATTCATCACAGTCCCATTCTATACTTTCCCATTCTAAAGACAGTACTCCTGCAATCAGAATGCTAAATTAAGGACAATCACAAAAACCATGTCATATTGCACACAAAAATCATCTAATCACCATTCTATATTCTCTTTGCGTCTGACGAGTGCTTCTGCCTGGCCTAGTGCATTGATACAGTCTAGTCCAGTGGCTGCAGTGTGACTGGTGGACGGCTGCTGACTTTCAGTCAGGGAGATAGCAATTTGCCTCAAGCTAATCTGGGCCTAGCATCTGACAGGCCACCTGGTTGACAGCCAACAGCAATGACAATGGTGTAAAATACAGGATAAATCCTGTCATTCTGATAGAATACTGCAGGTTCATACTCGTCAGTACCAGTGCCACTACTTAGGTACTGCCTTAGCAATCCTAGCTGTGTAGATTACTGGCCTGCTGTGGCACCTTTCAAATCAGCTTTGAACACTTGTCACTCCAAGTGTGATGGTAGCAATCCAAGACTTAGTGAAGAAAATTGAGCTTCATTAGAAACAGTCTGAGCTTGCATTGCAGCAAGCTAAGCTTGTATGACTTCAGTCTGCAGCTTTCACTATAGAATCCAACTTATGCTGCAATGGAGTCTCAGACGTTGACCATGAGGCTCCATAAACAGGTTCATGGAGATGATCACCACTTTCATGCTCAAGAGGATAGACTCTCAGCTCTATACACGTCACTGTGTTAAATTGATGCCAGACTCCTACAAGTGCCATGGCTGCAGGCTTTCTGGCAATCCTGCCGAAGCTCTGCATATTTCAGTTTGCATTCTCATCAGTTTTCTCTTCTGCACTACTCATATCAAAGTCTTTACCTGATCTTCTGCAACACTCCACATCTCAACCCCATCCATCAGTGAGCCAGCACCTATGCTATCCTGGCCCTTTCCAAGCTGCAGGACACTGATGCCCAGCATCTTATCACATGAGAAGCCAGACTTAGGGCTGCCTCTAAAGTGTGTCCAGTGTTAGCACTTGAGTTAATGGCTCTGAGAGACAGCAAGTGATGGCGCATTCTTCAACCTCTTGTTATTCACCACCCGTCTAGACAGTTTGCAGTTCTTTGGTCTCACACAGAATGAAATTTCAGTAAATCTTGTGATTGGCATATGCTGGCTCAACTCATCTTGTATACTTCACAGGGGAATGACATAAATGTATAGCGGTCACAAAGGAAAGGTTGGAAATACATGAAACCATGTGCAACCAGCCTGTGAGTCATAAGATGTGGATGTGAGTTGGAGGATTAATTATGGGAATACTATCATTTTTAATAGTTTCAATCCCATTAGTGGTCCTGAACTCAGTCATGGCTGTTCCAACATTGGTAAGCATCGCCTCCGTAACAGGGGTAAAGCTGAATTCATCCTTCGCCATCCTTTGTGCTTCTGTCTGTAGTTGGGCACCACTATGTCTTGCAGATGAGTTTGTGAGTATGATGCAAAGTGATTGCCAATGTGATTGCCGTGGTCGAATATTAACAACATGTGTAAGCTGTGAGATGTAGGTTGATGTCTGCAATAAAGCTAAGTTTGTGAGGATGAGGAAGGAGACCATACAAATAGCATGACTTCTGGTTATTAAAGATTGGGTTACTTAGTGATGGGGATTTTGTGTATTGAGCAATGTGCAGTGTTGGTAGTGTGCTTGGTAAGATATGTCATACGAAGGTGCATTAACTAGCATTGACCACTTATGTGAGTTTTTTGAACTTTTTGTATTAAATTGACCTCTGTGGGTTTTTGTCCCCACTGTCAGATCTCTCCGGAATTCTTCCTGGCTTTGAGTAAGATATTGTCCCTCTCCTCCTTTCAGTTTCTTCCATTAGATATTCTAGCACTGTATCTGAGAAATTTAGGCAGCACCTAAGGCCTTCAGCTCCATTACTCAGGTTTCATCTTCACCAGAGAAATAGTTTTCTCTGTCAGTTGAAAGAGCTGGAAGACTCCAGTTCTCATACTTCCCAATTTAAGGAGTGCAGGTTGTCTTTAGTTAGTGCTCACCTTACATGAACTTGAGCTCATTGCTGAGTGTGCAGGCATTGAGCAATATGTTTCATACTGGGCTACACATTGTTTCTATAACTAGAAGGCAGCATGCTGCCTGCATCACTTCTATTGGACATAAGGAATCATGCATTTGTTATTCCCACATCCATTAACCTACAACACAATAAAAATAAAAGCAAACTAGCGCAGATACCGGAAATCTGAAGAACAAACAGAAAGTGCTCATGAAACCCAGCAGGCCTGACAGTGTCTTTGGAGAAAGAAAAAAAGTTAATGTTTTAAAACCAATATGACTATTTGAAACCTTTAATTCAGTGTTTATTAAAAGATAGCCAAATGCAAATGCAGTAAGCCTTAAAGTTGTCTTCATAAACATTAAAGCAATAAGCCATAAGCGTGAATTGAAAATCAATGCATTCAGCTGGTTACCTTTTGCTGCTTTCTTTTGTCCACTGACAGCCCAATCACTTGTGAGGGCTAAATTAAAGAGGAGTTTATAATTCCAAGAGTGTAAGAGGATCTCCCAATCTATCCAGATGTTAGAAAGTGGATTTTTGAATTCTGATTTATTCAACGTATTATCTAAACTTTACTAAGCTTCATTCTCCCTGTTTTAGGCCCATGCCTTCAGGTGATGGAACCATCATGGCTTCAGGTTGGTACACCTGGTCTCCTAGCAACTTGCACTCCGATATAATAATCTTGCTAAACAGTGCAGGTATTGCATGTTACCCAAGAGAAAAGATTCAACGTTGCTTCTTGGACAGATTTGTGTTAAAATGCAGAATGAGGTTGCAGCATTTGTATTAGAGAGTGAAATTTCTTCTTCTACCCAGCATGGATGATCTTAACAAATTATTGCAGCAAGTTTGCCATTAATGAGATAACAAGCTGGATGAACACAGCAGGTCAAGCAGCATCATAGGAGCAGGAAAACTTGACGTTTCGGGCCTAGACCCTTCATCAGAAAATCTTTCTGCTCCTATGTTGCTGCTTGACCTGCTGTGTTCATCCAGCCCCATGCTTGTTATCTCGGATTCTCCAGCATCTGCAGTACCTTTTATCTCTTGCCATTAATGAGACCTGTGCTTGGGTATTCCAACCACTGGAAAGATGTTATTCATTTTCACAGAGCTCAGAGGTGTGCCTGAACAGGACATTCTATATTTGGGCAATGCATCGATGTTTTACTAATTTATTGAGCCAGGAACGTCACTGAACCTTGACTGTGACTATAACTTAGCCTGACTGTACAACTGTCCTGCCTACAGACTGAAGACACCTATCAGGAAAATTGAAAATAAAATGAAACCTTCTCCTGTGACCAGAAGAAGCGGGAGTATTTGTCTGCAAATTAAGAAAGAAAGTTGTGGTCTTTTCTGCCCAGGGTTCCACCCCTTCTCAGCTGGAACACCCCTCTACACACTAGTCAGCATCCAATCACAGCCAGTTCAGCTGCTTACCCTCAATTTCACATCCATTCAATATGGATGCTGTCCTTTGGCAGTAATTAAAATTGATCCTGATGAGAACTGCAAAAATTAACATTTTAAACTGCATGCCTTTCATCTTATCTTGACCTTTTTTTCATTTCTTGTAGGGTAGCCTGTCTTCTACCTGGGATGTAGTTAAAACAGCCACCTCTATATCATCCCTTGACTATTTGAAACTCTTGGAGGTGAATTTTACATGGGTGGTAGGGTGTTGTATTCATCAGTCCTCTTCCCAATAGAAAAGTCGGTCTTGAGCTCACCTATTCTAAAACAGGCTGCTAATGATCTGGGATGACTCCAACAAAGTGAGAGACCCTCTTCGGCCAATCAAACATAGGAAATCCCACACTTGGGAATTGCCAGCCAATTAGATCGGTTAGCAGCTCCTGTCCCAACAGTACCAGGAGCAAGTAGTGGTCACTGTTGGAATGATGACAACAATCTGAGAAGAAGTGATCAAGCACTGGAATTAAATCAGTCTGGCACTTTGGTCAGGG
Organism: Ginglymostoma cirratum; assembly: GCA_024137785.1. Lineage (NCBI taxonomy): Eukaryota > Metazoa > Chordata > Chondrichthyes > Orectolobiformes > Ginglymostomatidae > Ginglymostoma > Ginglymostoma cirratum. The sequence goes on along the minus strand of JAHRHZ010000267.1, from coordinate 25,834,297 downwards.
AGGGATCATGTAATGGGGTGGGGGGGATGTCTAGCATGTGAATGGTCAGACACAAAGCAAGAGAACCACGAAGGGCAGAGGGGATCACTTGCAAAGGGTGATTCCACCTTCCTTATTGTCTTTTGCCCTTGGAGGCAAACTCTGCACCAGTCTCCCTTTTCCATCTTCCCGTGCCACACAATGGAATGAGGCCCTTAACTGACCTACCCCTGTCTACCATGTTACAGAGCACAGTTTGGTCTTGGTTAGAGGGTGGTGGTTTGCCCACCTATTTAATTTCATATGCCTCCCACATTCAAAGACGCCAGTGGAGAAATTGTAAATTCCCTTCTCTAAAACGGAATCTGGCAGTTGTAATTTTTGTCATAGCTTGTCGCCTTTCAATATAACATGGTCGCTCACTGATCCACTCTAAGTTTTTATAGTCTAATCTTTTGTTGCATTGATTTTCCACCATGACGTCTGAAATCTGAATCCAATTATAATTGAAAGCAAAATATTACAGATGCTGGAACTCTGAAATTGAATGAGAAAATGCTGGAGAAACCAGCAGGTCTGGCAGCATCTGTGAAGACAGAAACAGAATTAATGTTTTGAGTTTGAAATATTAACTCTGTTTAATTTGCCAGACCTGTTGAGTTTCTCCAGCATTTTCTCTTTTTATTTAACCATAATTATATGTCGAGTTGATTATCCAATATGGTGTAACTAATTGCAATTTAAAGTCCAATTAAATCCTACCCCCACAGTTGAAACTTTTCATCCAGTACCTGCCATTGTGTAAAATCTATGTTACTGATTGAATACAATCCAAAAACACATATGCTTGGACAGCTACAAATAAAGGGCTAAGAGGTACTGCAGATGCTGGAGAATCCGAGATAACAAGGTGTGGAGCTGGATGAACACAGCAGGCCAAGCAGCATCATAGGAGCAGGAAAGCTTGACATTTTGGGCCTAGTACCTTCTTCAGAAGAAGGGTCAAGGCCCGAAACGTCAAGCTTTCCTGCTCCTGTGATGCTGCTTGGCCTGCTGTGTTCATCCAGCTCCACACCTTGTTATTACAAATAAAGGGCAGCTGTTTTACTTTGCTCACGAGATGTAAACGTCAGGCCTGTTAACAGACTTTGCATTTGGATCAATAATTTAGAAAACATGGGTGATTTACTCTCTCAACGCAAACTGGAAGAACATCACTCCATTTTCCGCTTGGGGACCCTGCAGCCCTCTGGACTCGATATCGAGTTCAATAATTTTAGGGCCTAAACTCTTCCATGTCCCAGACCCCCACCCCACACGCCAGGCCTTGTTACCACAATGCCTGCCATTATACACCTCCCGTTGTTAGTCACTAACAGTCCCCATTAACAACCATTCACCCTCCCAGCCTGATAGTTAGCAACTCTTTGTCGAGCCAGAGATAAAAGGTACTGCAGATGCTGGAGAATCCGAGACAACAAGCACGGGGCTGGATGAACACAGCAGGTCAAGCTGCATCATAGGAGCAGGAAAACTTGA